>CALZFC010000010.1:245000-475000 GCA_945643635.1 Allodiplogaster sudhausi
GCCTTGTATACTTAGCGCATCTTTGAGAAATGGGGTGAAGCTATTGGCGATGAGAGGGAGAGAGAGAAAAAGGGAAACAAGTGAGAATGAGAAAGACGCAGATCGAGAATGAATTTAAGTGGGCAGAATTATTCAAGATGTAAAGTCTGGAATTATGTACATATGTATAGCAAGGGGGAGACAGAGAGAGAGAGTGACAGAAAGAGAGAGAGAGACAGAGAGAGAGAGAGTGGGAAAGAGAATGAGAAAATGAGAGCGAGAGAGAGAGAGAGAGAGAGAGAAAAAGATAGAGAAAGTGGACTAGAATTGCCTCAACAATTCTGCCCTACTTGATTGAAAGAGGATGTGGGAGGCATGGGGCATTTGACCGGGTTGCGGGTGAGAGTGGGAGAGAGGGAGAGAGAGGGGAAGAGAGAGCGAGAGAGAGAGAGAAAGAGAGAGAGAAAGAAAGAGAGAGAGAGAGTGATTGAGAGAAAGAGAGAGGTAGAGAGAAAGAGAAAAAGAAATCGAGAATGGAAAGCCGAGCTCGGCGGCGGAAGTTGGGGTTGCCAGCGGTTGTCTTGGAGGTATGTAAAGTGGATATAGATGTTTGGTAGATAGTACTAGGAATTTCGGGAGAATGGACGGAGAGAGAGAGAGACAGAGAGAGAGAGATAGAGAGAGAGAGAGGTAGAGAGAGAGGCAGAGAGAGAGAGAGAGAAAGAGAGTGAGGGATAGAGAGTGAGAGAGTGAGAGAGAGAGTGAGAGAGCGATGGAGTGAGCCAAAAGCCGAAATGTGCTAGTTACTCTGGCGGCACGCGTGTGATGCACCAACTGCAGTACCAGCGGAACCTAGATGGGGAGCTCCAGGGACTCTCTTTATCTCTTTCTCTCCGCTCTCTCTCTCTCTCTCTCTCTCTCTCTCTCTTTCTCTTCCTCCTTACCACTCTTGACTCTTCTCTCTCTATCTCTCTCTCTTTCTCTCTCTTTCTCTCTCTTTCTCTCTCTCTCTCTCTCTGTCTCTCTCTCCTTCTCTCTGTCTCTCTGTCTCTGTCTCTCTCTCTGTCTCTGCTAGCGCAGCTGTCCACTTTTCATGCAATGCTCTCATGCAACGGGGGCGAGAGAACACGCCAACGTGAGAGGTCTTCACAGACACGAGGTGCACACATCGATTCTCTGCGGTAACTCTCTTGTTCTCTTTATCTCTGGCTCTCTCTTCTCTCTCTTTCTCTTTCTCTCTCAGTCTCTCTCACTCACTCACGCTCTCTCTCCATCTCTCCTTCCCTCTCTCTCTCTCTGTCTCTCTCTACTCTCTCTCTCTCTCTGTCTCTCTCTCTCTCTCTCTTCCTCAAGCACATTGGTGGCGGCTGGTCGGTTGGTTGGAGCAGCGGAGGGCGCGCTGACTCCGAGAGAGAGTGGACCAGCTATTGAGAATGGTGGGGGAATAGAGAGAGAGAGAAAAGAGAGAGTTAGAGAGAAACAAAGAAAGAGAGCGAGAAAGACCGAGAGAAAAAGAGATAGAGAGGGAGTCAGAGAGAGATTTCTAAAGATGAAAGGATTGAGAACACACGGCGACGGAGGAAAAAACCGTGTGGTTGAAGTAGAAGTGAACACAAAAAATATATAAAGATATGCAATGGTCACCTACATTTCTGTAATTTTTTTCATCTCTGTCTCCCTCTCTATGCCACTCGTTCTTACGCTATCGCTATCCATCACTTCCTCTCTCTCTCTCTCTCTCTCTTTCTCTCTCTCGCTTTCATTTTCATTTTCTCTGTTTCTTTACTGGCTCTCTATCTCCCTCACTCTCTCTCTCTCTGTCTCTCTATCTCCCTCACTCTCTCTCTCTCTCTGTCTCTCTCTCTCCCTCTCTCTCTCTCTCTCTTACTCTTCCTCTATTTCGGCTTAATCTCCCTACTCCATCTCCAATCCCCCTGCGTCATTCATCTTTCGCCATGAGGATTTAGTACAAGAGCATCGTCAATACTTTCTGCTGCCCATGACAAAGAGTTCTTTCGAAATGCGAGCAAACTATGTTTTTTTTTCCATTGCAATATTTATATTAAATTATTATAAATATAAGTAACTTTTATCGGGTAGAATCGTTTGGGCATGAAAAGGAGAAAAAAAAAAGCAAAAACGAAAGGTCGAGGCTAATGGATTGAAAAGCGTGTTCTCTTTTTTGCCCATTCAAACAGCAGAAAAGAAAGGAGGCTCCGGAGGCATGCTGCGCACATGCGGCAGCTTTTAAAGGTTTCCCAATTCTCTCTCTCTCAATATCTTCGTCTCTCTTTGTCTCTGTCTTTCTCTCTCTCTCTCAATCTCTCAATCTCTATCTCTGTCTCTCTCTCTCACTCTCTCTCTCTCTCTCTCACCATCTCGCTCTCTCTTTTCCACCGTCTCACATCTTTCTATTTCTCTCTCTCTCTCCTTGTCTTTTTCTCCATTTACTTCTCATGCCTCACGACATAAGGCTCCTGCTCTTTTTCTCACATCAATCGCACTCTTTCTACATCTTTCTCTTTCTACATCTTTCTCTTTCTACATCTTTCTCTCTCTCTCTATCTCTCTTTCTCGATCTCTCTCTCTCTCTCTCTCTCTCTCTCTCTCTCTCTCTCTTTCATTTCCTTGTCTGTCTCATCTAAACCTCCCGCTATTTATTATCGTCTCCTTCTCTATTCATATCTCCGCCTCTCTTTTTGTCTCTCTCTCTCTCTATCTCTCTTTCTCGATCTCTCTCTCTCTCCATCCAACAATCCACCCATAAGCTACCAGAGAAGACTATCGCCACCATGCATACAAGAGTGAAAAGCTGGGGAGAAAAGCACTTTTAGCCTCCATAGGGGCCCATTCCGGAAGAATAGCCAAGCCCCTCCCTCACGAAGACCCGGTAAAAGGGTTTGAAACACAGCTTGAACCACAAAATAAGAAATGAATTACTATGGAAATTTATTCGCATGGCAACGATATTTATAAAAACGATAATTTACAATGTTTTTATACAGTTCGCAGGTGTTCAAAAATATTTATTTAAATGATTTTCATTGCTAGAAATTCAATGTTATACGTCGGCCAATCTATTTGCAAAGAATTCTTTCATCACATGAACAAAGCGAAGTAAACTTTAAATAACAATGAACTGGTGGATTTGGTGGTGGGTTAAAGAATAAAAGTAGTGAACTTATTGGTGGATTTAGTTGAGCGTTGTAGAATAAAAGTAATGAAGAGAGCGGGCGAATTGATCCTCCGAAGTAGCCGACAATATATTTAATTAGCTTAATTTTTTTTACCAGTTTAAAAAAAAAAAAATTGCATATCTGCCATTCTTGCACTTCTCTATTTCTCTCTCTCTCTCCCTTTCTCTATCTCGCTCTCTCTCTCTCTCTCTTCCTCTCATTCTCTCTCTCTCTCGCTCTCTCTACAAAAATCTCGTTTATATTTCCTTAGATTTGCTGCATAGTGAAGCCTTATTTTGAATGTTTTTTTTTGTGTGAAAAATTTAAGACGTTAAATTGTCTATATTGGCAAAGCAATTAGAGAATTAAATTAAATAGCAACAAAAGGCTACCTAATTACAGCACAGTCTACAGCGTGCCACTTCTATGCTTACCTTCCAGACGCGCAATCACAAGGATGCACGGAATGCTGAATGGAAGTAAGTGGAAACCAACGTGGTCTTTCCTTCATGTGACTTTCCTGTGTCTTTCCGTCCGGGTGTGATATCTCTCGAGTATCCCGAATAAACCCCTTAAAAAGTGGCAAGTATAGCCAGTTTTTTTTCGTATCCCCAAGACAGTCTCTTTGATAGGATATAGTCGATTGCTGAGTTTTTTCTTGAGCCCCCCAAAAAATTGCTTTATACCATCGCGTTTTCTTGGTTTCAATCGCCTTTTTATCGAATAATTTCTCGCCTAGCCTTTTCATCTTCTTTTCTGTACTTCATTTTCATGTTCATTATGTTGTTTACATTGCTAGTTTACCAGTAGTGATGCGTCAATCTTTAATATCGTCATTACTTTCTTAGTCTTTTCGAGCTCCTTTTTCAGTATTCTTAGCTCTTTCTTTTTACATTCGTTGGTAGAAAGAATAGACTCACTATTGTTTTACTAGTTTCCGATGTTTATATTCATTTCGAAGCGCTTAATTATTGCAATGCTATTTAGTGATATCTTCTGTATTTCGATACATATTTTTAAATTTTTTTGTATTTATTTTATTTCCTTTAGTTTGAAGGACCTTGTCGTAGAGGCGATGATGAAGAAGTGCTGCAACTGCCGCGCCGATCTGCCAAACACTACGGGGTTCGTGCACCATTCATTCATATATTCATTCTTACCTTTTTCTATTGCTGATTTGAAGAGAAGTTACCTGAGATTACTGAATCACAAATTTAAGTAGTTTGTTGTTTAAATAATATTTTTATGATCACTTCATTCTTTATGCAGTGCATTCCAACCTTTTTGAATTCTTAAGAAAAGTTATACTTCATAACTGAATCATTATTTATCCTCTAATATTTGACGATATCACTTTTCACCTTTTATGCAGTACTGACATGTCGGTTTCTTGAAAGGTATTATAGTAAATACGATAAGAACTTGTATGAATTAATGTGGCATGTTATTGTTAGTTTTTTTTTGCCTTTATACAATATTTTTGGTTGTTCCGACATTGAGATTTATATTTTGGGGCAAAATTTATTTTTATTTTTATTATTTATTTATTTTTTTCCTCTTCAGCGTTGCCGCCGTCCAATGCGACAAGTGTCAGAAGAACGAGTTGAAGTATGGCAAGGTCAGCTAATTCTTAATTTTAATGTTTTCTTCCTATTTATTTTTCTCTTCTCTTATACTGTACCCTTAAAAGGATCCCTTATACAAATTCTGTTTACTGTTTATCTTATTGAATAAACAAATAGATTATGACAGTTTATATCTACTATTCTGCCTTACATTTAGCTTTTAACTATTTTGTTTTCTGTTTATTTTATTCCTAAACAAACAGATAATGAGTGTTTATATCTAATTATGTGTCTGACACATTTAGCCGACAACCTGCAAGTACTGCCAACTTCCGGCAGCATTTCGGGATCAAAAAGTTTGCGCGAATTTTTTTCTTTGTCAACCATTTGTTCAAATCACTTTTGCCTCATATATTTTTGTTTTAAAAAATTCCTTTTTTTGTATTCACAATCAGCTCGTTTTGTCCACACTATTTATATGCTCTCCCTGTTTTATTCATATCAAACATTTGTGACCATTTATTTATAGTGCGTCAAGTCTCTGTCTGTTATTTATCATTTGTCTCATTTATAGTGTGTCTACTGCGCGCATCTGGAACGCAAGAACGGTCCGCCGATAGCATGCGCGAACTGTAAGCTGAAAGCGGCCTTCCCAAAGGATCACAACACAAAGGTTTTTATTTATTTATTATTTATTAATTCGTTTATTTACCCGCCGCTAATTATGCTAATTGTAAGTGTCATAGCAATGCAGCATCACCATTATTTCATTAAAAAACATTTAACAGGTAGATTTTTTTAAATATTGTATAAGGAGCGAGCTTCTATTTTCAAAACAAAAATGATAATATATAAATTGACTTAAAACAAATATAAATAAAAAAATATCCACTGCTCAGATGAAAGGCAACGTCCTTTGCCGGATGTGCCAGGCGATGAAGGGCGGGCCGGGCGCGGGCTCCTCTGGTGGCTCCGCCCCCCACGCGGCCACTTCCTCAAGCTCCGCCCACCCGTCCACCTCAGGCTCCGCCCCCTCGTCATCTCGTCATCGCATCAAGCTTCCGACACCGTCGGCGAGCTCAGCCGCCGCCGCCGCTGCTGCTGCCTCCTCTTCGCTCTCATCGCACAAGCGTCGACGAGACAGTGACCGTAGAAAGGTGAGCTGGAGAAAGCGCGGGAAATTCAAACTGGAATGCGCGGGAAATTCAAACAGGAAATATTTTCATCTTGCTAAAATGTTGCATATTTTTAGAGAAGAAATAACTTAAGAAATGATGGGCGTCTGTTGTCCAAAGGAACCATGAATTTGTTTCATTCGAAAAGTTGTCACGGAACCACCGTTATTAATTTTTTTTTTATTTGGTTTGGGAGGGCAGCTGTTCAAATTATGTATATATTTTTATTATATTCTCAGAATATTAATATATTTAATTTAATTTAATAATAATTGTGTAGGATATATGATATTTTTAAACATTTACATATTCATTTACAGAGCGACGACAATGGGATTCTGTCCAAGCTGGCGAAGAAGGATTTGACGGCGGAGGCGAGCGAGAATGTCATCGTCGTGCAGCAGCTGAAGGAGCAGGTTGGGCGGGAGAGAGAGAGAGAGAGAGAGAGAGAGAGAAGGGAGAGAGAGAGGAGAAGGGAAAGGTAAAGAGTGATGAAGGGAAGACGTAGATAGAGGTGAAGGGAAGAGAGAGAGAGATGGATGGAAGAGAGAGGGGGGGGGGCGAGAGAGAGAAAGAGAGGGAGGGAGGAAAGAGAGAGAGAGAGAGTACCAGCGTTTCACAAGGATAGTCATTGTTTAGTGGAATATTGCTATTTATTATTCTTTAAATCGTTTTTTTTTTCATTTGCTCCTTTCCAGGTAGAATCGCTGGAGCGCCAGCTTGCACAGAAAGAACTCCAGATCCTTGAGAAGGATCGCAAGGTACTGTAGATGGCATGGGTTACTGTAGACCTCTCAGATGCGGTAGTAATAATAAGCACTAGGTTGTTGTATGAATGTGAGAAGACAAAAAGCAGGTCTATGAATACTTTACTGTATCATTTGCATTTTTCACTCTTTTATATTATAATTCAAGTCTGGTATTGAAGAAAGATGAATGTGGTCTCCTTGTTTATGCGGAAAACAATTTAGTTGATTTTAAGATGCGTTTCAAACTCGGCTAATCTAAGTTGCGGTTTATTCAGTCTTCGCAAACCCGACTAATCTAGGTTGCTATTTAGATCGCCGGCCTCAACGCAGACCTCTCGAGTGCCGAAAAACGCAGCCGAGAACATGTGAGTATGCGTCTAGTTCATTTTTCTCTCGGTATTTTCTTTCTTTTTTTGTTCATAAGTGATGGGTTCTGACTGCAAGTTTTCTTGTCCATCTGTTCGAGTTTTGTACACTTTAGATTTTTATTACTAATGTATTATATATAGTATTTATTTATTTTTAGTCTAATTTAAATTAAATAATATAATATGTAACCTTAATTGATTGATTTGTTTATTTATTCAGACACCGTTGTAAGATTTCAATGTTTTTTCCTTCAGGTGGCGCAGCTTATCAAGGGTCACAAGGAGGAGATCGACATGCTGCATCAGCAGCATCGGCAGGCAGCAAGACAGGTTATACTAATTATGTTCAAAATAAAAGAAACTATTAAAAAGTCAATTAAATCATTTATTATAGTAAATATTATATTAAGTATATATAAATTTCTATAAAAAATAAATAAATTTTATTTACCAAATAGTTGAAGAAAGAAGTGCCTAGGAATGCTAATTCTAACATATTTCAATAACTCCACCCTTAACATAGTAAAATTATATTTTCACAAAAATTGATAAATAAAAATGGATTAATAATAATTTTTTTTTCTCCAGCTCTCCTCGGCCGCGCCCCGCCGCGCGCCAGAGCGAGCGAGCAACGGAAGAGCGACACGCGAGTCCATCCTGCCGATAGTCGCCCATGTCAAGAGAGAGGAGAAGAAGGAGAGAGTCAAGGAAGTGGAGAAGGAGAAGGAGGAGACGCACAGTACGGAGGAGAGCAATGAAGGTTAGTGGGGGAAAGAGAGGGAGGGGAGAGAGAGAGAGAGCGAGAGGGGTAGAGAGAGAGGAAGAGAAAACGAGTAAGTGAGACAGGAGAGAGAGACGGACAGAGAGAGAGAGAGAGCGAGCGAGAGGGGTAGAGTGAGAGGGAGAAAAGCGAGTAAGTTAGGAGAATGATGGAGAAAGAGAAAAACAAACGAGAGAGAGAGAGAGAGAGAGAGAGAGAGTGATGGAGGGAGAGCGGGGAAAGACTGACAGAGAGAGAGAATGATGGATGAGAGAGAATGATGGAAAGATAGAGCGAGCGAGGAAAGAGAGATAATGATTGAGAGAGACTATAACGAGACAGAGAGAGAGAGAGGTGAGAGATAGGAGAGAGAATTGGAGAAGAAGGAGAGAGAGTGAGAGAGATGTGAAAGGTGGGAGGCGCGAGGTTCTTCTTTTAAATATGTTCTTGATTAGCGCGTGAACCAGATCTGTACTGGACCTTTTTTATACCAAACTGAAGATTAATAATGAAACAATTTGTAATTACTATAAATTCAGATTCGCGCGAGAAGTCTGTAGAGAAAGAAGAAAAGAAGGAGGTGAACGGATTAAAGGAGGAGGATGAAGAAGAGGAGGAAGAAGAAGACGAGGAGACGAAAGAGAAGGAAAAGGAAGAGGACGAAGAGGAAGAGGAGGAGGAGGAGAAAGAGAGCGAGAAAGAGAAAGACAAGGAAGGAGACGGCGAGGAAGCAGAGAAAGAGAGCAGCGACTGAAGAAGGGAGAGAAGGAAGGATGACTTCTTCTTAGAAGGGGACGAAATGCTGTTGCCCTTTTATTGACTCGAAACCTGATAAGTTTGCATTTTTCCGGATCGATAATATTTTTTTTATACCGTTTTGTTTTTCTGACAGTTTTAGCCGCGCGCTATAGAAAGTTTATATTATAATTCTTTTTTTTAACATGCTATCGGCGGCGATTTATAATGTCATTGATTTATCCTTAATACTTTTTGTATGCGTAGGTTTTCTAGCTGAAAAAAAAGAAAATTGAAAAAAAAATGTTGGCGAGAATTCCCATTGTGATAGATTACGGTAGGATATGGTAGTAAGCAGGATACAAAAGCAATAGATTGTGAATGAATCTGGGACATTTTGGATGGTGCTTGGCGGGATATTTAAATTTTGAAAGTACCCTAATTTTTTTTTCTTCTCTATTATATTCTATTTTTGTGGTATCTTCTGAGATTTTGTTGCTTTTTTCTAGTATTTTTAGGCTTGTCACCTTAAAAAGAAAATTATTGCAAAAAAATTTTTTTTCTTTTTAAGGGATTCGTTTTTTTGGCTTTTATTTTACATGTGGACACGTATCAAAATCACCTGAAACGCTCATTATTCTTCTTTTTTCTTTACTAATTCGTAGAGCTTTTATATTTATTAAAAGTAGAAATTTTTTCTGCGAAACTGACTAGTTTGGAATGTTAGAAAGTGTTAACTTTAACCTACTAGTCTTCTTATTTTTTTTCTAACATTAATACATTAACAATTTCCTTAAATTAATTTACATTTATGCCACTAAGAAAGATTTTTGATGATTGAAGTAGTTTTTCTATTATTTTTATTCGCTAATTCTGATACCGAACCAATTTGGAAGCTCATGGCTTGGCGATAACTCATAGTTAACTTGTTTGGTGTATGTTATCGAGTATATCTCGCTACTTCTCTGCTGCCCTCCCCTTCTCTCTGTCTCTCTTTCGCTATCTCTTTCTCTTCTCTCTCTCTTTCTCTCGTTCTCTCTTTCTCTCTCTCTTTCTCTTTCTCTCTCTCCTCTCTCTCTCTCTTTCTCTCTCTTTCTCTATCCTCTCTCAATCTATCGATTAGCCCCAAAACTTTACCTCTATATGAACAATGCACCTATTCTACTTCCCCAGATAAGTTTGAAAAGTCGATATTGTTTTTAATCTTTTTGTTTTTTTTTCACATGTTGTTTCAAAAATGTGTGCAGTTTTGTTTGCTTCATTTTCTCCGATTACCCTGTGCTATTTTTTTTTTACTTTTTGTTACATTTTATTTTACACCTTAATCGATTTTTTTTATCGCTAACGAAATTACTCTTTTCGTATATATCAGACAGACTTGTATTTTTCTATGGTTTATTTTATTGATAACCAAACGTTTTATTGTCTAGTTACTTTTCCGATTGACTCATGCTCGTTTTATTTGTCATTTTAAGGGAAATAAAGATTTTTAAAGATCGGTTTTACAAATATTTTGCAGATGTTCTTTCCCTGTAGTTTTGTTAACCGGCAGAGAATGAGTGATAGAGAGAATAGGATCATCATAAATGAGATAAGTAGGAAAGCTGAGAAATTCTATCTGTAAATTGGCGCAAATTCAGGCGGGAAATTTGAAATTGGCGGCGGTGTATATTTGTCGGTGGTTTCCATGGCAACGCATGACAACGGTTGTCCGCTGACCGGCGCAGTTCGTCAAAAAGCAGTTTTGAGCATGGCTGTATGCTTTTATTACAGTTTTTTTCATTGATATTACGGTTTATTCCGTTCTATTTAACTCTAATTATTAATACTAAGATTACAGTCGATATTTACTCATTTGCCAAAATAGGAATTGCTTGCATATTTGTCCACGGAATATGTCATGTATTTCATTTGCATTATTTCTTTTCCTGTCGCGTTGAATTGATAAATATTATTAGCCATATAATATACAAAAGTACTGGTTTAAGGAGTATTATTTAAATATAATAAATTTGTTTGAGTTGCCTATTTTTTAAGACACGATGAGCATCGCACCGATTAAGCATGGCGAGTACACGAGCACGATCTACGGACTTGTCAGAGATCAAGAGATAGAGAGAAGAAAAAGAAAGAGAGAGAGAGAGAGAGAGAGAGAGAGAGTGAGAGAGAAAGGAGAGGAGGGGTGGCGTGATAGAGAAGAAGCAGATGAGAGAGAGGGAGAGAGAGAGAGAGCGACCAGAGAAAGCGTGAGCAAGCGAGCGAGAGACAGAGAAAGAGAGAGATAGAGAAAGAGAGAGAGAGAGAGAGAGTAAGAGAGAGAGAGAGAGAGAGAGAGAGAATGTATTCACCGTGCAGATACGCGATCGCCGCTACAACGATGTCATTCGCATACTTCAGTACGAAGTTCAGCGTGCGACGAATGTGAGTGCTCTGTCAAATAAATATTACGATTCAAATTCCCTAAAAAATCAATATTATTTATATTGCTTTCCTAATACACTCATACAAAAAATGTATTCTTGATAAAAAAAAAATTGATTGCAGAATCAAGCTGGCCTGTCACTCCTCGCCTACTGCTATTACTACACGCAGGTATGTATGTGGTTTCTCAACTGGGATGATTAATTTTAATTAATGATTAAATTTAAAAAAATATATATATATATATATATTGTTTTAATTATTCAGTTAATTCGCTAGCTCTATCGCTCTCTCTCTCTCACTTTCACTCTCTCACTCTCTCTCTCTCTCACTCTCACTCTCTCGCTGTCTATTCTATCAGGATTACGTGAACGCTGCAGCCTGCTACGAAAAGTTGACGAAGCTCTATCCGAGTAATGGCGACTATCGAATCCGCCATGCGCAGGTTTGAAATAAAATTTATTTCATTTTATCTCTCTCTCTCTTTCTCTCTTTCTCTCTCTCTCTATCTCTCTTTCTCTCTCTTTCTTTCTCTCTCTCTCCTTCTCTCTTTCTTTCTCTCGCTGTTTCTAATTTCTCTCTCTCACTGTTTCTCTTTTCTCTCTCTTTATCGCTCTCTTTCTTTCTCTCTCTTCTCTCTCTCACTTTCTCACTCTTTCTCTTTTCACTGTTAGTCCGTTGCTGTGAATCTATCATTATTTTATGTTAAAAACAAATTCATTCAAAAAAAAATTAGTCTTTAGGCGCTCTACAACGCCTTCAATTTCACGGACGCATTCGGCGTTCTTGCTCAGGTAGCTTTTTTTTTACGTAAACATTATTTAATAATAAAAAAAATATTATTATTTAACATATCTAATTGTAAGAAAAGTTACTTCGAACTGTTTATCATGCTGTTTTGCTTTTAAAGATCTTGTACAGTACAGTCAAATATCGAAGGCTCATGTGGATTCGTGGGATGAATTGGATAAAATGAAAAATCTTTGTGCGAAAATAAATAAATAAAATTGATAGGTGGAAGAGCCCGAACACGTGGGCTCTGTGATCAAGTTGATGTCGGCGATTCGCTACCGAGAAGAGGACGTCCGGAATGCACGCAAGCTACTCGAGCAATATGACGCCGACGACCCGGACACGGACATCAATCTCGCATGCCTCGAGTATAAGGTTAGGGTGGCCGAGTGGTTGTGATCCAGAAGCATCAAACAAAGGAGGCGGGTTCGAATCCGGGCAAGGACCAGAACAAAATTGTCATGGCATTTACTCAAAGAATACGTTATATTGATCAATATGCTCTCCGCTCTTGAGTACAGACCGATGCCCTCCGCACAGGTCGGTTCAATGTGTTATTCCATGAGCTTCCATATGTGTAAATGATAATCTAAGTAGAGCGTCAAGGCTGTTCTTTATGCAAATGTTTATTTATGCAAATTTTGCATTGTACAATTTGGCAATGTGCCAGGAAAAACAAGCAATGGGAGAGAGAATACAAACATTCAAGATACTATGATTGCGATCGGGTGGCAAAGGCCCGTAGAGGTTAAGAAGGCTCATGGTCAGCTTATTGTTAGAGAAAAAGAGAAAGGCATCGACTTGTGAACAAAGTCGACGGAAAGTAATCGGGGCTGTTTCTAATACTAGAGGGCAGTGAGGGAGGGAACAGCAAGGAGAGAGAGGGAGAGAGAGAAGGTGGGAGAAAGACGGAGTGAGAGAGAGAGGGAGAGAGAGAGAGGAATTCGGAATGAAAGGGACAAAATAGAAGGAGAACACTTCCGTCAGTCCGCGCCAGATTAAGAGACGATTAGTCGGGGGCAGATGTTCGTGAGTTGCCTGCAAAAGTAGTGAGGTTAAGTTGAGAGAGAGAGAGAGACAGAGTGAGAGAGAGAGAAAGAGAAAAAGCATAGAGATAAATATAGCCATGGAAATCAGACGAAAAAGATACAGATATACTTGTATTGCTATGTGTGAATAACAAACAGCTCGAGTAGAAGTTAGGAAAAGGGAATAGGGAGAGAGAGAGAGAGAGAAGGAAGGAGATACAGAATGGGATTGAGAAAGTGATAACAGGAAAGGGATAGAGAGAAAGGGAGATAAAAAAGAGATAGAGAGAGAGAGAAAGAGAGAGAAGAAGAGAGAGAGAGAAAGAGAAAGATTGATAATAGCAGAACGTAAACAGGAAATGAGGTCATCATCACTTCATCAAATAATGCTAAAGAAAGTCACTGATTCCTGATGTTCATAGTACACAAACAACATTATTATATTCTTCATCTTTTTTTTGCCTGCATTCTCTCTCTCTCTCTCTCTCTCTCTCTCTCTTTCTCGCCCTCTCTTGCTCTCTCTCTCTCTCGCTCTCTCTCGCCCTCTCTCTTTCTCTCTGTTTCTCTCTCTCTCTCTCCCTTCAACCGGTTCGCATCTTACTTTTCTTCTCTCATTCATCCATCCATTGTCAATTGCCAGTAGAGCAGTAAAACATTTTCAACGCATTCATGCCCCTGTCACCAGAGATGTTCTCGAAACTCGTTTCATCTAATTGTTCTCGATGCCTCACTTCTTTTCTCTCTACTCTCTCGCTCTCACTCTGCCTTGCTCTCTCTCTCTCTCTCTCTCTCTCTCTTCATTTTCTACTCAATCCCTAACTACTGCTCAAATCCGCTCGAAGATTAGCAAACCCAACTCTTGACCAAGGACACAGTTGCGACGTTCTCGAGTAAGACTGCGAATGTGACAAGAGAGAGAGAGAGAGAGAGAGAGAAGAGAGATAGAAAGAAAGAGAGAGAGAGAGAGAAAAAGAGAGAGTGAGACAGGCATATAGAGTGAGAGAGAAAGAGAAGCAGGGGTAGAGATTGGGTGATAGATAGGGAGACGAAGTGTGAGAGAGAAAAACAGAGATAGCGAGGTATGCACATAGATATCTAACAGATACAGAAACGATTCGCTTACAAATAGTTCTCGGTGGTAAGAGTTGCAGCGCTCGCGCTGTTTCTGAAGAGAAAGAACAGGGGTCGAATCAAAGAATCAATGGCAAGCAAAACTCTAAAACACCCCAGGGGAATCGAACCCGGGTCGTTTGTGCGGTGAACTAGAGCCATTAGACACTACACCAACCTGATTCCGGCGTTCGCGATGCACGAGCAGATCTGGCGCACTGTGTTGGTGTCGAAGCCAGCACCGATCGCGCACTGTTTCACGGTGGCAATCATGACGTTGTCGCTCGGGAGAGCGAGGCCGCAGCTTGAAAGAGAGAGAGAGAGAGAGAGAATAGAGAGAGAGAGAGAATAGAGAGAGAGAGAAAAGAGTGAGTGGGAGAGAAAAGAGACTTATAGAAGAGAAGGTAAAGAGAGAGAGAGAGAGAGCGAGCGCGAGCGCGAGATGGAGAAAGGGAGAGTGAGAAGAAGATATTAGAGAGAGAGAGAGAGGGAGAAGGAGAGAGAGAGGGAGAAGGAGAGAGAGAGAGAGAGAGAGAGAGAGAGCAAGAGAAAAAGAGGGAAAGAGAGAAAGTGTCCTTACTTGAGTCGCTTGAGGCATCCGCCTCCCGAGCTATGAATGCACTTCATCATGCAGCCGGCGCCCTTGCGGCCGACATGGAGAAGACCAGACGCCTCAGAGCCGATGCCCGACGCCTTGAGCATGCTGTTGATCTGAAAGAGAGATTTAAATTTATTGTATTTGAATTTCCCGCGCATTTCACATGACATTCAATAATACTGAAGTAGCTTTGATTTAATTTTTTTAAATTTAAAAGTCCCACCCACCTCACGGAACGCGGCGAACTGCATCGTCTCCGGATAGCGCTTCGGCACCTGGTAGCCAGCTGTAGGGGCGCATCTGGAAATAAAGTGGAAGTTCCTAGAGAGGAATCGAACCGTGGCCATGTGCGACGTAAACTGGGCGTACTACCAATCGGCTATGACGAACTGACGCCGTGCCGATGCTGCGCTCGGTGCAATTTATTGCGGTCTCGATCATGGGCAGATGCGAGAGAATGCACTGGCGGACCGCCGGATACGAAGCGCCCATCGCAGTGATGTGATTCTGGCATCTGGCGGAGAGAGAGAGATAGACACTAGAGAGAGGAAGAGAGAGCAGAGAGGGGTAGTAAGAGAGAGAGAGAGAGAGAGAGAGAGAGAGAGAGAGAGAGAGAGAGAAGGAGAGAGAGGTAGTAAGAGAGAGAGAGAGAGAGAGAGAGAGAGGAGAGAGAGGTAGTAAGAGGGAGAGAGAGAGAGAGAGAGAGAGAGAGAGAGAGATAGAGAAGGAGAGAGAGGTAGTAAGAGAGAGAGAGAATGAGAGATAGGGCAAGTGTAAGAGAGAAGGAGAATGAGAACGAGAGAATGAGAAAATAGAGAAAGAATCCGATAAAAATTTATATTCCTAAATATAAAAGGTAACTAGGGAAAGCGTAAATAAAATCTTGAAACTTTTACTAATGACCGGTGGTTTTCAGTCCAGGTTGCTCTATTTATCTCAACTTGCCGATATTTTTCCGTTAAATACTGGTCCCACTACACTCTAGACATATCTCTTACTCATTAATTTGCCTCACTCCCCTCACACCCTGCTCTCTCCCAATTTCTATCTCTCAATTCTGTCTCTTGCTCTCCCTCTTTCTACATTGTTTTCTTCCTCTCTCTTACTCCCTCTCTTTCTTTCTCCCTCTCTCTCTCTTTTTCTCTATCTCCATCTCTCTCTATTTCAATCTCTCTCTCTTTCTCTCTCTTTCTCTCTCTCTCTCTCTCTTTCTCTCTCCCTTCCTTACTTGTCCGCGCATTGCTGGAATGACTCCGGTCCAGTGTTGAGGCATGGCTCCCATTCGGCACACGTGCACTGCTGGACTATCTGGGCATTTGCAGATGTCAGGAGTCCCACCACGACGACGAGGAGGAGCATACTGTAATTTGGAAGATGAAGACTATTGGAAATAGAGAGAGAGAGAGAGAGAGAGAGAGAGGGAGGGAGAGCAAGCGATGTGAGAGAGCGAGTAAGAGAGAGAGAGAGAGAGAGAGAGAGAGAGAGAGAGAGAAAGAGAGCGAGTGAGAGAATGAGAGCGAGTGAGAGAATGAGAGAGTGAGAGAGAGAGGAGAGAGAATAAAAGAACATCAGAAACAGGAAAAGAGGTATTTACAGTAGCTGGCATTGGTTAAAAAATGTGGGGAAAAATATTTAAAGAGACATATTATTCTGTGCATCAAAATCTATTTCGTTTATCAAGTAATTGGCTATTTAGCCTACTATAAGAAGTATAGAAAAAAAAGAAAATTCGAAAAAAATTTCCAACAATTTCATCGGTGAAAGCAGTGAAGGCCAAAAATATGTTTGTGTTAAAAATTTCTTCATTTAAATGTAATAATGAGAAAAAGAAAATTTCAGACTGCGTAAATAAAGAAAAATCGCAATCAGTAAATATTTGGTATGTAACTATTTGTGCCTTCGTTGTGTGCATGCACAACTGGACTCGCAATCAGGTTTATAAAGGCACTGATAGTGAGAGTAATTATGTATATGCAAATTATATGGAGGCGGGCGGGACCATAATCATCATACTCTGATATGCTAATTAGTCGCTGGGGAGGGGAGGGCAAGTATAGTAACTTTGCTGGGGAGTTTATGACCGTGCCGTGTCAAGGAATAAGAGCGTAGGAGTGGAGGGGGTTTTAAGGGTGAGTCAGAGGAGAGGAGAGGAGAGGAGAGGAGGAGGAAGGAAACTTTTCGATGATAATGCCAGAAGACTAGAATGACTACTACGACTGTGAAGAAGGGCGAGTCACAATAGATTTGAGCTGTCGCAGGCAGTATGCAACTATGGCATACCACACACACGTGAAGGTGTGGTGGCGTAGTTGTGGGCATGGCAAGTGAGGGGGAGAGAGAGAGAGAGAGAGAGAGAGAGAGAGAGAGAGAGAGTGAAAGATAGAAATAGAGAGAGAGAGAGCGAGAGAGGAGAGTGATAGAGGGAGAGTGAGAGAGTGAGAGAGAGAGAGAAAGAGAGAGCGAGGGAGAATGGGGGAGAGATAGTAAGAGAGAGAGAGAGATTGAGAGAGAGAGAGAAAACGAGAAAAGAAGACAAGGGATAGTCAATGCTCACGGCATTCTCTGCTTTATTTCACGAGTATTTCGAGCTTATCACGCACAATCACGATTAAAAAATTTTGTGACTCAGCAAATACTAATTTTTTTTCTCTGCGTCTCACGCTCACAATCTCTCTCTCACTCGCTCTTTCTCGCTCTTCCTCTCTCTCTCTCTCTCTCTCTCTCTCTCTCTCGCTCTCTCGTTCTCTCTCTCTCTCTCTATTTTCGAATGGCAAATTCGAGGCAGCTCTGTGAGTGTGCTTAGCAGTATAAAGAGAGTTAAGAGAAGTAAGGGGGGTTGGCATTCTTGTGACAAACGAGAGATTGGCGACAGTTCTGGTTCAATGATGACTAAAAGAGGAGTTACTATCATCATCTCATTTCCTCTTCCTCTTCACCGATCGAGTCAAGTCAACACCTTTCATATACTCAATATCAACTCGGAGACGCTTCATGAAACAAGTAGTTCTCTTCCTCTCTCCGTCTTTCTCTGTCTCTTTCGTTCTCTCTCTCTTCTCTCTCTTCTCTCTCTCTCTCTCTCTCTCTCTCTCTTTTCTGCCCTCACTCTGTCTCTCTTGTTCACTCTCGTAGTCTCATCTTCTCCTTTTTGATGACAGTCTCAATCTATCATCTCGGAGATATTTTTCTCAACTTTCTGCTGCATAATAGCCATTGCTTTCACTTTTGTCGAGTGCACTTTCTGAGCCTCTCACATCTCTTTCTTGCTCTCTCGCTATCACTTTCTCTCTCTCTCACATCTCTTTCTTGCTCTCTCTATCTCTTTTTTCTTTCTCTCTCTCCCTCTCTCTCTCTCCCTCTCTTACTGTCATCCTTCAATTCACCAATTCAACTCCAGTCAATCGAGTCGAGAATTCTTCTTAGTTGCGCGAGAGCGAAAGAAAGTGGCGGTCGAACTAATGGTCGATCGTTGGGTGAAGAAGAAGAAGAAGAAGAAGAAGAGAGTTCAGCGAAAGCGGCGAGGAATCAGCACAGTACTGCTAGTGGCAGTGATTATAAGGGTGAGAGTGAGAGCGAGAGATAGAGAGAGAGAGAGAGAGAGAGAGAGAGAGAGAATAAAGAGAGGACGGAGAGAGAGAGAGAAAGGGAAAGAGGGAGAGAGAGAGAGCGCGAGAGAGAGAGAGAAAGAGGGAGAGGGAGAAAGAGGGAGATAGAGAAAGTGGGAGGGAGAGAGAGAAAGATCAAAAAAACTTTATTTTTTTCGCCTTTTTAAAAGGGTGAAAGGCGCTGCCTTATGAACTGTACCGAGACGAAGGAAATATTATAGAGAGGGAAGTAGCGAGAGAGAAAAAGAGTGTGATAGAGAGAAAGAGAGTGAGAGAGTGAGAGAGAGTGAGAGAAAGAGAGAAAGAGAGAGAGAGAGAGAGGCAGAGAAGGAGAGAGAGAGAGAGTGAGAGAGAGAGAGTGAGAAGTAGTGGGATCTCACGGCGGTTCTGCAAGAAGATTTCGATGATGGTTACGCTGTCATGAAAGGTGTGGCCATCGAAAGATCAGAAGTAGTTGAGAGGGAATTCAGAGTCGACCATTCATTGGCATTAATAATTAATTAGCGAGAGATCAAAGATCAAGGGAATATAAATAATAATAATAATAATAATACAAAATAAATTATTATAATCCAAATATATTTATTGTCGAATTTTGTATATAAGAATAAAACGTGCGGAATTAAATGAAGGAGATGGTAGAAAAAAATTCCGAGAATATAGTTATACATATATGTATGATTAGTGATCAGGTTCTGCCAAGATAGCAGCATGGTCTTGATCTTCTGAGTTGTTTCAATGCAGAGCACAAAGTGCGTTTTTACTTCCTTTCGTTCCCACTCTCTATCTCTCTCTCTCTCTCTCTCTCTCTCTCTCTGTTCTCTCTCTCTCTCTCTCTCTCTCTGCTCTCTCTGCTCTTTCCTCCCATTCTCTCCTTCTTCTTTTCCTACTCTCGTGTTCTCTCTCTCTCCCTCTGTCTCTCTCTTTCACTCTCTCTCTCTCTCTCTCGAAGATTCCCCTCCCGTTGACTCAAGGCGTCACAGGAAATCGGTTGTGCCCTCTCGAGAATTCGCCATGCTTATGATGCATGTGGAGAGTGAGTAATCAACAAAACTGGCCAGGAATAAAACACAAGAGGCAATGACGTCATAATAACTATGTTCAAAATAAAATGTCAAAAAAAAAGAATTTTTTATGCACAGCCCTTAAATAACTTCAAGGGGGGAGCTGATCAAAAGAATTATTTTAAAATTTCCAGAAAAAATCATGTTACAAATGCAAAAAGCAAACAAAAAATAGGGCAAAATTCAAATAAGATAACATAAAAAATAACAGAGAGAGACAGAGACAGAGAGAGAGAGAGAGAGAGTGAAATAGAAGCAGAATGATAGAGAGGGGAAGACCATTAACTAATAACCAAATGGCTTACAATAAGAATTTGGAACATTTAAAACAGTTGGTATCAATCAAATCAACCGCTTAGGATAGAGCACACGTGGGATATACCCGGGGGTTTTATGCCGCATGCAGCCTTGAAAGGAAATCGTGCAACTTCTTAATTGTTGCATTGGGTGTAGCGCGGATACTTTAGAATTATATTAATGAAATTAACGAGGTCTCATTTAAAAAGAAACGTCTGAAATTTTTAAACATTAATTTGTTACCAAGTGAGCAAGAATTTGGTAAATACATTTAAAACAAAACAAGTAGGATAGCATGTGCCGGCTGCCCTCTGGAATCCGCATAGAGAGAACTCTTCGCTCTCGAAAAGAGTGAGAAATGTACCTTGCAAGGACAACGTACTACAATAACAACACATTTGTACTTCATACGTTTTCTCATTCTCTTACTCTTCCCTTCTTTCTCTCTTCTTCATTACTTATATAATTCAATATATTTTTTATGATAAAATAAATAGTCGGGAAGATCTGTAGGAAGAGGGAGATCGGAGATCTGGAGCGAGTGGGACACCGAACAGAGAGAGAGAGAGAGATAGAGAGGAGATAGAGCGAGCGAGAAGCGAGAGAGAGGAGAGAGAGAGAAACAGAGAGCGAGAGAGAGAGAGAAAGACAGAAAGACAGAAATTGAAGCCAAACGATAGGAGGAGAAAGTATTTCGGAGGAGAGGAAACCAAGGATTGTTCTGGCAACAACAAGGCCCCATAGTTGCAGAATCCGCAAAGTCTAGGATGCGCCGTTGAGAAGGGCAAAGCAGCCAGGAATATCCATTGAGCGGTCCCCTGTTGCATATTTTATTTTAAAATGTAATGTTGTGTGGCAGAGCCGGGGTGTCCGTGTCTGGAAGCTCTTGCAACCCTCCGGCGGTGCTTGAGTTGGCCAGGCGGGAGGCTTCATTTTGTTGTTCCCTAGACACTCTGGGGCCGCAAGCACAAAAAGTATTTATCCTTTTGTACGGGCATATTCTTGGTTTGTAATACTTGTTTAATAAAATTTTTTTACTTTATTTCCCATTTCATTGAGATCACGGGCTGCTTGGTTATAACGCAAAATAGTAATGTTTTTAGACTTGAGGACAAAGTAATCAGGTTCTGCCGAGATTGCAGCCGGGTTTTGATCTTCTGAGTTGTTGCATGCAGAGCAAAAAGTGCGTTTTACTTCGTTTCTCCTTCTCTTTCTCTCTCTCTCTCTCTCTCTCTCTCTCTCTCTCTTTCTTCTTCTCTCTCTCTCTTTCTTCTTCTCTCTCTCTCTCTTTCTCTCTAACTCTCTCTCTTTCTTCTTCTCTCTTTCTCTCTTTCTCTCTCTCTCTATATCTCTCTCTCTCTCTATATCTCTCTCTCTCGAACTTCCCCTCCCGGTGACTGAAGGTGCTTCATATCGAATTCCAAATGCTTATGATGCAAGCGGTGAGTGGCCAAGATTAAAATAGAAATCTTCTCGAATCAATGGCGTCATAATTAGCAAAAAAAAAAATTTTGTCTGATCACATCATCCAGGTATTAGAACATGAACAGTAAGAGGGAGACGGAGAGGAAGAGAGAGAGAGAAAGACGCAGAGAGTGCAAACGACAGAGAGAGACAATACCCTCTGGGGGGGGCGCAAGCATTTATTTAGAAGTATTTATTTTTGCACGGGCATATTTCTGGATTTAATTGTTTAATTTGTAAACAATTTTCTTTTATTGTTAATGATTCTCAATTTTATGCGAACGAGAACCCTTGTCAAACAGTCCAACATCGGCACTGATATGTCAACTTTATACTTTTCTGTCACACTTGCAGCCGTCTGGGCATCGACAAAAAAAATCGCGCCCGCCCTGCCACCTCAAGCACTTCCGGTGGTGTCGGGCTGCAGGGCGCGGACGGCTGCGGGCTATTAACCCCAAACCAGAATGACAGCGGGCAGCTTAGTTATCAGAAAACATCGCACCCTACACCCGGCGGACTGACTGACCTCAGTGGCTAGGATATTCAGAACCCGCTATCCTGTAGATTAACTAGTGCATGTATACTCTTCCTCTTCTCTCTCATTATTTCCCTCTCTCTCCCTCTTTCCCTCTCGTTCTGACTCAAGAGGCACACAGAGAGGTAATCTCTCTCACATGATACTGATTGTGAGCCATCTCAAATTAAGGAGCTATTCGTATCCCTGCTATTAAGCTAACAACGAAATTTTTTTATAGCTATATATCTCTTACAAATGAAAATTATTCTAATATTTCGCTTCTCTCTCTCTATCTGTTCTTCACTGCTTTAATAGTTTTAGTATTTACGATTTAAATAATATTCTCATGACTGTTTAACATCTCTACAGTAGGACTGGAGAGGACTGTAGAAACTGGGTGACAAAGAGCGAGGAAGAGTGAGATAGGCAGAGAGTGCGAACGACCCAAAGAGACAGCAATCGAAGCAGAATGAGATAGGAAGAGAAAGTGATTTTTTGTAGTTCCCTCAGACCCTCTGGGGGTCCGCATTTCTCATACAAAGGAAAAGTATTCCAATATTTGTAGAATTATTTTATTCACATTATCAAATCATCGTTTATAACGTTCTGAAATTTTTAAACCATCAATTATAGATTAAGTGTCAACGAATTTGATAAAGTTAAAACAACAGTTGATCTGGGATAGCAAGAGGCATCCGCATTGACGGAACCACCTTATTCTCGAATTACGTGCGGCTTACAATGACAACACAGTGTTTAAATTCATCAGTTTTCTCATTCTCTTATCTCTCTCTCTCTTCTTCATTACTTATGTATATACTTATATATACATTTTTTTTGTTGATTAAATTAATACTCTCATGATTGATCAAGTTCTGTCTCCACTCCATTGAGACGACAGAGAGAAAGCAATGAAAGCTGAATGAGATAGGAAGATAAACTGCGTCGGAGGAGAGGAATGCCAAGTGTGCCCTGGCAACAGCAAGGCCCCATAGTGGCAGATTCCGCAGACTATAGGGTGCACTTGTGAGAAGGGCCAACCTGCCCGGACTTGCCAGTGAGCGGCCCCCTGTTGTACACATTAATCTGCTCCCGGTAATGTTGTGTGGCAGAGCCGAGGTGTCCGCGCCTGAAAGCCCTTGCAACCCTCCGGCGGTGCTTGAGTTGGCCAGACGGGAGGCTTCGTTTTGTAGTTCCCCAGACACTCTGGGGCCGCAAGCACAAGAAATATTTGTCAGTCTGTGCAGAGTCAAAAGATTTTTTTTAAACCATACGGTAACACATAACTATCTTAAACTATTTCAATTTCCTCAAACGCTGTAGTCTCGCGTCTAACAATAAGAAAAAAAATCACTTGCTCTCTCGCCCTTGTATGAGACCAAAAGGGCGCGAATTCTGGATTGAGCTTTTTTATCTCCTTTTAAGCAGAAATATAAAAAAAAAGATTAATAAATCTTAAATAATAAACTTTTCAGGAAGGCAAATATGACGAAGCCCTCCAGCGTTTCTACAAGGTCAGCGACATGCTCGGCTATCAGGTAAGGGGATGTTTATTTTTTTTAGTTTAATTTTTTTTTCCTATTTAAAAAATCTTTTCCCACCTTCTTCTTCGTCATCTTCATTTTCAATGTTCACATTGCAACAAAGGACTTTATGGTTAACTTTTTTAAAATAATATAAATTAGTGCTTTGTTGAGCATTATATCAATAAGGCTGAATTAAAGCTTAGAATTCTTAAAAAAAAATAAATATTAAAAAAAAATTTTAAATTTAAATTAAAAATTTCAGGCAGAACTCGCGTACGCAATCGCACTTTGCCACTACAGAAAGAAGGAGTATCCGCAGGCGGTGCGCTTCATTGGAGACATCATTGATAGGGGCATCAAGGAGCATCCGGGTGAGGGGGGAGATTGCACCAACTCTCTCTCTCTCTCTTTTCTCTCTCTTCTCTCTCACTCTCTTTCTCTCTCTCTCTCTCTCTCTCTCTCTCTACAGAACTCTCGGTCGGAGCCGTGACGGAGGGCCTGGAGGTTCGCTCGGTCGGCAACACTCTCCTGCTGCATGAGACGGCGCTTGTCGAGGCGTGCAATCTCAAGTTCGCCATCGAGTATCAGCTCAAAAACAGTCAGAAGATTTCTCTCTCTCTCTTTCTCTCTCTCATTCTCTCTCTCTCATTCTCTCTCTCTCTCTCTCTCTCTCTCTTTTCGCTCTTTCTCTCTTTCGCTCTCTCGTTGCCGTTCTCTGTCTTTCGCTTTCTCTCTCTCTCCTCTCTCTCTCTCTCTCTCTCTCTCTCTCTTTCTTTTCTCTCTCTCCGTTCGCTCGCTCTCTCTCTTTTTCTCTCTCTCCTTTCTCTCTCTCCTTTCTCTCTCTCCTTTCTCTCTCTGTATATCTCTCTCTCGTACACACTCTTTTCAGTGAACGCCGCATCGGAAGCTCTGACAGACATGCCGCCGCGCTCTGAAGAGGAGCTCGACGCTGTAACTCTGCATAATCAAGTCGGTTTTTGAGCAACAAAAAAAAATTTTCCTGTGGTTTTCAGTGGCTGCTAGACTAGATTAGCCTCCTTTTCCTAGCGATCCTTCGATCTGTACTTGTAATGCTCTTTGCTGAATTTCGGTTGTACTTATTTAATGTCTATTTTGAACTGATGCTATTTACTCTATTATTCTCACGAAAGCCTATAAAAATAACTGTGTTGTCTTTTCTTATCTTTCATTACAACCCTAGTAGAGGGGAAGGAGAACGGGGGTGTGGGGAGATTAAGAGGTTAATTCAAGAGAGAGTGAGAGATAGAGAAAATGAGAGAGTGAGAGTGATAGAGAGCTAGAGAAAGAGAGAGGGATAGAGAGCTAGAGAAAGAGAGAGTGGGAGATAGAGAAAATGAGAGAGTGAGAGTGATAGAGAGCTAGAGAAAGAGAGAGGGATAGAGAGCTAGAGAAAGAGAGAGTGAGAGATAGAGAAAATGAGAGAGTGAGAGTGATAGAGAGCTAGAGAAAGAGAGAGGGATAGAGAGCTAGAGAAAGAGAGAGTGAGAGATAGAGAAAATGAGAGAGTGAGAGTGATAGAGAGCTAGAGAAAGAGAGAGGGATAGAGAGCTAGAGAAAGAGAGAGTGAGAGATAGAGAAAATGAGAGAGTGAGAGTGATAGAGAGCTAGAGAAAGAGAGAGGGATAGAGAGCTAGAGAAAGAGAGAGTGAGAGATAGAGAAAATGAGAGAGTGAGAGTGATAGAGAGCTAGAGAAAGAGAGAGGGATAGAGAGCTAGAGAAAGAGAGAGTGAGAGATAGAGAAAATGAGAGAGTGAGAGTGATAGAGAGCTAGAGAAAGAGAGAGGGATAGAGAGCTAGAGAAAGAGAGAGTGAGAGATAGAGAAAATGAGAGAGTGAGAGTGATAGAGAGCTAGAGAAAGAGAGAGGGATAGAGAGCTAGAGAAAGAGAGAGTGAGAGACAGAGAAAATGAGAGAGTGAGAGTGATAGAGAGCTAGAGAAAGAGAGAGGGATAGAGAGCTAGAGAAAGAGAGAGTGAGAGATAGAGAAAATGAGAGAGTGAGAGTGATAGAGAGCTAGAGAAAGAGAGAGGGATAGAGAGCTAGAGAAAGAGAGAGTGAGAGATAGAGAAAATGAGAGAGTGAGAGTGATAGAGAGCTAGAGAAAGAGAGAGGGATAGAGAGCTAGAGAAAGAGAGAGTGATAGAGAGCTAGAGAAAGAGAGACAAAAATCATAAATATTTAGGCTCTGATCAGCGTTGACACGCAACCGGCGGACGGCTTCGCCAAGCTGCAGTTCCTGCTCAGCCAGAATCCATTCCCACCCGAGGCATTCGCCAATCTGCTCCTGCTGTACTGCAAGTATGAGGTGGGCAGGGGGAGATGAGAGGAGGAGAGATATTGAAGCAGAGAAAGAAGGGAAGAGAGGAGCGAGAGAGAATGAGAGACAAAGTTAGAGAGAGAGATACAAAATAGACATTGTACATACAAAGACATCATTTGCTTCTGACCTTCAACAATCGGGGGTTAAATTAAATTATATCTGCATTTTTTCCTAGTGACCCTTCGATCTGTATTTGTAATGCTCTTTGCTGAATTTCGGTTGTACTTATTTAATGTCCATTTTGAACTGATGCTATTTACTCTAGATATTCTAGAGTAAATAGCATCAGTTCAAATAAAACGAAGATTAATTTTATTTATGTTTATTGATTAACACAAAAAAGAGGGAGGAATAGAATCTTTGCTTTGAAGTACATCGACCTTGCTGCCGACGTACTCGCCGAGAACGCGCATTTGACGTACAAGCTGCTCACGCCGGTTTGCTTCTTCTTCTCTCTCCCCCCCTCTCTTTCTTTCTCTCGCTCTCTCATTCTCTCTTGCTCTCTTTCTCTCTCGTTATCTGTTTTGTTCTATCTTTCGCTCTCTCTCTCTTTCTCTCTTTCTTTCTCTTTTTTCTCTTTCTGTTTCTCTCTTGCTCTCTCCCTCGCTCTTTCCCTCACTTTCTCTCGCATTCTCTCTCTCTCTCTCTCTCTCTCTCTCTCTCTTTCTTCTCTCTTTCTCTTTCCCTTTCCCACTCTCTCTCTCTCTCTCTCTCCCTCTCTCTCTCCCTCACTCTCTCTTCCAGTTTATGTTCGAATACCTGGACGCCGTGATCAGCCAGGCGACGTCGCCCGAGGAGGCCTACAACAAGTTTGACGCGCTCGCGCAGACCGAAGTCGCCGAGTTGCGCCGCCTCACGCAGCGCATTCAGGTGTGTGTCTCGATCTACCGTATACTATATCTATTACAAAAGAGAAATGACAGAAACACACTACAAATAAAATGCACAATAATATAGCGAGACAGTGCATTTTATTGTTTTCTTATAACTATTAAAATCAATATGCCGTATCGAAATTTCTATTCCAAGTGATAAAAAAGAAGAAACACACAATGAATAAAACGTACAAATCACACAATACTATTGTGAGATAGGCATACATATTTCTGGGTTTTTTTTATCATAAAAAAATTGTAAATAAATAATTACAATTTCAAAATCTCCAGGAACTTTCTGGGCAGATGCCATCGAACGAGGAGCAAGTGCGTCGTGCGATTGCCGACTTTGACAAGTCGCTTGAGAGGTAGTCGACATTCGATGCGGTATTATAGGCCACCAATATTTGTTAAGGCCAAAGCTCTCTCTCACTCTCTGTCTCTGTCTGCCTCCCGTTGTTTCTCTCTGTCTCTGC
Source organism: Allodiplogaster sudhausi (assembly GCA_945643635.1). Taxonomy (NCBI): domain Eukaryota; kingdom Metazoa; phylum Nematoda; class Chromadorea; order Rhabditida; family Diplogasteridae; genus Allodiplogaster; species Allodiplogaster sudhausi. The sequence continues at coordinate 271,620 of CALZFC010000010.1, forward strand.
CTCTCTCTCTGTCTCTGTCTCTCTCCACCTCTCTCTCTCTCTCAGATACATCCCCGTCATTATGGCTCAAGGCCGTGTCTTCTGGGAGCGCGGCGAGTACGGCCGAGTGGAGAAGCTCTTCCAGCACTGTGTCGAGTTCGCGAGCGAGCATCCCGTGTTCAGGTGGGCTTGAGATGGGGGTGGAGCCAAGGGGGGGGGGGCGGAACCAAGGGAGGGGGCGGAGCCAAGGAAGGGGGCGGAGCCAAGCAGCAGTGTGTAGATGTCCCCCCCCCCCCCCCAAGGGCAAAGAGGGAGATAGGACCTCGAAACGTAACGGCGTCTATCTTGCTAAGGGTTACATACATGGTTTCTAGGATGGTCAAACAAAAGGACTGGCTCAGAGGACGGACACACCATAAAAATAGCGTGCAAATTGCTGCCCATTCTAATCTCTCGTTTTCTCGTGCTTTTTCTCATTGTCAGACCACCGCAACCCGCTGTGAAAAATAGCACGGGAAAACGAAAGTTTAGAAGAAGGTGGCAGTAATAAAAAAAAATTACGGCCACCGTCGACTTCCTTTAAAAAATAAAACTAAAATTCTTCAGGCTCAATGTTGCGCATACGCTTTTCATGCAGGTCAGTCTATCTTCACTTTCATCCATTTCCCTTTCTCTCTCTCTCTCTCTCTCTCTCTCTCTCTCTGCGTCTTGAGTCCCTATGTATGTAATTGGGTAGATTCTCCCATCGTTTGAGATTAATATTAAAACAGTTACTCGTTCGAAATCCAGGGCGAGAAGTTCAAGGAGGCCGCCGGTTTCTACGAGCCAATCATCAAGAAGAACTACGAAAAGGTGAGCAATTTTATTTCCTCACTTTCGGGGAGACCTGCTCAATACCCGCTGATATTGGGTTCGGACGGGTCATGGTATCGTCATGGCTTAGGAAGGAGACATTGACTCTCTCTATCTGTCTGTCTCTCTCTCTCAGTTCCTCTCTCTCTCTCTCTGTCTAATTTCATTTATAGCTCCTCGACGTACACGCAATCGTCCTCGCGAACCTCTGCGTCTGCTACATTATGACGAATCAGAATGAGGAGGTTATACAGTATACCTGATTAGATTTCGTGTTTTGTTTGTTAAAAAGAGAAGAAATATCCTGGCATACATATACTATATGTATATAAATGAAACAGAATAAAAAATAAATAAAATGAATAAATTATATCCTCAGGCTGAAGAGCTCATCCGGAAGGTGGAGCGCGAGGAGGAGGAGATCCGACTGACGTCATCCTCCTCCGCCGCTGGCACCGTGCCCGGAATCGCCAGCAAGACCTTCCATCTGTGCATCATCAACCTGGTCATCGGCACGCTCTACTGTAATAAGGCGAGTTATTTTTAAATATTTATTTGTAAAATTTTTATTTCCATTTTATTTCCTGGAAAAAATTTATTTCGTAAATATATTTAAATAATATATAATTATTTCCATTGCTAAATAAGAAAGAGAAGAAAAATTAAGGAAGCAAGAGTGAGAAAATTAAATTAATGTATAAAGAAAGACCAAAAAGACCAATCGTCAATACATTTGAACCTTCACACTTTGCAGGGAAATCACGAATTCGGCATTTCGCGCGTGATCAAAGCGATGGAGCCGTACGAGCGCAAGCTCGGCACGGACACATGGTTCTACGCCAAGGTACGGTAGGGCATACTGTAGATTACGGTAGAGGCGTACTGTAGATTCACGTTACAAGAAGCATACTGTAGATTCACATTTATATAACTATTATTAGAACCATACGGTACATGTCTTATAATAAGCATACTGTAGGTTCATATTCTTAGAATCATGCTGTATACTAATAGATAGAAAGGCATCTAATGAATAAAGAATAGAAGCGCCGTCCAAAAACGTGTAGGCACGGAAAAGTACAAGATTATTTTCTGTAAATTTATAGTATACGAAATTACAGATTGCTTCTATGGATAGATGGTATTCATCATAACGTTTTCCTGATTATTTACCGAATGCTTTTTTTATGTATTTATTTTTAAGTAATTAATACATTATATATATATATATATATTTATTTCATTATATATTTTTCGTATGTTTCCAGCGCTGCATCCTCGCGACGGTCGAAGCCATGTCACGGCACATTATCGCCGTCCGCGACACGGTCATCGATGAACTGCTTGTCTTTCTCGAGAAATGCGAAGGTCGCTTTTTTGTAATTTAAATTTCCCGCCAACTTGCTTTTTGAATTTCCCGCCAATCACAGAATACGGCGAGGGCATCCCGGCGTCGGTGGACGGGCCGCTGCTCGAGGCACAGATCGACTCGATCAAGAATTCGGTAGCATATGAGGCCAGGCAGCTCAGGGCGGTCGTCTTGGATGTCATCGAGTTCTAGATGGAGAGAGAGAGAGAGAGGAGGGGGGGAGAAAGAGAGAGAGAGAGGGGAGAGACAGGGAGGTGAGAGAAGGAGAGAGAGAGAAAGAAAGTAAGTGAAACGTGTAGAGAGAAAGAGAGAGGGAGAAACAAATGAGGTAATTTGAGAGTAAGACAAACGTAAATTGAGAAATAAAGGAGCATTTTTGCGAAGCAGTTTGATTTCTTTTAGCTGTATTCATATCTGACATTTCATATTTGATCTTACATTTAGTATTTTTATATGTTCGGTATTGTTTTTTTCTCAATCTTTACAGCGCTTCACACGAGTTGTCAAGATAAAATCTGTATTTTCAAAATATTAAGTGTCTTTTTACATTATCTTAATTAGAGAAACTTCTACCAATATGCCAACGTAGTTGTTCATGGTAATAAATATCGAATAAAAAATATAATTTTAAAGGAGGAAAAAGCAAGAAAATTAACCACATAATGTGACACATTTTATGTAAGTCATTTCAGTGAATTTTCTTGAACAATGAATAATTCTCACCGATTCAGATGAACTTGAAAGTCAAAAGGAAACATGAACAACCTGCCAAATAAATAATAATTTGTCAAAGGTCTACGAAACAACAACGGGTAATCAAGATGTAGCTAGAACTAGTAAAATAAGACAATATAATAAACTGTTATGTTTCAAAAATAATGTCGCTGTATAAAGTGAATTCATTAGGGGATTGTTTTTTTTTTGGGACTACAGTATGTTCATTCGAACTTTGAGGCGAAAATAATTTCTGCGTGTCATTTCGCAGGTCGAACAAATCCGCTGCGTGAACATAGCACGCGCGAATGAGAATGCGAAGGACAGCGGCAATTTGAAATATCACATAATTTTTCGGTGATCGCTCTCCTTTAAAGCAAAAAATAACACTGAAAGCAATACATACAGATACACACACAAGTAGAAAAATAATATAAAAAAATTGAAATGCCCCCATTGCAATGTGCAAACTTTCTAATAAGACAAAGGTTATGAGCGACAGATGTACTCTAAATATTCGCGTCTCTCTAATAAGCAAGAGCAAAACAAGTTGTACACAAGGGATATCGAACTCGCGACCAAAAGCCCAGCCTACTATCCACTTGGCAACACACCATTGAATTAAGCCCAACTACAGTTTTTAACAAGACTATTTCACAAACAGCGATAATCTTTTTTGAAACTTTAAAAGGCTCTAACTTTTTCTGTATTTCGATTCCGCAGTTTATTTTTGCACTCCGCAGCTTCTTATGACCTCCTTTATGTATGTACAAAAAACTATAATGTTTGGTTTCCAGGGTTTCTGACCATTCCCTGGTTAGATTTTTTTTTCTTTTTGACCTTCAACATGTTTTATTTTAAATTTACATTTGTGTGTTTTACGGGAGAAGAACCTTACAATTAGTGTTTTTTATGTGAAGAACTCGAGAGCAAACGGGGTCAACAAAGGTCAACAAAGCAACGGAAACGGATTGTCAAGCCTTTTATCAACAGCCGAACACAGGGGGAGTCACGCACGAGTCAGAGTGGAACTCAAGCGCAATGCCTGTTTTGGATGAGAATGTGACAGGCATTGATCGTGTGGCTTAGTTAGGAAGAAAATGGAAAGAGCTCATTAAACTGCCACAACTTTTTCAACATCGTCCTGTCACAATCACCCGTTAACTGGCGCATTTGCGTAAGGAAAGGAAAAGAAAGAAATAGAGTGATAGAGAAAAAGCGGGAGGGATAAGAGAGATAAGGAGATCGAGAAAGAGAGGGAGAGAGAGAAATAGAGATAAGGAGATAAAAAGAAAGATGGAGAAAGTGAGATAGAGAAACTAAGGGAGAAAAAGATAGACAATGAGTGAAAGAAAGAGATAGAGAAAGAGATAGAGAAAGAGATAGAGAAAAAGAGAGAGAAAACGGAGCTGAGCGAGATAGAGAGAGAGAGAGAGAGAGAGAGAGAGAGAGAGAAGGATAAAGAGAAAGGGACCGAGAGAGAGCGAGAGATGGATAGAGAGAATAGTACCGAGAAAACGAGAGAAAGAGAGAGAGAGAGAGAGAGAGAGAGAGAGAGAGAGAGAGAGAGAAAGAAAGGGGAGCGGAGCCGAGATAAAGAAAGAGAGGGCAGGGAGAGAAAGAGAAATGTAAGAGAGAGAGAGAGAGAGGTAGAGAATGAGAAAGAAGGAGAGAGAAAGAGAAAGAAAGAGAGGATAAGTTGCGTATTTGCGTGTGTCAGAGTTGTCTCTCCAAGTGGCACAATATGGACACTCCCTCATCGCATGCCGCGAGGACAGTGATGTCAACAGGCTCGGCCCAACTTTCCGTGGGCCCGGGCCGGGATCGTGGATTCTGTGGCCGGCCCGTATAGTCCGATTCTTCGAGAAGATTCGACACTTATTTGTTGCTGCAATGGACTTGAATTCTTTTTTTATTATTAATCAAAACAATTTGTCAATATATCGCTCAAGTATCAAAGATAATAAATGCTTGCAGGAAAACAGAGATCAATAAAATGATGTAGAAATGGAATTAATTTGAACATGCTAGAGCATTAAATTTGAAATGTATTACGGATAAGAAGATATGGAAAGAGTGCCGGATCACGGAACGGCGCAAGGTCAATATCCGCAGGATGATATGGCCTTCGAGCAGGGATCACTGGAAGCAATGCAAAGGGCGAAGCGGAACTGCCAAGAGGAACAGTGATTAGACGGATTTGCTACTGGCAACTTGTGCGAGAGAGTGTGGTAGATGAAGAGGGTCAGGCAGGATCAGGCTGAATGAACACCGAGAGAAAGCAAATAACTGACAATGAAAGGGAGAGTGAATAATAGAGAGAGAGAGAGAGCAAGAGAAGTTGAGATAGGATAGGGAAAGAGAGAGAGAGAGATGTTGAGATAAGTTAGAGAAAGAGAGATGGAGGTTGAGATGGGTTAGAGAAAAAGAGATAGAGAGAGAGAGGGATGAGAAAGGGAAAGTGAGTTAAAGATGAAGAATGTATGTGACAGAGAGAAGTTTCACTTTAGAACGAACGGCTTGTCGAAAAGGCTTTAAAGGGCGGCGGTAATGTGGACATCCCCTGGCATTCAAGGCAATGAATATAAGTAGTCCTATCTTCCCTATCTTTCTATATTATGTTTTACTTTATTTACTATTTTTCCCTATTCATAATATATTTTATTACTAATTAAAACAGACTGCCTTAATCCATTTACTACAATTTACACGATTCAGTTGATGAGAGTGAGGAATCACAGGGCTGACGCGGCAATTAGAACATGCATTAAATATTTTTCGGTGATCGCCCTCCTTTAAATGGTTTTTTTTCTGGGAATGGACCTCGCCCTCGAGTTATCCTCGGGCTCTTGGAAGAGAAGCTAGGAGAAAAGCTGCCAACTCATGACGCCACAGAGGAGGAGAAAAGAATGGCTGACAGCTTGGCAGAACTGCTAATCGTTGGGAACCACTGAAGTTGAAGTGGAGGACGATATAAATGAAGAATGGGAATGTGATAATGGAGATTGGGACTTCGAGGACGTTGATGACCAAATTGTCAAGAATGATGATGGCAGCCATTGCTTGCTATTCGGAACGGCCTACATCTCCACTGAACAAGTCTTTTTTTAACCATTTAAATGAACATATTTAAAGTTATTTTTCGCAGGTGAACAAGGCAATTGACTACTGTTTCAACGTGACTACAAAGTCAAGGAGAAGCCTAGACTCAATGAAGTCGAAGTTCAGGTGGATTAAAACTCAATGGCATCTTGACCGTCTGCAGAACTACAGGAGAGATGGTACTGTCTATTTTAGAGAAAGAAAGAAAAAGAGTGAGATATAAAAAGATGGGAGAAACGAAAAAAACGAGATAGCTTGAAGGTGTGAAATAAAAATATTTGTTATGGCTACATAATGTCTCACAGGACGTGTTAGAGCTGACCGGCGACTTCAACTGAAGGCTCTCGCAGCTCGTCTTCTCGAAGTCGTCAGAGAGAAATTCAATAAGGGTATGTACATAGTTTGCACGATGAACTTTGCGCTATGGGCGATTTTTATAGGGTTATCGCTCCACGACGAGGACATCGGAATGTTTGTGCGGCAACTCGCGCGTGAGGAGTTCGATTTCGGCGACTCCGCCTTCATTGCGTCGCCCTCCTGGATCTCCCGATGGAAGCTATCTAACGGAATCGTTGGTCGTAGAATCACCAGGTTTACGACAAAGAAGATCATCAGTGACGGTCCGGGACTGGTGAAGAAGGCGGACGATTGAAGGCGTTCCCCCCATCTGCTGTGTGCAACGCCGATCAGAGTGGATTTGTGAAGGAGCTCACCCAGCCGCGCACACTGGCGTTCTCGGGCGAGAAGAAGGTCGAACGACTTGTGCAGTCTGTGTCCGCCACTACCCATTCGTTCACAATTCTTCCCACCGTGTTCGCCGATGGTCATTTGGGAAAGCGCCTCTTTGTCGTCCTCGCCGAGCCGACCGGTTCCTTCCCGTCCATTAAGCCCGTCTTTTCAGCCCCGAACCTCTTCGTCACCTGCGGAAAGTCCCACATTATGGGGCTGAAGCATCTTGAAGAGTGGATAGTCGAGTGCCTCGCGAAGGACTTGCCCAAGAAAGCACTCATAGCCCTTGACTCCTGGACCCGAAGTGAAACGCATTCTGCCGGTCAAGAAGCATCTCCAGATAATAACAATTCCAGCAGGAACGACTGGAATGGCACAGCCGCTGGACGTGGGATTCAATCAGTACTTCAAATCCTTTTCCAAACGCATTCACAATCATGTTCGCTCCCATGACATCAATTGCAAATTGTCTGCTCGTGACTCGATTCTCAAAATGTTGTCTGCCATTTACTTCCAGTTCTCGGTCCCCAGATTCGCCCCCTTCATTGCCTACTCCTTCTTTGCCGCCGGCATCACGGATTCTTCAGTTTTTAACAAGGCTATTTCACAAACAGCAAATCTTTTTGAAACTTTAAAGGACTTTAACCTTTTCTGTATTTAGTTCCAAAGTGAAAAATAAATGGCTGCTAAAAGAGAAGAAAAAGAAGCCTCCATCAACCTTCGATTAAAAGGTGTCCCATAACTTGCAGATGAATTTCCGTTAAAACGAGGCAAAAGAGAGATGGCTATCTCTTACCTGAATATATCCACACATACAGTACAGTACGGCTCAGATGCCAGGGTTCTAGGCTATTGCCACATTAGCCGCACCATTCGCTTATGCGATAGATCAATCGCTTGTCGCGGATACACTTACACAAGTCTTACTTGTGCTTCTTACACCGAGCCAATTTGATATTCTCCTTTTCCACAAGCGGATAAGCTGGGTTTTCTTTAAATAGCTTCATTGTTTTTTTTATCGCCGCATTTATATGTTCACACGAGAAACAATATCCGCCTACTTTATGAGCGCAACTTATGGAGGCCCTTCTCAATCCTTTGACAAAATCGGTGAAAACAACAACAACAACAAGAGCAAGATAAAACTGTAAGATGACTACAATTTACTAGCAACTACTATAGGCTAGTTTTTAAGACAACTAATATAGCTACCGTTTGGGATCCTTTTGTGACCCACGGGGGGGGGCTTTTTCAGGCATCCTGGTTGGGGTACCATTGGGACCGCCGTGTTGGGACCATTTGTAGACTTTTTAGGGAGATGACACATAAATTATGATAAAACAGACTAGATTCTCTAAAAAGCTCTTTTCACTATCAAACTCTATTCCTTTATTTTCTCTTTTTCAATCTCCTCTTTTCTCTATTACATATCTCGCTCTGTCTCTTTCTCACTCTCTTTTCTCTCTCTTCCTCTCTTCCCTCTCCAACAGAATATATCAGTCATCCCTTAAGGAATGGACGAGCAGACGGCCCTCGTTATGTGGATGCTCTGGTCTTCGCTGAGCACCCAGCCCGTTCCGTCTTGCGAGCACACGAGCACTTCGACCGGACCCGGCACGACGCCGTTGGCGCCGCCGTTCAGCTGACAAATAATAGCCAATTGAATTTGCCGCCAATTCGAGGTGGGATCAAACATCGAAAAGTTCCCCGTTTCTCTTGCATGCAATTGCATCGCTATCACGGGCGATAACGAGGGTGTGTCCAAATTGGGAAACACTTGTTCAGCAGCGGAACGCCTCTCATTTTCTATCCTCTCTCTCTCTCTCTCTATCTCTATCTCTATCTCTTTCTCTCTCTCTATTATCTCTATCTCTTTCTCTCTCTCTCTCTCTCTCTTCTCTTTTTTCTTTCTCTCTCTTTCTCACAAATTGCACAATCTCTTTCTCTTGGCTTGACGTGATAGAATGCTGTCTCTTCAAGCTCAACCTTACGTCCTTGAGCATGGTGACGACGACGAAACAAGATACGTTTTCCACTGCACTCAATCACTTTGATATATGTATGACAAAGTTATATTTAAAAAATAAAACCAAATATTAAATTTTAATGTATGCTTCATCCTAATACATAGATCATTGTGTTTTATTTAAAAAATTATGATATTGCTGTGGCACTGATTTCAGTAATTTTAGAAGAAAAAAGTATTAATATTGCTCGGTATTTTTTTTTTTAGAAAACAGTTAATTTTATGTAATATATTTAAATTTATACATGTATAAATTATATTTTTAATAACAGTTTTTTAAAATTATATATCACCTCGATCATGGCTTCGGTGCCGGTGCACGTGAGAGTGAGCGTGTCGCAGCCGTCGGCGCCCATGCCAACCACGACGCTATCGAACGCCTTCTCGCCAGGCCCGCCAGCAGGCGCCACGTTCACGTCGCCCGGATTGCACGCGGCGCACGGAGCTAAGGAAATACATTGAGAGAAAACCTCGGCCATTCTAGGTTGCGTGATTAGAAATAAATAGTAGTTGACGAAAATATAAAGCTAAAAAATCGTTAATATTTCGAAAAAAAAACACCCTTTTCAATAAGCAAATGTATTTGTTTGTTTTTGGATTACGGTCCTCATCTTTAATTTGTCTTGCTCTTCTTACCTGTGGTCGTCGTCACAACTGTGGTTGTCGTCGGAACAGGCGTCGTGGTCGTACGAACGGCGCCGCACGCGAATGCAATCGGCAAAAGCGCCGCCGACACACACATCGTAAACACGGCCATACTAGGGTGCGGCATATGCTCGACGAACTGAAGTAGCCGCTTTTATGGATAGCCACAGGATTGGCACAAGCGCAAGAGCTTGCCGCTTCGTTAAGAGAGGATGGAGTGGGAATGGCAAGGATGCCCTTCACTTTGCCTTTGCCCTTTTTAAGGGAATATAGCCAGCGGACATTGGTTCGCGTACCATGGAATATCTCTACATCTTCTTTTATACTTTTTACATGCTCATTACACCTATCTCTCTTTCTCTCTCTATCTCTCTCTCTATCTATCTCTGTCACGCTCTCTCTCTATCTCTCTCTCTCTCTCTATCTCTCGTTACCACTTTCACTTTCTTCTTGTTTTCTGCTTTCTCTTCTCGGCTCTACCTTCTCTTTATCTCTCTATTTCTCTTTCTTTCTGCTCTCTCTTGCCATCGCTCCTCCTCTTTTTTTCTTATTTTACGCTGTCTTATCTCCATAGGCGTTCATGCTCGCATCCTTAATCCGGTGTACATTCCTTCGCCTTGTCGCCTCTCATTTTTTCATGCCCTTTCATCATCCCCGGACGCTTTCTGCCGGTTATTAAGCCATCCATGCCAAGTCAAGGTAACGGAATAAAATTCAGATGGCGAGGACGCGAAGCGGCCGAGCGTGCAGCCGGCGAAGCGTGCGCGAACCGGTTGGGCAACAAATAAATAAAGAAAGAAAGAAAGAAATTTAATAAAGCCAATATACGATAACAATTTTTAAGTACAATAGGTTTTGGAACCATTTGGGACCCTTTGGGGCACAATAGGGGACTCTTATGGACCCTTTTGGGAACCTCTGGGACACATTAGGCGGCCCTTCAGGTATCCAAACTGTTAGGGACCCGGCAAGACAATCTCCGAGCAAACGGCCCTCGTGAGGGTGACGGTTATGTCCTCGAGCAGCCGCCAGCCAGAGCCGTCGGCGGCGCACACGAGCACTTGGGTCGGGCCGGGCACGAAGCCGTTGGCGCCGAGGTTCAGCTTCAAATATTACCCATTTGAATTTGCCGCCTTTTTGTCCCTGAATATTGTGTACCTAAATTGAGGATATTCGACTGAATGTGCCATTCCAAAAGATGGGAAGAATGATGAAGACTACGTTTTGAAAAAATTTCATGTTATCCGGAATAGCAAATTCCTGGTCAAAATATTGACATCGATATATGTTTTTTTTCCATTTTTTAAAGCTACAAATACATATTAGTGATGCTTTCTTTTAATCGCAAGTAGAAATGAAAGAATTTTTTGAGAAAGCTAGCTTCTTATCTACTCGTAAGAAATCTTTCAAAATATTTTTTCAAAAAAAGAAGGTACTCATCTACTCGGCAAACCTCGATGGTCGCCTCGTTGCCTGTGCGTGTGAGCGTCAAGGTGGAGCAGCCGGCAGCGTCCCTGCCGATCATGGTACTCTCAAACGGCTTCTCGCCTGGCCCGCTATTCGGCGTCAGGTTCACCTGCCCCATCATGCATGTGGTGCACGGCCCTAAAAACATGTGAGAGATGATTTTGATTTTGTCCCACTTTAGATTGAAACCGAAATTAGTTAACTAGTAACACTTTAGTGCACCAGAGTTGTGGTAGTTGTTGGAGCCGCAGTAGTAGTAGTTGTTGGGGTCGGAGTAGTAGTTATGGTGGTAGATATAGGGATCGGCGTAGTGGTAGTAGTAGGGGTCGGCGTAGTTTTCTGCCGGATTGCGCCACACGCATATGCAGACGGCAGAAGCAAAGTAGTGATGAACATCGCAAACACGGCCATTCTAGGGTGCGGCACAAATCTGAAATCTCTTGTTGCTCATCTGTTCCAAACACTTTAGGATGAACACCGACGGAGTTATGACTACTAACGGCTTAAACAAATAGGTTAGATCTCAAGGAGAAAGGCTCTGTACGCAACAAGGGCACACGATAGCCACAGGATAGGCGAAAGCGCCGGCGGTTCCTTAACGGAGAGTGGAGTGTAAGTGGCAAGGAGTCACTGGTCACTTTGCCTTTGTCCTTGTTAGGAAAAATAACCTGCGGATATTCTTAAGCGATTCAAAGAACATCTCTACTTCTTCTTTAATACCTCTTTCTCTTATACCTCTTTTTTTACATGCACAGTTCATCTCCTCTGTCTCTCTCTCTCTCTTCCTCTCTCTCACGATCTCTCATTGCCACTTTCACTTTATCCTTGCTTTCGGCGTCTATTTCTTTCTTCCTTGTAAACAGTCTTGTCTCTTTTCGCTTTCTCTCGGATCTTATCTCTCTATTTCTCTTTCGTTCTACTCCTCGCGCTTTCTCTCTCTCTCTCTCTTTTTTAATCAGTTTTTCTCTTTCTCTCGGCTGTCTCTTCTCTTTATCTCTGTATTTCTCTTTCTTTCACTCTCTCTCTCACCCTCTCTCTCACTCTCAAACCATCGGTCCCCGCTCTTTTTTTTATTTAATACCTTACCAAATCCTCAATCCGGTGCTCTCTCTTTCCTTTTACATTTTTTTGGTCATCCGGGGACGCTTTCTACGGTGTTACTGATCCTACCATGCTAATAATCCAGCCGCGCCTTTATTCTATGGAATAAAGTTCCGGGAGCGGTGCGGGAACTTTCAGAATTCCCGCAGCGGTCCCTGAAAAAAAATCCTGAGTGTTGCGGGGAAATTCCCTGAGAAAAAATTACTGCGCCATGAAAATTCCTTTCATTTTCAGGAGAAATTCTTTTTTTTTTGCGATTAATGTGCTATGGCCAACGTGTCCGTAGCACATCCACATTCCTGTCTAATTCTTTCGTATTACTCCTTGGCGGCCTTTTAGCATGTTGAAGATGCAGATCTAAAGTCAGTGCTTTTCTACCTCACAAATGAAACGTCGATGCTCATCATCGACATTTCATTTGTGAGGTACAAAAGCAACACCTGCGAAACGGTGGAATTTGTCTATAATGCACTGCTGCCAGTGCCTACATTTCCTGAATCCATGGCCTTTCTGCTCTCTCACTCTCTTTCACCCAGCGGAAGTTATCATAGTGCGAGACGCTCTTGCCAGCAACCTCTTTGCTATATCTCTCACGAGTTCTACAGGACTCTTTTATCTTTCTCGTCTGAGTCTTCTCACTGGCCGTACTCCTTCCTTTCCAATCCTTCTTCGTTCTCCCTCACTCGTCGATCCGAACACAGCCGGAACCTGTAACGAGGGGGGGGGCAGAGGCAGCGACGATACCTGGGAGGAGAGAACCGAGAAGCTCGTGAGGAGTAGATGCGATGCGCGGGAACACCAGAGAAGAACACGTAAAACACTGGCACACTTTATTCATGGGTAGCAGGGGCAAGTTTATTGATGGAGAGAAGATGTAGTCCTACGCGGACTTCGCGATGTACACCGGGGATGAATAGTAAAAATAAAATTAGTCCTAACTCCATCCATAAGAGTACGATTATTCCGCGTTCCGTTCCTTTAACATACATAGTTGAAATACAGAGCTCAAACATTTTAACCTAATTTTGAAAATTGGGTGAAAAATTATTGCGCCTTTAGCCACTTTATATTTAAATACTTTATATGAGATATAAAGACCCTCAAGGGGTGAGGCTGCTCCGAGCGCTTGCCAGCCAGAGTTGAGAAAACATCTGACTAGAGAGGCTGGCAGCTCTCCCGGCCGCGGATCTCCCCCCTTTGATATGCCCCTTGTATTAAGAGATAAGTGTAACTGATAAATCTATGTGTGGTGGCAAGGCGAAAGAAGGACCACAGGCACACGATAGCCACAGGATAGACACAAGCGCATGATCTTGCCGCTTCGTTAAGAGAGGGTGGAGTGTAAATGGCAAGGATGCCATTCACTTAGCCTTTGCCCTTTTTAAGGGAATATAGCCAGCGGACATGGAACCATATCACATCTCTACATCTTCTTGTATGCCCTCTTACTCTTACTTTTTTTATACATCTTTTTCTCTCTCCCTCTCTCTCTCTCGTTCCCACTTTCTCTTTCTCCTTATTTTCGACGTCTCTCTCTCTCTCTTTCTAGTAATCAGTCTTTTTCTTTCTCTCGGCTCTTTCATTTTTAAATCTCTCTATTTCTATTAACGCCTACTTTATTTATTTATTTTACACTGTAGATTATCTCCACGCGCTTTCATACCAAAACCTTAATCCCTTTGACCCTCTAATTAATCTTTTTTATGCCTTTTCCGTCATCATAGGGCTTTCTGCCTCTTACTGAGCCATCCGTGCTTTTCATCCAGTCTCACCTAAGGTCAATGACGATTTCCATTTCTTTTCCTTAAATCATTTTACAGTCTTATCACTCAATATCAGATCTGATAATGAGTGATAAGACAGTAAAATGATTTAAGGAAAGGGGGATCCTTTGCTAATATTTTCGTTAATCAGAATTTTTTTTCAAATATCAAAACTTTATAACATATAAATTGCTGTAAAAAAGTTTTACAACACTAGAAACGATATCCGTTTAACTTGATTGGAGGAGCATCTCATTTCATGTTGAAAATCGGGGAAACCCGCCAAAAAAGCAAAGGATAAGTAAACAAGGGGCATATACATACATATAAGACAGTGTGAATTAAAAAGTTTGGTTTTTTTCTGCAATTTTCGATTAAGCTGTTTTTTTTTGCCAAATTTGGAAGGTAAAACACACAAGCAAATGTGGCAGTATTTTATTCATTGATTCAAACTTGTCATGACAAATAAGACGGTTAATAAAATGACGGGCACAATGTACAAGCGAAGAAAATGGCTGAGCCACAGAAATGTGTCCTAATGATTGACAACCCGGCTTCGGCATATTTAACAGGAAAATAATTTGGCGTGGCAAAAATAGAGGTCTTAAAAAGTGGATTCATAGCATGCCAAATTTGACGGCCTCCAAATTTTCCATGGCGCAATTTGCATATGTTCAAAATTTCAACGGTTTTGGCAAGCCCTTCACTTATAAAAAATGTCACAGCCAAAATAAACAGCTATCAGAATTGGCAAAAGGATTTGCCATTTTTAACAGCTGTTAAACGTGCCACGAGGAAGCGGCTGTCGGCCGAGGAACTTGGCAATTTTGACAGCCGTCAAAAATGGCAACTTGGCAGATTCAGCGGGCAGAAAAAATGTCAAGCCAAATTTTTGACCTTTCAAAAGTGGCAAGCCAAATTTTTGACCCTTCAAAAGTGGCAAGCCAAATTGTTGACCCTTCAAAAGTGGCAAGCCAAATTTTTGACCCTTCAAAAGTGGCAAGCCAAATTTTTGACCCTTCAAAAGTGGCAAGCCAATTTTAACGGCTGTAAATAATGGATGGCCGTTTTGACGGCCGTTAAAAAAGGCAAATCATTTTTTTGACCCCAAAAAAGGCTCATGGCACAACATTCCTACTAAAATAGGATTTAGCCCTCCTCGCATCACTAAATTCACATATGCATCGTTATATAACAGATAGGAAACAAAAAATATATTTAGATCAGTCATGAAACAGGACTGATTCTACAATATAACAATCATTACAACATTCTAGAAATCAGTTGATACATGCTAGCAAGGTTAACATACCAGCCACTAGAATGGCCATCATGACTGGAATAGGTAACTCTTCCAGCTGCGAGATGCATGGCCTCGTATGACTTGATCAGTGAGAATCCCTGGCCACGCAAGATTCACGAAGGAGGAGGGCCGTAGCCAGGTTCGCCGCTGCCAGAACCATCATCGACGTCGCCACCAAAGAAACCACGGCGAGGACCGGCGGCACTAGCATCACCTCTTGAAATAGATTCTCGTTCATTTACATATCAATTATTTTTGGCAAAGCAGAAACAATGAAAACTATTAGCCAACAAATGCACATTAATGAAAGATTTTATAACCCAAGAAAACATCCAATCGATTTAACTTAAGAAATAATAATAGACAACGGAAAAACAATAATAAAGCATAACCTGTTCAAACTGGCCCCGGTTGTCCATCTCCGGCGTCCCCTACACGTCCATGCCGTCGAGGCCACGATTCGAGCAAGACAGCCGTCTCTTGCTGAAATATGAGTATAAAAGTTACATTATTGACTTTTTTTTTTAAAGAATTTTCAACTATCTACTGGGTGAAAGGTTTAAGAAGAACAATAAGTTTTTATGGCTAAAACCTCTTGAGCGAGCCTGTAGTCGGAGTGTCACCCTTCTACTGCGCTTCTTCGTCTTCATCCTCCTGAAGCTGCTTCCGCACGCCAGCCAAGATGTTGAACGAGAGATCACCAGTCACGAACTGAAAGTCATAGGCTTATGTAGGGAAATGAAGGGTGCAAACTGAAAAAAAGTGAGAGCGATATGATTTGGAAGAAAAATACAGAAGGAAAATGTTTTTCTTAGAACTTTCTGAAAAATAATTGCCAAGTATCGCTCATTATAAAAGGTTTTGGATAAAAAATTATATTATTCAAGCCAATTAGGGTGTGGCATGATAACTAAAAAAAATTGAATTTAAAAGTGACCTCTAACAATAACTAGAATAAAAGCGAAAATGACTTTAAATTTAGCCTGTTTAGCAAGTCACTTGATGGTGACAAATAAAAACCAAAACTTCAAAAGATTCAATTTGCTCAAAAGAATAACGAGCAAAACAATCTCTACTTTTGCCCGGGGATATGACCAATCATAAATCATAAAATAAACGTATATAAAAAAAACAAATATCAAAGAGAATACCAAAACCTCAAAGCGGTGCGTCGGGATGGTCGCGCCAGGATGTCGCGGCGTCGATGTCGGCAGGGGAGGTGGCGCCAAGCGTCTAACATCTCTTAAAGTGTACAGTTATCAGAAAAATAACAGGTCAAGAAAAAAGAAAAAGCATAAACAATAACATGAACCCGGAATCTTGCATAGCACTGAATGAGCTTCATTTGCCATTTATTAAAGCTGCGACGCGACCGCAACGCGTGCAGTTAATATTTTGCACAGTGCATTCTACTCAGTGCACGTAATTACGGAGTGATGAATACATAGTACATTAGACCATATTTGATTATTTGTACGTAATTTTACATTTTTGCACGGTTCACCTGATTTTAAATTACGTGAACCGTGCAAATAATCACTAATGGTCGCCGGAAAATTAATCACTACGTCATTAGGTGCGCCGTACTGCACAGTGCACCGTGCAAAAAATTAATTGTCGCATTTCGAAATTCCTCGGTAAAACTGTGGCTTTTATTTTCATGGATTGCTGTTAGGTTTTCTGCAAGTATTCTTTCTATTTATTTAATGTTTGACGACGGATATTTGCTTATATGTTTTCCTTTCGATTGTAGTCCCGCCATCCTCACAACGGCATCGAAATGAAGCACCAGGGCAGCGACGACTACTGGCGCTAGGGTCGATGCCGTCTCCAACGGTATGAAATTACTTTTTAGGTTTATTTTTATTTGTTTAACTGTGTTCGAAGTGTTTTGTTTTATTTGAAAATGGTGTAGTCATTTTGTTCTTATTTAATTTTGTTTTGCATTGGATTGAAATCCAGTAGCTGTTTTAGAATAAAAATCAAGGCTATCATTCTTAACGGTTCATTCGACCGTGCATGCTTTTTGGGAATAGCTTTCAGATTATTTTTACATTTGCTGATACTTTTGTTTTCCTTTTCTAAGGTCGAGTATGCATATTGTATAGTTGGAAAGCAAATGAATTTTTTTTCTTTTATCCTTTTTTTTAAGATATTCGATTCAATTTAACCTTTTTTGTAGTGGCGACTACGCGGAAGCACCGGAGGACTCATCCGCCGGCGCCTAGGGACGCAACTTACCCTCCAATGGTTAGACATCACCTTTTGGCTCTATTTGTATTTGTCTAATATTACAGTTGTTTAGTTTTGTTTAAAACGGGGTGGGTATTTTGATCTTCTTTAACTTGGTTTCACATAATATGAAAATCCAGCAGTTTTTAATGATAAAATCAAGGTAATCTTTCTTAAAGATTCATTTGATAATGCATTTTTTGGGAATAGTTTTAACATGATTTTCCTTTTAGCCGATTAATGTTGGAGCGAAACTTTTGTTTCCTTTTTCGGGTATGGATATTGAATTATGGGGAATCGAGTGAATCTTTTTTTATTGTTTATTAATGAAATCAACGGTTGGATATTCTAAATTTTTAACGTTAAATTTGTCTAATTTTTTTATTATTTTTTTTTGTTGCGTCTGAATATCCTAACGTGGGATATTGTGATTGTGGGTATGATTTAGTTTGAAAGCAGCGTATTTTTCCTTATTTAAGGTACTTTGTGAATGTTGGGATATTAGTTGGCGTAACTACTAGTTATTTAGTTTTTTCAAGTTAAATCAAGACAATATTTATTTAAAGATTCCCTTGAGAATGTGTTTTATTTTTATTATTTAAAATTTGCTTTTAGAAAGTTAATGACGAAGCGGTGGGATTTGTTGGGAATATTTTCATTTCCTTTTAGAATGTTTATATCGGAGCGATGTAATTTATACTTATTTTCGTAATCGATTTATCGTGATTATATTCTTCCTGTATCACCCGGGTATATTTTGACTATCTTTTATACCTTTTCGCATCTTTAGTAGGTTCTTCTTAGGGAACTGTTGAATTTCTTCTCGATTTTCATCTTAAAATTATTTATTTTTATAATTTCAAGGGCATAGAACATTCTGTATTCCAGAACGAATGGAAAGCGGCGCCAAGACAGCGGCCGTTCAGTGAAGTCGGAGATGACTTCGGCCACCCCGGCCACTCAAGATAACCGAGGTACTCTATTATTAAAGGTTATTCTGAAAATGCATTTTATTTATTAAGTGGGATGTGGGGGGGCTCAGAATGTTTTTAAACGTTTACTTTTCCTATGATACTGTAGGTGTGAATGGTTATAGCGATTAAGTTGTCGGTTTTTTATTAAATAAAATAATTTTTTAAGATATAGTACGGTAGTATAGTCAAAACTGAAAGATATAGTACGGTAGTATAGTCAAAACTGAAAGATATAGTACGGTAGTATAGTCAAAATTGAAAGATATAGTACGGTAGTATAGTCAATACTCCTGCTTAGAGTTCTATCGTAAAAGAAGAAGAACGGGCACAAAATGTGAATGAAGAATAATGAAAGAGAATTTCAGGTCACTGCGCTCCAAAGTCGACTGGCCGCGTTGTGCTGCTGAGCGGAGATGACAACGCCATTGCCGACGCTGTCAAGACCATACGTGAGCTGATACGCGACATTTCCAGCAACGTTGGAAGATGGGGAGGAGGAAGAAGACCAATGGAGACCGATTCAATGAGGCTTGGAATCAGTTGAGAAGAGGATGGATTCACTTTGAATTCATGTTTGTCCGTTATATAATTGATAAGTCCACTTGCTGCTTGAGCTGATTTTTGAATAGTTAACATTATAATTTCACTAATTTTCTGCTGTTCCATACTCCATTTTTCTAGCACTTTGTTTTAATTGGTCCGATGTTGAAATTACGACCTTTGGCCAAATTTGACGGTCGTTGAAAATGACGAGCCAGTTTTGACAACCGAAAAAATGCCTTGCCAATTTTGATAGCCATCAAATTTGCCGGACTTTTTTGACGCCTGTTTAAACTGCCATGCCATTTCTGCTAGCCGTCAAAATTGGCAAGCTGATTTGGCAAATTTTTCACTCTAATATTTTGGCTTGGCAAATTTAGCGGTTGTTCAATTCTGGCAAGTAGTCTTGGCAGATTTATCAGCTGCTTTTTTTGCCAAGAAGGCCCACTCCTCCTTGTGAGGCTGTGACAAATTTTTCGACCATTTTCTGTGCCATGATGTTTTTTAGACTTGTAGAATTTTGCCTCGACACATTTGACTCGTATCTTTTTTGGTTAGGCTGTTTTTGCCATTTTAGACAGCTGTTGATTTTGGCATGATAAAAAATGATGAATAAACCTTGGTGACATTCTTGACAATCGTATAAATTGCCATGGCATAATAGTTGGGTTTGAAAACTGGCAAATTTGCTTGCCAAAAATAACAGCAAAACTGAAAAATGCAGAGAAAAACCAAACTTTTTAATTCACACTGTCTTATATGTATATACTTTTAACTTTATACTTTATTTACGGCTAGAACAGTAGAAGCGCGGTGGCAAGGAGAAAGTGCTAGATAGGATAGGAATAGGAGGCAGAGCTTGTGGAGAGAGTGTAAATGGCCTCGATTTCGTGTTCACTTTGTGCCCAGGGGTAGCTGGCGGCCGAAAATATCCGGCCCCCCTGCCCCCGTGGTCGGCCGCGCGGGGCCAGGGCCGTCCACCCCCGTTTTGTGCTCCTCTTTTATTTTAAAGGAATCGAGCAGGCGAACTGTTTTACGCGAACCGCTATCTACATCTCCTTTTCATTCTCTTTCTCTTATTTTAAACTCTCCACTCTTTCTCTTTTCCTACGTCGTCGCTCTCACTTTCTCATAATCAGTCTCTCTCTCTCTCTCTCTCTCTTTCATTTAGCTCTCTCTTTTTTTCTCGCTGCCTCTCTTCTTATTTGACACTTTCTCTTGTCTCCTCAATCCTCAATTCAATCATTCTTTCGCCTTGTCAGTTCACTTACCAGCCACTCTCCACTAGGCTACACGCTGCTGTTGAATTAAATCCAAAATCCTTTCATTTCTTTCGGTATCTTCTCTTCTCAAAACCGCGGAAATTAAAATACCGTCCACATATTTGCAAATAAAAGTAGGTAGCTTATAAGTAACACTAAGAATTCTCAAACAAAACCGAAAATAATATTAAAGAATTCATAGCACTACTTGTGATTTCCCAACTTTCATTCGACCCAGGCCGGAAGCTAAATAAACGGCATTTTTATATTCGAGTATTTTAATATATTGTTAGAGTTGAATACGCCTGTTCAGAAACTTGAACTGCTCTTCCTATTCTCCGTATATAAAATGTTTTGAATGTTTTCTATTATCAATTGTTGAATTTGGCTACTCTATTTGGTCTCCATACACGCTCACTCTTACTAGATCAGCTGAACACGTGCGGAAGACTTTCAGTCGACTTCTTTTTATAAGATGATATAAAACTTTCGCTAGTATTCCTGATTACCAGACTCGATTCCAGTCCTTTTCTCTCCTCTCACTCACTCTCTTTCCCGAAGGTGGGTCGCAGTTGATGTTCTAATAAATATAATGAACCGGCTCGTTGATATTCCTATTTTCGACTTCTATGTTTTTAAACCGTGCTCTGGTCCCTTGTTGTACCAAAAGGGTCCCTAAGGGTCCTTAACTCCATTACTTACCATTTGCTATATTTTAGCGTTAAGTAGCTTGACTGTGAAAATGCTAGTGTTCATTTAGTATACCATAGTCTCTCTTTTTATTTTAAATTCCCGCTTCTGTTGGTCTTGGCTAGATTTCGGTCAAACTGCTTGCTCGCCTTTTCTCAACTAGACCATTTGCTCGGCTATTTCTTGTCATCGGTTTTTTTTCATGTCCAGGTGTGGCTTCTCTTCGAATTTCTAATGATTCATATAAGACAGTGTCAATTAAAAAAATTTGGTTTTTTTCTGCAATTTTCACTTAAGCTGTTATTTTTGCCAAATTTGGCAGGTAAAACGACAAGCAAATGTGGCAATATTTTATTCATTGATTCAAAGTTGTCATGACAAAAGAGACGTTCAATAAAAGTGACGGACACAATGTGCAAGCGAAGAAAATGGATGATCCACAGAAATATGTTCTAATTATTGCCAAGCCGGTTTCGGCAAATTTAACAACAAAACAAATTTGGTGCGGCAAAAATAAAAGCCGTTAAATTTGGATTAGTTAGCATGCCAAATTTGATGGCCCCCAAAATTTTCCATGGCGCAATTTACATATGTTCAAAATTTCAACGGTTTTGGCAAGTCCTTCACTTATCAAAAATGTCACAGCCAAAATAAACAGTTATCAGAATTGGCAAACCGATTTGACATTTTTAACAGCTGATAAATATGCCACGAGGAAGCGGCTCTCGGCCGAGCAACTTGGCAATTTTGACAGTCGTCAAAAATGGCAACTTGGCAAATTCAACTGGCAAAAAAAATGTCAAGCCAAATTTTCGACCCTTCAAAATTGGCAAGCCAATTTTAACGGCTATAAATTATGGCTGGCAGTTTTGACGGCGGCTAAAAAAAGCAAATCCTTTTTTTGGCCGCAAAAAAGGCTCATGGCACAATATTCCAATTAAAATAGCATGTAGCCCTCCTCAGATCACTAAATTCACACATGCATCCTTATATAACAAATAGGAAACAATAAAAAACTATTTAGATCAGTCATGTAACAAGACTACTTCTACAACAAGGTGTGCATAAATGAAGATTGTATAAGTCATTACAACATTCTAGAACTCAGTTGATAAATGCTAGCAAGGTAAACAACATACCAGCCACTCGAATGGTCATCGTCACTGAAATAGGTAACTCTTCCAGCTGCGAGATGCATGTCCTCGTGTGACTTGATTCATTGAGAATCCCTGGCCACGCAAGACTCACGAAGGAGGAGGGCCGTAGCTAGCTCCGCCGCTGCCAGAACCATCATCGACGCCGCCACCAAATGAAACCACGGCGAGGACCGGCGGCACCTCCTGAACTAGATTCTCTTTCATTTACATATCAATTATTTTTGGCAAAACAGAAACAATGAAAATTATTGGCCAACAAGTGCACATTAATGAAAGATTTTACAACCCAAGAAAATATCAAATCGATTTAACTTTGAAAAATAGAAATTATAATAGACATGAGGAAAACAATAATAAAGCGGAACCTGTTAAAACTGGCCTCGGTCGTCCATCTCAGGCGGCCTCTACACGTCCATACCGTCGAGACCACGATTCGAGCAGCGAGGCAGCTTGACTTTCGAGCAAGACAGTCGTTTCTTGCTGAAATATGAATTGAACAGTTCCATTATTGACTATTTTTTTAAAGAATTTTCAACAAGAGTGGACTCAATGTAAAGAAAATCTGAATAAAACCGTAAAACCATATCAATAATTTGCTAACTAACATCATGCGACGGCAGGGTCACTCTTGAAAGGAAGGAGCAGAAGGATCTGGTACTTGTTGAGGTCGACGCTGCCACGCATGCCTTCCTGTCAATGAAAAGGGATATTATGAAAAAATCTGAAACAAGAATACTATTTAATGTTAAGAAAAGCGCATAAAAGGTGTGTCCGTGATTTCTTATCGTGTTATTTTTTATTTATTTCTTCATATATCAAATAGTGATGTGACAATTTTCCCGAGTTACGGTAAGTATACGGTATATGACCTTGTTGCTCCAAACAGCGTATATATTATATCATTGCTGCTTTGTTTGAAATAAATTAAACGAGAAAAATTATCAGCAATTATCGTGCTGGAAAAGATTTAATAAATTTAACGAAAAAAAAACTTTAAAACTTGAGCTGAAATAATAATTGAACATCTTATAGATTCTGAACATAAATAAAACCAAATAAAAACACGCTAACGGTAATGTTGGTGCCTCCCATTAAAAACCCGAAATAACAATCCATGAACATTATTTTTAAGCAGGTTTGAAAATACTACAGTACCCAGCCTCAAAAAGTACTACAGTAACCATTCACAAAAACATTGCCGCACTGCCATTTTTTAATAAAAGAGAACAGGAAAAGTAAACATTAAAAAAGTTCCAATTTACGCCCCCACATTAACGAATAAATTTAAGAGAAAAATACTTTCGAACGCGACATTTAAGAAAGATAATAATACAGTTTTTTCATTCAATTTCGTACTGAAAGCAATATAAATAAATAAAAGAAATACATGTACTAAAAGAAAGACTCACGAAGGCGGAGGGCGGTAGCCAAGTCCGCCGCCGCCAGAATCATCATCGACGTCACCACCAAAGAAGCCACGGCGAGGACGGGCGGCTCCGCCATCACCTCCTTATTAGATTCTCTTTCATTCACACATCAATAATTTTCGGCAAAACTGAAAGAGCGAAGATGCACATTGATAAAAGACTTTTCATCCCTATAAAATATCAAATCTGTTTAACATAAAAAATAGAAATTTTAATAGGAAAACGATAATAATGCAAAACCTTTCAAACTGGACGCGGTCGGCCATCTCCGGCGACACTCCCGCTGCACATCCTTGCTTTGCACGGATCAGCTTGGCATATAATCTGAAACAAAAATAATATTTAATGTTAATAAAACAGCATAAAATGGTGTGTCTGCGATTTATTACCATGACTTTATTTTGCTGAGCTACGGTAAGTATTCGGTATACGGCCTTGTACCGTAATTCGGGGAATTAATAAAACTTTACGATAAGAATTGAATATAATATTAGCCTTTTCCGTAACAAAAAGCCAGAAACAGTTGAATTTCAGCGGGAAAAAAATTACAAGCGGCATAAAAATATTTGCGCCGTCAAAACATTAGGAGTCGGTTTTTGGGTAAAAAAAAATTTTTTTTTCTATCATTTTGCACTATGCACCTCATACGATGCACCTAATGTCCTAGTTCTTAATTGTACGATTAGTGGGACAATTTTTATTAGTTGTAATATTACATTTCTACACGGTGCACGTTCGTAAAAATTACGTGAACCTTAAAAAAGAACAATAATAGTCGCCATGCAATTAATCAAAATGTCATTAGGTGAGCGCGCCGTGCATCGTGCACCGTGCAAAACATTAACTGTCACATTTCGAAATTCTTGGCAAAACACAGCTGAGGGTTTTGTTTTCGTGGATTGCTGTTAGGTTTTCTTTAAGTATTTTTTATTTAGTTAACTTTTGACGACGATTATTTCCTTCTATGTTTTTCTTTTGATTGTAGTCCCGCCATCCTCGCAACGGCATCGAAATGATGCACCAGGGCGGCAGCGACTACGGGTGCCAGGGTCGATGCCGTCTCCAATGGTTAGAAGTTACTTTTTGGGTTTATTTTTATTTGTTTAACTGTGAGATATTCGAAGTGTTTTGTCTTATTTCAAGATGACGTAGGCATTTTGTTTTTATGTTGGTATGTTTTTCATTGGAATGAAATTCAGAAGTTGTTCTAGAATAAAAATCAAGGCAATCTTTTTTAACGATTCATTCAAGATTGTATTCTTTTTGGGAATAGCTTTCAGATTATTTTTCCATTAGCTGATACTTTAGTTTTCCTTTTCTAAGGTCGAGTATGCATATTGTATGGCGGGAAATCGAATGAAATTCTTTTCTTTTATCCTTTTTTTTAAGATATTCGATTCAATTTTAACTTTTCTTGTAGTTGCGACTGCGCGGAAGTCACCGGAGGACTCGTCCGCCGGCGCCTACGGACCCTTCCCCTCCAATGGTTAGACATCACCTTTTGGCTTTATTTTTTTGTCTAATATTACAGGTGTCCAGTTTTGTTTTAAAACGGGGTACGTATTTTGATATTTTTTAACTTGGTTTACATAGGACTAAAATCCAGCAGTTTTTTTAAAGGATAAAATCAAGGTAATCTGTCTTATATATTCATTTTGGTAATGCATTTTTTTTTGGGAATAGTTTTAACATGATCTTCCTTTTAGCCGATTAATGTCGGAGCGAAACTTTTGTTATCCTTTTTCGGTTTTCCTTTAAACCGTTTCTTAATTTGTTTTAAAATTAGCGTAATGTAGTGGGAGCGTAGTTTTTTTATAGAAAAAAGATCAATTTATTGATATAAGTAACCGTTTCAAAGAGAATTATTGTTTGTTATTTGAATTTGAGCCCGTCGAAAGGTCTAGCTGAAATTTGACATATTTATGGATATGACCTAAGCACGAGTTGACACAAAATTTATTGAATTGAACCAGGAAATCCACAAAAATGAGTGCTGCTATATCAGGGTGGGCAAACCCCCCCCCCTCCCCTCGTATAGTTAACATCCGTGATTTCCTTGTAGTTAAGTTCCCTTCCTATTTTTACTGTCTAAAAGAAGAATTCCTTTAAAATGTGGAGTTGTTTGTGTTCCTATTTAGTGGTAACTTAAACTGAACAAACAAGTTGTGGATATTCTTTCTCTTTTGTTTCTGCCAAAATTTCAAAGGAAGCTTTTTCAACCATTTATACCGTAACCCCTGCTCCTTTTTCTTTATCCTTTTCTTTAATCTCCCTTCACCCCTCTCTTGTTTTACCTTCCTCAAAGTCCTTTCTTGCAGGCCATGGCGGCCGACCCGAGACCTGCCGCCAGCACTTCGAGTCGACCTCCCGAAGAATCACCGGTGGGGGTTAAAAAGGAGCCGTCTATTTTACATACCCTGATTTTTGCCTTCAATCTGGTTAGTCTCCATATTGCGGATTGATTCTTCTGAATCCATGATTTCTCTGTAGTTCGTAAGTCCACTTATTGCTAGCGCCGATTTTTTTTTAGTTAACATTATAATTCCATTAAATTTCTGCTTTTCTATACTCCATTTTTCTTACACTGTGTTTTAATTGGTCCGATGTTCAAATTACGACCTTCGGCCAAATTTGACGGCCGTTGAAAATGACGAGCCAGTTTTGACAACCGTAAAAAATGCCTTGCCAATTTTGATAGCCATCAAATTTGACGGACTTTTTTGACGCCTGTTTAAACTGCCATGCCATTTCTGCTAACCGCCAAAATTGGCAAGCTGATTTGGCAAATTTTTCACTCTAATATTTTGGCTTGGCGAATTTAGTTGTTGATCAATTCTGGCATGTAATCTTGGCAGATTTATTAGCTGCTTTTTTTTGACAAAAAGACGCACTCCTCCTCGAGAAGCTGTGACAAATTTTTCGACCATTTTTTGTGCCATGTTCTTTTAACACTTACATAATTTTGCCTTGACACATTTGACTCGTATGTTCTTTGGTTAGGCTGTTTTTGCCATTTCAGACACTTGTTTATTTTGGCGTGATGAATAAACGTTGATGACATTCTTGACAATAAGACAAATTGGCATGGCATAATAACTGGGTTTGAAAACTGGCAAATTTGCTTGCCAAAAATAACAGCAAAACTGAAAATTGCAGAAAAAAAAACAAATTTTTTAATTGACACTGTCTTATATGTATCTCAATGTATTATTTGTTGTTGTTGTTTAGTTACAGTTAGATTAGATGAAGTTGTACCTTAAAATTAATAAAATAAAAAGACATATCTGGCTAAAGAATTTACATGCTGCGCTACACATGCTTTTTATTAAAATGAATAATGAGAACCAAATGAACTATACAGTTTACAATAAATAAATTATAGAACGACTAGCCGGTCGCTTCCGATTGAGAACAAGCTAGCAACATCTCGAATTCATCACATTCTAACAAATCTCTCATATCTATGCAATCTCTGCAAATTTTTTGTCGGCACGGCGATTTGAACCTTAGACTTAATTGTACGCAATCACGTTATCCACCAGGCCACTCTACCAATTGGTGAAGTCTTGGCTGGAGCTGCCTGATTCCGAACCTTTATAGAAAATCACAATTCTCTCCAATCCGTCTTTCCCTTGTAAAAAGCGTAAATGCCACAAAGCAGGCAATGTCTTTTTCTCTCTGCCCTGTTCCATTTCACTGGTGAAGAGCCAAGGCTGCATCGAGGCAGCTTTTGCTCGTCACAACCTCCATCTTGGTGTTGTCTCTCTCTCTCTCTCTCTCTCTCTCTCTCTCTCCATTTTCTTGCTTATTCTGGCCAAGTAGCCACTTCAGAAGTTCGAAACAGGAAGTGCACACAAGCGATTAAGTGATCACAATCTGGATACATGTTCGGAACACATGTGTATTAATCGTAAGATGTGTATTAAGATAGGCTGACAAACTGCCAATTCTTCTGCTGTGAACATGTTCGAAACGAAGAATATGTCCAACATGTTTCTTACTTTAGACAGACTGAATGTTCAATATCTGAAAATTTATCAGCTGAATATCTTTAAATAAATATAAAAACAATATTGTGAATTCGGTTTATTAATTAATTGCTAATTAATATTTTATCTGCTAAAAATTATAATTAATTACTAAATTAAAAACTTAATAACTATTAATAAAAATAACATGTCTTAATCCGATCCCATTACTAACATCTAATTAGCTATCGTTGGTTTTAGTTATGTATGTAGTTGTCCTTCAAAATGTTAAGCTTTTAATTGATAGAAACTGATAGTTAGCTAGAAGTCTATTTATATTTCTTTCATGAATTTTGAATACAGATAGAGAGAGCACCCGAAAACTCCGTCCACCAAGTTAAAGGATATTGTTTCATTTGATCAATATTTTTTTCAGCAGTTTAGTTTTGTTTGAAGTTTCGAAATTTGGTTTGACCTTTTTTACGTAAAGGTCTGCCATTATGAAACATCCTTAAACCATTCACTGAATTTTCACTCAGCTCACGTCGAACACCTGGGTATTGGTTATCAGAGAGATCTACATATCTAGACTCAAAACAAGCGCTCGTTGAGATGGTGAAAACTGTCATTGTGGTAAAATAATGAAGAAAAAATCTATATATTGAAAGGTGAAGACAAACTGAAAAATATCCCTGCTTTCCTAGGGCTCAGAAGGGGAACTTTTCTTTGCAAAAATGCGCAATTAAAAATGCCATCAATGTATTGTCCGGCCCGCATCGAATAAAAGTGGAGAAGTCACAAGTTGAATTCTCAATTTTTATTTATTCTAGAATTCTTAGTACCACTTGTGCGTTCCCTACTTTTATTCAACCGTGGCCGGAAGATATAAAAGGAGTCATTTCTATTCACGCAGTGTACCAACAAAGGATTCCTGATGCAGCGGAAGCTGTCAAAACAAGGGTTTCCGTGTTTTATTAGACTTTGAAAATTCTTTTATGCAATTTAGTGCAATGGATATTATCACTATATTGTTCATGGTCAGTGAAAATTCCAGAGTTGTCACCAAGACAAAAGCAGGACACTATATACTAAACCCAGGAAAATCAGTAAAATTATTATGTGCCCAGGATTAAACCCAAATAACGTTAGTGTGGTGAAACGAGCAACGGAAACGAAGAATACCTTGACAACGTTGCCGTGTGGCGCAATGGATAACGCGTCTGCCTACGGAGCAGAAGATTGCAGGTTCGAATCCTGCGATGGTCAAAAAATTTTGTTTTCTTTGCTTAGTTAAAGAAAGAAATTGAATTTTGAAGAAATATAAGAATATAAATATAGCAATTGTTGGGTATTGTCTGACGTCAGTAAACATTTGGTCAAACTGGATTAATAAGCCGCGGGATGAGGAAAAAGCTTGAGAAGACTAAAGACAAAGCTAAAAAGGGAGTACACGATGATTTGGTATTAATGCGCGCAGACAAGAGAAAATGTAATATAAGAGAGAGAGAGAGAGAGAGAGAGAGAGATAAAGAAAAGAGAGACACTGATTATGAGAAAGAGAAAGAGACGCTAATAAAAGAAGAATGAGAAAGTGGGAAAGTGAGATGAGGAGAGAGAGAGAGAGAGAGAGAGAGAGAGAGAGCGAGAGAATGATAAGAAGAGTGTGAAAAGGAGATATGAGAGTGTGCGAGTGTTCTACGATTCTCCGAAGACTGTTCGCCTGTCAAGTTCCTTTATAAGGGGGGCAAACGGCAAAGTGAAAACATCCTGGCCATTTACACTCTCCACTCTCCCACAAGGAAGCGGCAAGCTCTGCGCCAGCTCCTATCGTGTTCCATTTGTCCGTATTGAACTTTTTCTCCTTGCCACCGCATTTGTTTTCTTAAACTGTAAGTAGTAACTGTTAAGTTAAAGGAACTATCCATGGAGTTTAAAAGCCGCTTGTGCAGAACTAACGTTTGAATTCGCGCATGATATTGCAAAAAGTTTTGGCGGTATGCTAGCACAGTATCCATCACAACAAACTAGACTGTGTGAGTCTTTTTCTCTCTGCCTCTCTTCTCTTCCCTCGAATCATCAAGTGTAGCTTGCCGCTTCGCACCTAGTTTCCACCGTCTTTCTGGTAGAATGAGGGTGTGCATGCGGACAAAATAGGCATGGGGTGATGACGTCACTCCCTAAATTCTACAGTACGACGTGGGGAAAATGTGGTTTTTCTCCTCATGGCCCCTTCAAGATGCATTCTCACTTTTCCTAATGATGTTTCTAGTTGGACCGGATAGTATTAACAAAAAAATCAGCGACATTGTAATCTCCATGGACAGCTCCATTAAAAGTATGAATAGTCATTGAATTATGTATATGCAAACAAGTTTTTACTACTTTCCTCGCATCCTATAAATGAACATATGTAAGCGTAGGTGGGTGGAGATTTCAGCTTCGTCTGCCATGTCGCACCCTAGAATGGCCGTGTTTGGGATGTGCATCGTCGCCTCGCTTCTGCCGTCTGCATTCGCGTGTGGCGCCGTTCGACCGGTTACAACGCCAGCCCCGAACAGTATGTTGAAATATGTACATATGTATATCAGAGAGAGGGATCCATACTCATACATGTATACATATGCTTAAAAAGCGTTTAAAAAATTGAAAAAGTAAATATACATCTCGCTATCTTTGTCTCAAATATTAAAGGAAGTATCCGACGAAAAAATAACTTCTTATTTTATATTCCAATATGATCAAGTCTGGCCTAAAAGATCGATTAGAGGTTTACGAAAGTCAGTATTTAGCCAGAAATTTGCATTTGTTCTTTGGAATACGGTAGAAAACGTCTCTGTCGATGCACCCGGTGTATGCTCAAATCCAAGCAAGGAGAGCCAACGGGTGGGAAGAAGAGGAAGTCTCTGACCGCCTTGCCCACTTAGCACCCCATTTTCACCAAGGGATGAGAGATACAGACGTTAGAGAAAAGCGAGACAATGAAAGAAGTCGAGAGAGGTTAGAGACAAATACGTTTCATATTTGAAATTTTGTAGCGAGCGCTCAAAAAAGGCTCATCCAGTTGGGAGTTTAGCACAGTTTGAAACGTAATTTAATTAGATACGGTATTCTTTCGTCGGATACTTCCTTTAAGAGAGAGATGTTGTGTGTAAAAAAAATTCTAGAGAAAATAGACCTCATGATAGCCCCAATATCCGCTCCTGTTTACCTTGTTTCTGAAGAATTTGTTTCTTTTTTACATCTCACTCTTATTATTAGCCTGCGCCTCGTGCACGGCGGCGCAGGTGAATCTGGCGCCCGGTACTGGCGCAGGCGAGAAGGCGTTCGATAGCGCCGTAGCTGGCACCAATGATGCCGGCTGCGCCACCCTCACGCTCACTTGCACCGGCACAGCGGCGATGATCGAGGTTTGGAAGATCAAAAGTGAGGTAGATCAAAAGTGTGAAAACGATGAAGCCCTAAATTAGACCACTTTTCCTTCTTCTTCGACCATTTTTTAAAGAAAGAATTCTTCTATTTTCTTCTTATTTCTTTTAAATTACAGGCTCACAGAATATGTCCTTATCGTTTGGACACAAAATTTTATCAATACACTTTTATTCACATAGTAGTATGGCACTTCTGCTTTTTTTGTTGTTTTAATTCATTTAAATGTGAGCACTCCAAATTCTAATTTGTAGAATGGCGGGAAATTCAAAAGTTTCATT
Source organism: Allodiplogaster sudhausi (assembly GCA_945643635.1). Classification (NCBI taxonomy): domain Eukaryota; kingdom Metazoa; phylum Nematoda; class Chromadorea; order Rhabditida; family Diplogasteridae; genus Allodiplogaster; species Allodiplogaster sudhausi. Next base: position 302,627 of record CALZFC010000010.1, read on the forward strand.
TTAAATTTTTAATCATACTACATTTAAGTAGTAAAAAATAAATATGTACAGTACAACAACGGCGCGAACGGCGTGCTGCCGTCGCCAGAGACGCTGGTGTGCAAGCCCGACGGCTCGGGCTGGCTACTCGGCCGCGATCAGACCATCACCATCACCAGGGCGGTCTGCATGGCCATCCCTTAAGAGAATGACAGTCCATAATGGTCCCGAAAAGATCTGTAGTTGTTTTTTTCGTTGTTATTTTCACGAATTTTGATATATGTATGTATGTACGGATCGAGAGAACTTCCGTAAGCTCCGCCCATCAAGTTAACGGGATATTGTTTCCATTTATGTATATGCGTATTTTTTCAACACTTTATATGTTATGATGTTTCGAAAGTTGGTTTGAGCTTTTTTTTTTACGTAACGGTCACTCTTTATGAAAAATTCTTAAAACATTTCATTGAATTTTCACTCACACAGGTCGAAAATAAAGCGTCATTAACCTTTGGTCAAACAGGATTATTAGCACGGCTGACTCAATAACACGCAGCAAGCGTCGCGGGATGAGGCAAGAAACAGAAAAAAAGAGAGAAATGACAAGACGAAAAAGGGAGCAGCCGATTCAGGATTCGGTACAATAGACTGTGTAAAATAAGAAAGAAAAAGTGAGGGGGAGTGATGGCGAGAGAGTGAGTGAGAGAGAGAGAGAGAGAGAGAGAAAAAGAGATAGAGTGAGAGAAACAGAGAGAGAGAGAAAGAGATCGCGATGAGCAGAACGAAAGAGAAATAGAGAAATAAAGAAAAGAGAAAGTAGAGAAAAGAGAAAGAGAGAGAGAGAGAGAGAGACGAGACGAGACGAGAAAGACTAAGAAGCCAAAAGAGAGGAGAAAGTGCGGAAGGAAGGAGTGATGGAGATGTCTAGAGGATGGCCAGGCGAGAAGGCGTTCGATAGCGCCGTCCTCGGCACAGGCGCCGACGGCTGCGGCACCCTCACCCTAATATGCACCGGCACGCAGGCGACCATCGAGGTTTGGTCGAGATTTAATATTATTTTTAAAAATTTATTATGAAATTAATGTTATATTTTATTATTATTTTTAAAAATTTATTATGAGATAAACAGCTTTTTCAAAAAAAAAAATTTCAAAGATTTCATCCATTTTCAGAACCTCACAAATATATATTTATCTCGAGAACAAAATCGTCAATATATGCCCACCTATACATTTAAGACCGATATAAACTAAAAGCAATTTGGTTTTTTTCAGTAAATTTTGCCCTAAAATTAATAAAGTTCCACAATATTTGACATTCTAACAGATAGGAAAAATTGTCAAAACAGTAATTTGAGAAATTTTTCCTGTCGTCATAAATGGCAAACAGTGAGTGACATATTCTAAATTCCGTTACAACATTGTCGCCGCGAGAAAATGCGTGGCAAATTCAAATGGGTATTATTTGCGCAGCTGAACAGCGGTGCCAACGGCATTGTGCCCGGCCCGACCGAGGTGCTCACGTGCGCGGCCGACGGCTCGGGCTGGCGGCTCGCCCGCGACCAGACCATCGCCATCACGAAGGCCGTCTGCTCGGCCATTCCTTAAGAGAATAGGTCTGAAATGGTCCTCCAAGGGGTCAGAAATGGTCCTCCAAGGGTTCCAAATCTTCCTCCAAGGGGTACGAAAAGGGCCCCAAAAATGAGGTTGCTAACCCCCATTCATTACTCACAATTAGCTTTCCTATGTTTGCTTTTAGTTACTTGTCGTTGAAAATGATAGCTTATATGTATGTACATAATTAGGAACTTATAGCTGGCAAGACATATTGTACATATAATGGCCCGGCCCGTCGTTCCCTCCCAATGCCATATCGCGGCCGGCCCGGACCATTTCAGGGCTTCTAAAATTTTGGGTCCGATTTCAAAATTCGGGTAAAAGTGTCCGTTGAGCTATTTATTTTAACAATAAATTTTAATGTTCAGAATATATGTTTACAGTTAAATGTGATTTCATGTAACACTATGCTTTCTATTAGAATAAGCAATCACATCGATAAAATAAAGATCCCATAATAATGTATGTATTTGTTTTAAGAGATTAAAAAAGGGTTCATGAGATAGAACCGGGAAGTCACTACTCTTTCCAACAAATCCAGCAATGGAGGGTATTGCCAGTATTGCCACTGAGTGTGCTGCCTGCTGCTCAGGAAACTCCATCCGAGAGCACTTGGAGATATTCAGTGCATGGAGTGCTGCTGCAAGGGAGAATATCCAACTCGAGTCGGTGAGAGTGTTCTTTACAAAAGAAACGAAAAAAAATTAATTCATTTCGAGAAATTCATGCTGCAAATATTAATTTTTATGTGCAAATGAAGTTGCATCTCACATTGCCACTAATCGTTGACTTGACGACATTCTGTGCACATCTGACCTTAACGGGCCTCCTGGCCGACCCACTTTTTTTGGGCCCTGCCCGGACGGTCCGGGGCTCTGGGAAGTTGGGCCGGCTGGCCCCACGGACTCTATGCTACTAACAGAAGAAATATCCGTTTTTTGCTACGGATGTATTCTACGGGTTTGCCCCGTTCTTTCACTTTCATGCGGAAATATCCGTATGTAGACCCTCCTCTACAATCCTATAACCATATTCGTAGTACAATCCGTAGTTCTTATCCGTCGGGTACAAACAATTGTTCGCCTGGCAAGAGTGAACCCGCATGCGCCGAGAGCATTTCTGATGATGTACCCATTACAACACGATAAATATTGAATCGTTATATTCACTCACAACTTATCAAAGAAAGCCCATAAAGAGAACTTTTTGTATGCATACTAGACCATCACTTAATCTAATTGTAAGTGTAAAATTTGTTATAAAATCGCTGCGAAACTTTTTTTAACATTAAATTAAATTCGATTTATGCCACAATGGCACTTATTTTAGATGGTGAGCACAAACAATAAGTGAAGGAGAAACTGGTGCCGGCCAATTGACGAAGCAACTCGACTTGGACGGTGGTTACTTGAGGTAAATTGATCTACCAGTGGAACTACTCGACGAATAGACTCACTCCGAACAATGAAGGCGGCAGGTCGAAATGGCCTGAACATGTAAGGCAGTCAGCTCCGAAAGGCTACAAAAAAATTCTGAAATCTTTCCGAGAACCTGTGTACATATGTATGTATGTATAAACGTTCTCAAACTATTTTATCTACCTACATACATACTTGTTTGGATGTGAATCGAAGCCGGAGATTCTAACATTTTTTTCCTACCGCGTGGTTTATCTTCCATTTTGTTCGAGACATGTCCCGGACAAATAGTTATAACCATGTATTTATGTAGTCCAGGACACATTGACTTCTGTCTATACACATGGAGTTTTCTTCAGTTTCGTAGGATTAAGAACACTGCAGAGTGATGTTTTGGAATTATATATAAAGCTCTCCTGAACTTATCACCCTGAAAAAAAAGTGAAAAAAGAAAATAAAAACCTTTTTAAATTTTCATTTAGAATAACAAAGGTACAGATAGGAGAAGGTGAAAGAGAGAGAGAGAGAAAAAGTAACCGCGCATGGAGGGGACGGACGAAAAAGACACTCCAAGAGAGAGGATATTGTTAGTTAGATAAGTTAGAAAGTTGAAAAATGGCAGAAAAACGATTTAATATATTCATTCATGCAATACAATGTTGAGATAGAAGTAACGTTTAAGTAATTTTCATTGTTTTCATAAAGAAAGCAGATTGGACAGCAATGCCGACCATGCAAATAGTGCATGTGGATTCTCCGCTTATCATCATGTTGTGTCTTTATTTACAGTAGATGAATCTGTGGATAAGTATATGTATGTATGTATATATGATATGTATGTATCATTCACTGGACCGTATAATCCAGTAACGTTAGCAAGAGATGTCTGGCCGGTGGTTCTCTTCACAATCAACAAAATTTGAACTTCCCGCCGCACTGTAGACCGCGACGGATGGAAAGAGGACGGAGCAGAAGAGAAGACAAGAGGCCAGAAGGGAAGGAAAGGCGTGAGAGAGACTCTCTGATGGCACAGAGGAAAGTCTCTCAGAAATGCCACGAAAAAGCACACTCCACCGCTAACGAAGACCACTATTGGACCAAGCAGAGTTCAAGTGATCTTTTCTTTTCTCCCCCAATATCCATACCGGACATACTCCCCGCTCATATGCAATATTCAGTCAGAGACACACCTAATTATATCCTCTTTGAAAAAGGGGATATCACAACATTGACAGAGCTTCAGCGGCTAATTAATTACTGATAATTACAATGTCAATTTTTCCTTTTTATAATGACTTTAACATAAAATAACTTTCTGCCCCGTTAGAATGCGCTAGAAAGAGGGGGGCAAAGTCTTTTCCTTGTCTTGGCCTCGGTACACGGGGAGGCGACGGAGAAAAATCAATCGGGAGAGAGACGCAGAGGGAATATGTGTATGTGACTAGGCTGTGTGCGCGCTCTCGCCACCTGGCACTCATACCGTCTCTCTTTCTCTAACTCCCCCCCCCCTCTCTCTCTCTCTCTCTCTCTCTTCTCTCACTCGCTCTCCCATCTTATTCCGCGGAATCGGCCGCGATCGGTTCGTTGCTCTCTCTCCGCCGTTTTTGCCCCGTTTTCTTTTTCGTCTCTTCCTCTGGCGCACTCTCTCGATCTCTCTCCAATTTCTCTGCTTCTCTCGCGTTTCTCTCAATAATACTCTCTCACGCTCTCTCCACTTTCTCTAGCTTCTTTGCATCACATGCCAGTTTTATTCTCTCGCCGACTCTCCACCTTCTCTAACCTCCTCGCCTCTCTCTCTCTCTCCTTTATTCTCTCTTCATCTTTCTCTCTCAACCCCGTCCCTAACCGTCTGATGTCTCTTTGTTTGTCGCTCTCTCGCCCTCTCCCATCTCTGCTTCTTTTGACTCTCTACTCTCTCGTCTTCGCTGACTTCTCTGCATCTACGTATGTGTCACTCTCTCATGATCTCTCATCTTCCTCTAACGTTCTAGCGTCTCTTTTGTTGTCGATCTCTAGCTCTCTCTCCGTCTTTGCATAGCTTCCCTGCGTCTTGGCAATTTTCACTCCCTCGTTCTCCCTCCGTCTTCATCTGACTTCTCTAGCTTCACTCTCTCGCCTCTCTCCGTCTTACTCTAGCCCCCCTACCTCTCGCCTTTCTTATCTTTCGCTCTCTCTCCGTCTTACCCCAACTTCTCTAGATCTTTCGAATTGTCGTTCTCTAGTTCCCTCTCATCTCCCTGCATTTCTCTAACTATCCTGCGTCTCTTCATACGTTGATCTCTCGCTCTCTCTCCGTCTTCATCTGACTTCTCTAGATCTTTCGAGCTGTCACTCTCTCGCTCTCTCTCCATCTTTCTCTAGCACCCCCCCCCCCTCTCACTTCTCTTATCTCTCGCTCTCTCTCTGTCCTTCTCTGTTTTCTCTTGCTCTTCGCGCTGTACGATCACTCGCCGTTGAGTGTGTGCGATGTATGTGATGGGGCCGAGTCTGGTTCCCATCGGGCTCTCTCTCTCTCTTCTCTCTCTCTCTCTCTCTCTCTCTCTCTCTCTCTCTTTCCCTCTCTCTCTCCCTCTCTCAATCCTCTTTCTCTGCCCGTCTGGCTCGCTCTCTCGCCGTCTGCTCGTCTGTCGGCTCCTCTTTCGCATTTCATCTCTCTCGTCTCCGCACTAGATAGCAGCAGCAGCAGTCGGCCCCGGCCGGACGCCTCCCTTTCTCTCCCTGTGTCTCTTTCATCTCCTTTCTCTCTCCCTCTCTCTCTCTTCCCCCACTCTCTCTCTATCTCCCTCACACTCTCTCCCTCTCTCTCTCTCTCTCCTCTCTCTCCCTCTCTCTCTCCTCTCTCTCCTTCCTCCTCCCTCGACTCCTCTCCCATCCCATCCCCCCCCCCTTTTCTCCTTGGTCGGTCGGTCGGGGTGCGGCTGCTGCTGCGGCCCGGCCCGGCTCCCCCTTCCTTTCTCTCTTCTCCACCCCTTCGCATAGAGCAAAGCTAGTCCCCCCCTCCCCTCTCCGCTTTACTGCGTCGCTTGGAATGGAGGAGCGGGGACCGTGGAATGGTAGAGTGAGGGGGGGGGGGTTATGAAATGGATGCGTCACCAAGGGGGGGGGGTTATGAGAGACCCCCTTCAGTAGTACCCTGGCCCCCCATGTACCTATACCCCTCCATCCCCCCCCCATCCTCAGTCCCATATCACTCCCCTCTCTCCTTAATGATGATGAAGGTGCAGTAGCAGCCTGTCTGTCTGTGCCCCCTCCGCAACGAGAGGCTTTAGAGCCTCAGAGATAGATTGAATAGAATGGAATAGACACGTGGCTAGTGCGTGGCGCTATACTTTAGTGGGACGTGGATGAGAGAGAGAGAGAGAGGAGAGATTGGAGGAAGAGATATTAAAGCAGAGAATAAGCAAGGAATATGAAAAGGAAAAAGCCATGAAAGGGAGCAATGAGACAGAGAAGCTGACCAAGAAGAATTTTATGAAAGAACGTGGGAAAGAAGAGAGAGAGAGAGAGAGAGAGAGAGAGAGAGAGAGAAAGGACCAAGACAAGAAGAAGAAGAATATTAGCTACTTAACTACGTCTTACGCATGGTTGCGATGACTCATCTCTTGATTGTTTGTCTGAATCTATGCGATGAAGAGAGAGAGAGAGAGAGAGAGAGAGAGGAAGAGAAAAAGAGATTCTTAGTCAGTGAGAGAGAGAGTGCGAGATAGAGAAAGAAAGAAAGAAAGAAAGGGAGAGAAAGAGAGAGAGTGAGAGAGAAAGAGAGAGAGAGATGCTTCTGGGTGCTCTCGCCCAGTTGTGTCTCCTTCCTCCGATAAAAAGGATGGTCAAGTGTCCGATAGCTTGTAAAGCGAGTGTGCTTCTGCGCCCCAGGGAGGAGGGAGTTCTAGTTTGTACCGGCCAGAGTGGCGGGAAATTGAAAAATTGAAAAAGAGGCGAAGGCGGCAGACGAATAACGAAGCTAATTTAGACTTTTGAAAAGAGAGAGAGAGAGAGAGTGAGAGAAAGAGAGAGAGAGAGAGAAAGAGAGTGAGAAAGAACAAGTAAAAGAGACCACCCCGAAAGGCGTGTATGTGTGTGGTTTTGCCATGGCTAACAAGAACCACTCTAATCTTGCGGAGTAAACATTAAGGCGCCGTGAGAAATGTGCATGTATTTTGTATTCATGTGTGTTCTTTTCTCACGTACCCATGAGAAATACTCTGCACGTGACCGGGAAAAAACGTTGGAAAAAAGGAATGAGAAAGGAGAGCAGAGAGAGAAAGAGAAAGAGAGAGAGAGAGAGAAAGAAAGAAAGAGAATCCTTTATTAGACTTTGAAAAACATGTATGTACTGGCTAGGATGTAGCCGAGCATATTCAATGTTCGCGGGACTATAGACTTTCTCCTTTCCCATTTAATCTTATAAGCCAACGCGTTTATTGTTGTTCTAAATGATTTATTCAAGACGTTGGACTCTTTCCTTGCCGTTTGATGCTTCCTGTGTCAAACGCGTAACTTAAATTTAAAAAAAACGGCGTAAATAATAACATTTCATGAACTTTGGGTGTTGTCTTAAAGCGGTTGTTGTGCCGAAACTTTCGTAAAAGCATAGTGCATTATCAAATATAAAGCCGGAGTTTAGCTTTCCGAATTATATAAATTTGTTTATCCTACTGTAGCACTAATTTGTTGTTGTCTGTTTCGTCTGTTTCGTCATTTTCACGTTATTTCATGTTGTTTCCCGGCGGGGACTTGTTGCTCTTTTCCTTGTCCTCCATTTTTATTACACTCCGCATATGTTCTTTTTGTGTTCCTTTCTTCAAATCGTATAATCATTGAACGCTCCATTCTTTTTCTACGGTTGGGTACCAACGTTTGCGAATTTCCCTTGGTTTCACTATTCGTGAATATACTTTTTTGTTATATATCAGCTAGTTTATGAACTCTAAAGTTTGAAGCTTATGAACGTTACATTCTTTAAAGTCCCCACTGCTAAAATACGTTAGATTTTACGATGTTTTAGAGGAAACAGCACGAATAAGTCGTCTAGAGTTGTTTTTTTAAAATGAAACTACGATATTTGTTCGTTCTTAAATTCATAGTAAAATCTTTCTGTTTCTTTGGCAATAGTAACGCTACTTTCACGGAAATAATCCATCGCTGTAATAGTAGACACATGTTGTAGCTAAAGTACAGGCGCACTCAGGACGCGCATCCTTTCATCTCTTCGCTCATCTATTTAGCCCTAACCTTCCATCTCTCTCTCTCTCTCTCTCTCTCTCTCTCTCTCATTCTCCCTCTCTCTTTCCCTCTCTCTATCGCTCTCTATCATGTTTCCGTTTGACATAATCCCTATGCACCTGCTAGTGTAAACGACACGTACTTTGTTTCTAAACAGGCGACCCTCGTTCTTTTTCCCTCATATTCAGGTCGATTACTTTGTAGCCTTAGCCTTCCCCTTTTTAGGCGCTGTAAAAGAACTTTCCTTGATTTTGTTCATAGTTTGCTACATATTTGATCGTTAGAAACTCTTTTTGGACTCTTAAGATTATTATTTTACGACATTTCCGTCAACTTTTCCGCCTTGAAACCATATCCACGGCTTATGTCGTATCAAGTTAACAAGCTTTTCTGACACGTCAATCCTTACACACGAAAAGACGTGTATTGAGGTGTCGGCGCAGATTTACACGTCGATCCATGTCTAATCCTTTCTAATATTCTCCCATCACTCGGCCTTTTCTTTTTTTTTTGGCAAATTGCCAAGACTCCTCTCGATACATTCCGGATGCTCTTCTCATCATCCATCATAATAATATCATCTCTTCTCGGAAATGTGATAATCCGCGTTCCTCAGACGTAGACCCCACGCGATTTTTAACGTTATTGGATGTTTAAGAGACGAATATCTGCACCCGGTCTCCCCCCCCCCCTCTCCCCACCCTCCCAAATTCATTTATCTAAAACGCTTTCGCCCTTTTCGACTATCAAATTTGCTTCTCGAGTTCTATAAATTCCGTGAAGATTCTCACCCTGACACGTTTATTCTCGTCTTCTTCTCACTCAAATAATGAATTACTACGTGATATTCGCTCCCCCGTTCTTGCTCTACATATCATGTTTTTGTTTATTTCCAATATCAAAAATCCATTTAAATGCTCATCATTTTTCGCAACTCCATTTCCAGGAGAGAGATAGCGTACTCTTCTGTTTCTCTACCTCTCGGTGATATCCTGCTGCTGACTGCTTTGGTGGCAACAGCGCCCTGTACGATTACTCTCTTCTGTGCTTCTCTGAACTCTCTCTCTCTCTCTCTCCTCTCCCAGCCACAGAGGTAGGATTTATAGCGAAGCTTTAGGTTTCTAACCTCAATAAAACATGTTCTGAAAGATTGCGTTGAATTCTTCAAAGATGGTTTCAAACCTTCTAGATTTGCTTACTATTTTACAGTTAGATATTTCAATTTTCCTCAATCAGCACCATAAATGTCTCTGCTTCTTCAACTCTCTCTCCCTCTCTCTCTCTCTCCCTCTCTCTCCTTCTCTCTCCCTCTCTCTCTCCCTCCCTCTCTCTCTCTCTCTCTCTCTCCTTCTCTCTCCCTCTCTCTCTCCCTCTCTCTCTCTCTCTCTCTCTCTCTCTCTCTCTGCAGCCTCCAACCATTCCGTCCACGACCACTTCGCCGATGCCCTCGATCGACTCGTCGCTCCTCGCTCTCGGCCGGCTGAATCTGAACGAGAATGACGTCATCACCCATTTGTGCTCGGTGGCCGTCGAGAAGTGCCAGGACAAGGTGGAGAGAAGGAGAGCGGGTTGCGGAGGACAGGCCATGAGGAAGAGGTGAGGCTATCAGGGGTGGTGAAAGACCTCCTTGAGAAAGAGGTATGGGTAGACCTATTTGATGATGAGGTGTGTTTATATCAGTGTCAGAAGAAAAAAAAAGATACTGTCTCTTTGAACAGACCCGCACTGATTTTCGACCTCCCCAAAGCCCTCCCCCACCATGTTGCTGAGTAAGATTTAGGAACAGCTAACCCACCCTGGTTTCCATGCCCAATACCTCCTTCCCAGCTTAATCTTCTCTGGGTCCTCGACAGTGACTTTTATTCCCTGTGTGGTGGTGTGAGACCTCATTGAGGAAGAGTTAAGTTTATCACAGTAGTAGGCAAGACCTCTTTGAGGAAGAACTACTCAGATAATGTCTCCTAGGTATTAAGAGTTAGAATGAATTTTTGTGGCTTTCTTTCTAAAGTTCATATTGTGAAGTCTATACAGCGCCAAAAGTAGCCGCCAGCAGAAAGCCTTTTTCTAGTAAATACTGTAGAGTAAATCGGTAGACGCCAGTACATTTTGAGAAGTTGGGTCCCAGCGAGATTTGTCACGGTCACGGTTATGAGCTTAAAATAGCGAAAATCTGAGCCGCGATGAAGTTGTGGCTGGTGCTTAGAGTGGATGTGGGTTACTGTAGTTTTAAAGATTATAGGTACAAAAGCAGGTACAGTAGTTTTAAAGATTGTACTGCGTTGAAGTTTTTAAGATTGTACTCCGTTACGTTGCTCTTTATAACATTCGTATTAATCTTTGTTTACATCCTTTTTCGTTTTTTTGCCCTTAACCAAACGGAACGATTCGTGGTTTTTGTAGCATTAAATAGGACTTTTTTTTTGTCTTTTTCCCACTTCAGTATCATGTGGGAGGCTATGAATTATGAATTAGAAGACTTGATGTGTCTGGAAAAAAAGCATATATATATATTTATGTCCCTTCAAACTGTGTTAGCCAAGAAAGCGGAAAGGGGGGGGGGCAGAATTACGTAGTTAGTTAGAAGGTGCGAAAGATTCGAGATGAACCGTGATGACCGGATATGAGGTAAACAACCAACTCAAACTAGACTACGTACTAGAGACTAGTTAAGAGAGATATTTCTATCTAGCACGTCCTATCATGAAGTCATTTCACGGCCCCGGCCCATCAACAACCTTATCACGTCCGAGCCTGACCCCGGAATTTCGCAGAGAGTTCCAGAACTTGGAAAACGGAGCGAACTTTGCCCGATAAGGACTCGTGTCTGCTTCTCTCTCTCTTTCTCTCTCTTTCTCTCTCTCTCTCTCTCTCTTTCTCTCTCTCTCTCTCTCTCTCTTTCTCTTTCTGTTTACATCCCTTTGTAAGGAGAGTGAGAAGAATTTGTCCTCGCCGAGTCGTGTACTGGACAGTAAGAAGGCAGGCGGTGACGTAGTCGTAGGATTGTTCAAAATAGGCGTATCTCTGTCTGTCTCTCTCTCTCTCTCTCTCTCTCTCTCTCTCTCTCTCTTTCTGTCCCGCTCTCCCCCTCTATTGTCTCGCTTACGCGGGTGTCTCTCACTAGCACACACTCCTTCCCTCTCCCTCTCTCTCTCTCTCTCTTTCTGTCCCGCTCTCCCCTCTATTGTCTCGCTTACGCGGGTGTCTCTCACTAGCACACACTCCTTCCCTCTCCCTCTCTCTCTCTCTCTCTCTCTCTTTCTCTCTCTCTCTCTCTCTTTCTCTCTCTTTCTCTCTGTGTCTCTCTCTCTATGTCTCTATCTCTCTCTCTGTCTCTCTCTCTCACTCCCCCTCGCTCATATTTCGTTGCCGCACCTCGTTTGTCGACACGCGCTCAGTCAGCGTCGTGGGAAAACGGGGCGCAAAGAACGACCACAGATCACAGGGTGAAGGACGAGAGTCTATTGCGGCCTCTCTCTCCCCCCTCTCTCTTTCTCTCTCTCTCCCTCTTTCTCTCTCTCTCACTCTCTCGCTCTCTTTGCCATAGTGATCCCCCCATCTATGAATAGATCCCCCACTCCCCCTTTCTTCCCTTGAATTGTTTTCCGGTTACGAGAGGAATCGCATGAAAATTCTCTTTGTCAGGAGGGAAAGAAAGTGCACATTAGTCACCATCATAGTAAACATTCATTGTTGTAAACAAGGGACCACCCTGACTAAGTAGAAGTCCGTGTTTTGTGGAGGAGCTAAGGAGATGTGAGCTAACAAATGCAGTTTAGAATTGGCGATATGGGTATAGAAATGGTATTTTGAGACGCATAAATAAAGATGTGGTTGTGGTGGTTATCAAAAAGTATACCTTGTGGTGTTTAGTAAAAGTATAATTTCACACGTTTATTAGTATTATAAACAAAGATGAAGTATTGACTATGATTGACTCCAAATTTAAAGATTCCATTTCTTTTTCAGAGTCCTCATCAAAAACTTCGTTGCCGAGCTTATCAAGAAGCAATCGGAGACGGCGATGGAGGCAGACATGGAAGAAGAGTTGAATCTGGAGGAGGAAGAAGAAGGAGAAGATGTAGAGGAGGGGACAGAGAGGAGTGTGCAGAATGTGGAAGAGGAAGAAGAAGGAGAAGAGGATGAAGAAGAGGTTGGTAGATATGGGACGTCTTCTTCAGGGAATTATGGGTGAAAAAACTGGGTTTAAATTGGTTTTTTTTCTTATTACCCAACCCAGTTTTTCAACCATTTTTTTCACCTACCAAACCCTGTTCTGGTAGACCATCCGGGAACTCTGTAGTTCCCTGCTCCTAACAATAAGAGCCATATCTCACAACGGCTTTTTGTTGAACACTTTAGGGTGAATGCGAAACGGAGAATTATTAGGCAATTATGCCTTTCGCAATTCGCTACCTTTTTTAGCGTCTTCCACACATTTACGTTCCTGTCTATCTATGAGTCATATGCATCTGTAGCCTTTAAAACCGGATGCGTTCGCTTTTTCTCTGTCTCTCTTACTTTCTCTCTCTCTCTCTCTCTCTCTCTCTGTCTCTCTCTCACCTCTCTCTCTCATCTCTCTCTCTCTGTCTCTCTCTCACCTCTCTCTCTCATCTCTCTCTCTCTCTCGCTCTCTCTGTCGCCAGTTCCAGACATGGGCACGTGGATACGGCTATATTTGTAGGAACTCGCATCCGGTTTCCGCTGCAGCAAATCAGCTGATATTCTCAAGGGGCTTATATAAAGTCTTCGTAAGGTGTATCCTAAGGAGCTAAATGATGGGATCTAGAAAGTTTTCCATTTTGGAACTGTCTACTGGGGGAAACTACCGGAAGACTTCCAGCTTACCAGGAGAAGGGCTTTCTTCAGTAGACAAATTAAAGTAGCTACTGAGGATCTTGTGATTTTTATACATATCGAGAAGCTTTTACAACAAAAGTTGCACTGTAAAAAAGATAATACTGGACTTGTTTGCATAAAATGACTGGTCGGTTGGAAAACGAATTTCAGTCAGTAGAATATATAATATATAGGCTACTTTTTGTTTTTAAAAGATTTTTTTAAATGTACGTTTCGATGAAAACGGGGACAAAAATTGTACTAAAAATATATATGAACCATTTGGTTTTGAGAAGGCATGGAGGCTTTAAAGTGCAGAGCTTTCGATTGGTTTGATCAGTGCACTGCATGTATTCCATTCCGTGGTCAGTATTTATAAGAATTAGAAAGAAGTGCGGGTCATAATGCCCAGCGGGAATGTTTTTTTTCTAAACAAACTTTTTTTTGTTCCTGATAATACTAGACTTTTTGCATGAAATGACCGGCCGGTTAGAAAACAAAATTCATGTTGTAGAATATATTGACTACTTTTTCGTGAAACAAGATTTTTTTTCTTTAAATATAGGTTTCGATGAAAACCGTGGATTAAGGAAAATATTTGCTAAAAGAAATATGAGGACCTTGTTGTTTTTTCGCTTATTAAATTTATTTTTGTTTTATAGGAAGACGAGCTGAACACTTCAATGGTCGTGAGAGACAGCGACGATGAGGATGAAGGAGAGAGTGAAGAGGGAGAGAGTGGAGATGAAGGAGAGAGCGAGGAAGAAGGAGAGGACACAGGCAGTGGAGAGGAAGAAGAAGAGGAGGAGGAGAGAGAAGACGAGATGGTCTCGAGTGGAAGACAGGTAAGAGGGTTTGAAGTTGGCTTGGCGGGAAAGAAAAAAAAAGATATTATTTTCACTGTTCATTGATCCCTTAAAGATTAATTCCAGAGTTATTCCGAAAATTGTTACAGTGTGGAAAATGCGTTGATTTTTTTTAAATACAGGATTAGAGTTGAAATAAATGTATATTTTAGTAGAATTGGCTATATTTTTTATTGGATAGTTTTATTGGTCAAAATAAGACTGCTGATTATTATTATAATGGCTTGACGAAAGCTTGAAGAAGTGATTATTCTTTCGGATATTTATTATTGGTTAAAGTGATTAGAAGTGTTGATTATTGATATCAGCCATGAAGAAATGTCTTCATTTTGAAGAACCCTCTGTGGAGAATCTCGCCCGCGCAGCCGTCTTCTCCGTCTCTTCTCTTCTCCACTGCTCCCTCCATTCCTGACTGTTCGTCTCCAATCGCGATGCAACTGAGGTACGGTATTCCGTGTATTTGGAAGCGTGGCCGTGAAATACGGTAACTATGGGTAGCTTTTTCTTAAAGATCATTGTTTGAATTATTCTGCTATGAGTAGGCAACAAAGTGTTTTTCGCCTGTGATATTTTGAGTAAAAATTTGCCGAAGAAATGTGTGATAAGGATACACCTAAACGTATGAAATAATTCTGGAGAAAAAAGTAATAACAAGATTTTGGATTACGCCAACAATTGGCCAACGCATAGTTACCGCAATCCCAGAACCCATTGGTTTCGTAATCCCAGAACCCATTACTACAGCAACCCCAGAACCCATTGCTACCGTAATTATGTGTCTTCCAGAGACCCTTACGAGGCGGCCGGTTCCTCGTGTGAGCCCTCATCTTCGATCTATCTGCCGGACCCTCTTCATGAATATGACGGAGGTAGGCAAATGGATTATTTTTTTAAAGTTTCCTTTTCTTATTTACATATTTTTTAAACCGCATATATGTCATACTTGAACATATGTCTTTCGTTATATTCCGAAGAGACGAGGAAACGACAGAGAAATGGAAAGATTTTTACTCTTGTATTTACTTCAGGCTCCCAGCTTTCTGCGTCCTCGCACCGCCTCTCTCCAACTTCATCCGATTCGGTCACCTTCCACCACTCAATCTATGAGGACTACTACTCGACCACAGGTTGGCCCCGCAGTCTACTAGAATTGTTGCGCCTCATTTGAGAAGGAATAAAAGACTACATATTAATCTTAGTATTACTATGAATTAAGACTGTTCGGTTTCAGCCAAGCTCTCACTTGTAGATTAATTGCGAATATGTAGTCTTATGTTTTATGAAAGAAATTAAGGGTTAAGAAAGGAAAAAAAATTATTTAAAAAATACACTTTCTCCAGATTCAGCGGCGACTGGAAGTCTTCCGCTTGCTTCGCAGCCGATTGGCTCCTCGACCGGCATGACGATGGATGAGAATGGCACGAACGGAGGCCTGCTCGGGAATTTGGTGCTAGGCGTCCATTCCAATTCGTCGTCCTACGGAAGGTATACTGTAGGAACAAAAAAAAACTATTAACGAAGTAACTGAAATTGTGGCCAAAAGCACTTATTTTAAACAATGCTGATTGGTTCTCTTATCAGTTAATGCGTGTATTCTTTAACTAGTTATATATTGAAGTATTAGCTAGATAATGTATAGCGAGATAAATGGAGTTAACAATAAATAATTGTTTAAAAAAGGAGCTAAATATGAAGAAGGAATAAAATGTTAACATAATTTTTTTTGCAGCCTTCTTGATGATTCCTCTCGCGTTGCGGCTGAAGAAAGCGATGAGCTCTACTTGGCTCTCGGTGGCCACCGCCTCCACGACCTCAAGGCATATGTCCGTGTTTTTAGAAAAGACGTTTTTTTCTTTCCTTTCAGGACCTCAAGTTTTTCCCGCGTTTTTGAAGACGCTTTTTTCCTGAAAAAATATACTGTTTTTTCCGTCAAAATAAATTGTTTTTGCTTCAAAGTAGACTGTTTTCATCATTTTGATTTTACTGCATTAATGGTGCAGTTTATTGCACTTAAAAAGGGCTTTACCTGATTTTAATTTGACAAAATTTCTTAATTAATTGTTAATTTTATAAAAATTTAATTTCAGTCACTCCTCGAAGAGACGACATCGACGGAGCATCTCCTCGAGCCGTCGTCAATCACGTCGAGTGACAGCCACAGCCTGAGGCACCACCACCACACGGAACGAGGCGGAGGAGAGAACAGGACGGAGTCGTCGGTGGAGGGCGGCGTTGTGTACGCGTCCCTCGAACCGCTCTGCCTTTCCCTTCCGCCAACGTCGCCGCGGCTGATCACAGGTGGGTGCAGTGTACTTTTATCAATTTACTCTTTTAATAATTAAATAAAAAATATATAAATATTTTGTGAAATTAAGATAAATTTCCATTAAAGTAATTAATGTACTCTGGTAGCTAGAGTCTGAAGAAGAAGCTGTTCTAATTCAATCAATGTTTCAGTGTAACCTTTTTTTAAGTTTTTAGATTTATGCGTCTTTAGTAATTAAATTGTCTACCATATTATTTAATTAAATTGTCTACCATATTCGTTTGTCTTGATCATAATTGTGCTCTTCTTATAGACCTGGACACGGGCTTTGCGACTCCCTCTCTGTCGTCATCTCCGAAGAAGAGACGAAGTGACGAGTCTTCCTCCATCATGCTTTGTCCCCTCGTTGGCGACACACACCACAACAAGCGCATGAGGCTGTGATCGTCACCTCCCCCCCCTGCCCAAGGCTACCGTAGTCCTCCCCCATTCAAACGCACCCAGGTCCCGAAGCGACGTTTGCCTTAGCATCGCCCGCCTACTGACCGTATTTCCTATACAAAAATTAGAGTAGCGCTCTGTGAACGCGAATTGACTCTGTTGACATGCGGGTTCAATTTACAAGTATTTTACATAAATAAATATATATATTATTAATGTATAGATAGGGACATTTTTTTTTTGCTCTTTTGTATTCTCCATATTTTTCTTCTTTTACTCGAGATTTGCGTAGCGCCGCTCTAGTTTTGTATCACTTGCTATTTGCTCAGACAAATGTGTGGTGTTTCTTCTTCAGTCAGCTTTCATCAAAACTGCCCCATGAGCGGCATGACAAGGGCCGGTTTTCTTTTTTAGTGCGTTTCTGTCGTATATCAAATTCACCTTAATCCACTCCCAGCACACCGAAAATATAGATATGGCTTATGTATTTAATTTCTTCTTGTACCATGGCTTTAACACTGCCCATAGTAGTCAAGGAGAAAAGGGGGAGAAAAAAAGGACAATCTTTCGTAGAGAAAAAAATTTACGTAATTATTTCCCTTATCTTCTTGACAAAAAAAGATATCCCAAAAAAGAAAGAAAAAAATTTGCTCCTATGGAGACGATCTGAACAGCGTTAGTTGCACCCCCGCCCACGGTTACTGTAAATTGTAGCAGCGCAAAGGTTACGGTGTTTGTCCTCGTTCTGTTTTCCTCTCGTAATACCGTAACCTTAATTCCGCTCGAGACCCTCCCCCCCCCGCCCTTCTAAATCCCGGTCTTCCTCTCATCAATACACGAGAGCCAGTATTGCGCCTAGTCCATGTTGTTTGACTCTGATTTACTGATATCATTATCACTTTTTTTTAAATGCGAAGTGCGATTTTTCTCGTAACACCAACCGCTCTGTGCACAATTCTTTTGTTGTTGTTTTCTTCTTATTCTTCTGAAATATCCTCTTTTCAATTTTAGAGAGACATTTGAGAAAAATTGCGCTCTGTTTTCCTTATTCATCAACATCCAATTTAATAGTAAGAAGCCTTTCTTTTGTTCATTGTCTGCCAATTTCGGTTGCTTCATTCACGTATGATTTATCCTGGGAAATCTCAATCCTTCTCCTCATTTGACCAGAATTGTAAGTTACCATCTTCAGTGTAGAATGACCTTTCTTCTTTTCTGGGAGCTTATTGATTCTTTCGCTGCCAAGCTGAACAGACAGTCTGTCAATATAAATGTCGCTAGATTACGGTATATTTTGTATTCTGTGCGGGAGCAGATTTCCCTAATCGTGTGAGTTTTGACAGTCTCTCGTGTTCAGTAAGCGTAGCAGAAGTTGTCGACGTGAGAAACCAGACGTAATCTATTCTGTGTATTTCTGCTCCTTTATATGATATTTCGATTTTTCTTTCGCGATCTCCCGTTTTCTTGTTGTTTTGTCAATCGCATCAGCTGCCCTTATTATTATTAGCCCTTTATCACTACTACCCTCCGGCCTCTCTCCGTCTGCTGTTTATTCGTAATATACGGTGTTTGATGTTCTATCTCAGGAAGAAAGAAATATATGCACGCGCGCGCGATCGAACACTTTATTCGTGACATCTGAATTTCTTGTTTAACTTGACAATGGTGACAATAAAACTGCCACAAATCTTTGAGCACTGGTCTTCAACATTTAAGGGCACAGAAATACAATCATCACGAACCATATGGTGGGATAATCTTTTCGTTATTCAGTGTTATTGTTATGATGGAGGATATAAGAAAATAATGCGGGAATGGTGATTCACCCGACGACGTTGATTGCATACATAGTAATCTATGAATTTTTACGAGTATCAGTTGTCGAAAGCAATAGATTGAAAAGTAATATTTATGTACGTACAGAGTTGATGACGCAAATGCGTCCATTACTACTCTTTATCAGACACTTCTTTCAGTAGACACACAACAAGGAGCCATAGCACGCAGCGCCGACTATTGAGACGGATAATGGACTCGAAAACACGACGGATATAGGTTGCGGCATTCACGTGAGCTGGCGAGTGACGCGTGCAGATAGAGGGGATCCATTTATCTTTTAAGGGATTAGCGTCGAGATGAATAATAGAGGGGAAACCATCTATACTTATGTGGGATTAATGTTGAGACGAAATATTGTTATGTCACGCATATCGTGATGTAAGGAAATAAACAGCAGCTTATTAGGTTAGTGAGTTCAATCCTGCAAAATTATATTTAGCTAACGAAGCTAGAAATGATTTGAGGGAGGAGATCCCTGCAATTACTTTTAGAAGAAATTTTTTTACCAGTAAGCAATTTCGACTGAGCAACTGTTCGCTCCTGCTGCCCCATTAATCTGAAAAAAAAAGAGTTCCGAGACGAGTACTGGAACTTTCAGAATTCACGCAGAGGTCCCGGAAACTACCGGGGCCCCTGACCAAAGGATCCTGAGAATGAAGGCGCGGCTCGTGACTTACAATTCGATCCACCGACTCACATCAGTTGAGATGACGCAAAAAGAAAAGCGAAGAAATCGAAGAAAAAAACTACGAACTTATTGTAACCTCTAAATTAAAATAAATTCACAATAATTCGCTAGCTACCGTCCGCTCTCCATCGTCTTTGAAAACAACATTTCATCATAAATATCATAACACAATACTCGTAACTTGTTGCAGCACTGTAGTGAATTTGTTTAAGTGTGTTTCCAAATCTCGCAGATTTTTATATGGGCTGTGCCTCTGTGCATATGGAATGGGATATTTCACTACAGTACGACTTCAACGATCTATGGCTCTGAGGGATTTCCGCCAAATCCAGACGAGGACAGCTGAAAACCAAAAACCGAGAATTATTGATTGGTTATCAATCGATTTTGCAGTACTATTCATTAATTTACATCGAATATTGATTTATCAACGACTACATATCGATCAATTGACCGAACAAAAAAAATTGTTTGAAAGAAACATTGTTTCGGGGCAACACTTACAATGAAACAATATTGTTTGATATATTAAACAATTTGCTTTAATTGTTTGACATATCAAACAATATTGTCTCATTTTTGCCCCGAAACAATGTTTGTTTCAAACAATATTTTTTTTGTGACTATCGATTGCTTTTCTAAACATACCGAAACAGGCGAGGAACACGAAGAGGCTAATAGCAATCCTCTCGAATGCTTCTTCCTTCTGAGCTTCTAACAGCATCTTCAAGCCCTCGCTCTCCCACTTTCCCTTCCTCTCCGAATTGGCCGATTGAAATAAACAAACATATTTTTTTTCTTATTTCTTTTACATTTAACTCGACTTATCAATAAAGAATCAGAGATTTTAGACACACGTTTTTCAGATCATTGCAGGCGCGGCCGCCTTCGCTCTTGCAGAAGCATTCGAAGGACGGGTCGGAGATGTCGAAATGATCGACTTGAGAAAAAAAACCTAATTTCTGCAGCATCAATTTTTGCGCATTCAAATTAAAAAAAAATTTATACATAGTATATAAGAATTTACAATTCACTCAAGTACACAGAGAAACCTTGCGACAGCCATCTTCTAGACCATCTACTGGCAACTTCTCCACACATCCAAAGCCGATGCTGGTGAGCGGATCGAAGAAGATCCTGGAGTTGCAGAAGGAAGCAGCGGGGCAGACCGTCTTTTCAGAACCGTTGAGGCAGAATTGCCACGCCGCTTTGAACATCTCCACTGCTGTCGTCGTCAGGTATTTCTGCAAATATAATTGAAAGAAATATGTATAAAATATCTTTCATAAATGCATTATAAATATGAATGCCATGATAGCAATTTGAATATGTATGCATATACCACAATGTCCCGATCGCTAGAGCAGCCCGACATGATCCGGCTGTCCCAGAAGCACATGTACCTGAAAGCAGCAGATGACTCTTAGATACCACGCTGTAGATCAAAAGGCTCTAGATCTCAAAACTATTACACACAGTGCAGATAGTATACCGAGGCCGCACTATCTGGCAGAACTATATTGCTTCCGATTGGCGCTGGAACTAAATAGTTCACACTCACGCTTCAATCTATAGCTCGTCTAATAGGAACTCAGTAGTATTCCGCGATAGCACTTACGGTCACCCGGCACCCCACCCTGGCAGCTTACAATAAGAATGAATTAGGCAAAAAGGAAGGCGACGGACGTGTTAAGCGAGTCGGCTTGCACTTCGCAGCCGTGCTTCTCGGCCGAAGCGCAGCCAGCAACGCGCACAGCCTTATGAACATCGACTATGCCACCAAACGCATTCTCCGGATCCACTTCAACCGTCAGCTGACAGAACGGCGCGTCACTCGAACATAATAATGCGGAACCTTCAGCAATGCAGAATGTGTTCGGAGCCTTCAGTAAATTTTTTCCCTCGATGAGAAATTAGTTTATTTCATATTATCAAATATTAGCGCACAATTGTTTTTGCAACATTACTTGCAATAATGGCAGACCAGGTTGTTCGCCGTAGAAGTCTCATTAGCCTTGGCGAGTCCGAACAACTGGAAGAGAGGAAGAATGTGAAGCAGGCGAGGGAAGAGGAGACGCATTGAGGCAGATTGCACTGCAAAAAAGGGAAAACAATGTTATTTTTTGAGAACGGAAAGGATGATATAAAGTTTCCTTGAAAAACAGTATTCGAGCCCAATAGGGGACCAGGGAAAGAGGAAAGAGAAAATGAGAATGGGAAATGGAAGAGTAAAAGAGTAAAAGAAATGAGGAAGAGTAGTCCGCAGAGAACAAATTTTAAAGGGAAAGCGAAGAGTGGGCAAGAGTAAGGGAAAGGAATTGGCGAAAATGAGAAGAGGGGGGGGGGGTGAGAGAGAAAGAATGGGACAATTGCCAAGAGGTCAAGGGAAAAGGACGATAGAGAAAGAAAAGGAAAGAGGGAAATGGGAATTGAGCAAGGGAAAGTGGGAAGGAGTAGAGAGGAGAGGGGAAAGGAACCTCAGCAGATGTCTTCCGGTGATCCCAACAGGAGAACAGAAGGAAGAATGACGATAAATGGACACCTCATTGTCAGCTGCTTTTATACTGCACAGGTTGCAATTTCAAAGCTCCACTTTCGCATAATGTAGTTTGCTACACAGACAGTTGAATGTTTCGTGAATTTCTGAACTAAAATTTAGGTTAGAACTTCCAGTTTTTCAGCAATCTTAAAAGAAACCACGTACAATGACCTTTTTATTTGCATTTTTTTTCGTTAATTTTGCCTGAATATTTTGCTTTGCAAATTTTGCAAACTTTTCGGACGTCACATTTAAAATTTCTCCTTTCCAGTCTTGGAAATTACACATTTTCTTCGTTCTTCCACTGCTAACTCGGTCGGATTCCTTATAAAATGTTTTTTTTTTGAACAGACACCATTTGCCAGACTTCATGTGAGGCTCGTGTCATAACAAAAACATACGTTACTCTCTTACTTCGTAAGAACCTGTATTATGGAGACTCGACACTCATGCGCATCATATTCAATTCAATATATTTGTCGCCTTGACCTATTTAAAGGAAGTATCCGGCGAATAATTATACAGTAGCGCTAGAGAACCACTTTGAATGCGCGCGCTCATAAAGTTGCCTGTCGCTCGGTCGAGAGAGCATGTGAAATAGGAGGGCGGCTCTGACCTACCGTAGCTAATTCTTTACCCGCCAGTTTTCACGCTACTATTGCTCAGAATCTAATGAACGAAAATCGTTCAAACTTTCGAGATATATGTTTCACGCCAAGATTTTATCAACATAGAACAAAACATAGGTTAATTATTCCCCGGATACCTCCTTTAAGAGAGCCTCTCTGTAAGGTTCAAGGAGGGCGCCATTGGTGCCTGCCCCGGGGACCGATGTTCGATTTTGACTACCCGAAATTTATGAGTGCGTGGATAGATTATAAGGAAAACTAGACGGTTGAAAAGTTTGAGAAGTTTTTTTTCCCCACGCCACCACCCAAAATATGTCAAAAATTCGATGTTCTGTAACTTGCTTCATTTACAAGATTTTTTACTTTTCTTTTTTTATCTGATTGCTCATTCAAAACTGCACGAAAAAGTCCCAGATAACTGTTTCTGAAAAGATTCATTTTAATAGACTTTTTCCGGATACAATTTTTTAGGACTAAAAAAATTTTATTTTTTGTGTGTTTTTTTTTCATTTTTCCCGCCCATTTCCAGAGAAATCATTCCATAATATGAAAGTAGAGGAAAAAGTACATGATATATGTTTCTACGAAAAGGATTTGAGGACACCTTTTTTGGGTATCAATTTTTGAATACTATATGCGATCAAGTGCTGCACCGCAGTTTAAGCTCCATATCTGTTTTCCCTTTTTACCTTTTCATCTGCAAAGCAAGTATAATTTTGTAGTTTTTTATTCTCTACAAATCATGCCTATACGAAACTTTGATACTTCCCGAAAAATAAAGTTTAGACATAAAAATTCAATTTTTCGGTTTTACGTCTGCCGTCGGGTTTTTTGACATTTTCCATATTTCATAGATCGATTTCCAGATAATATTCACTGCTATCTTGAAGAGGAAAGAAAACTGCATAGAATATCATTTTATTATAGGAATGTGAGAACACTATTTTTAGATACATGAATTTTAATCGGCGATAATGTACGGAAATGTCATCAATAACTGTTCGTCTAGTCCTGCCCCAAAATGTTCGAATTGAATAGTAAAACTGTGCCGTTCAGCCATTTACCTACTGTAACTTTTTAAAATGACGTCATAATAAAAAATAAACATGATATTCGTGTTCCTCGCATCAAAGAACCCCCTTGGGGTGATTTTAAGACAAAAATTCAATTCGAACATTTTGGGGCAAGACTCGCCGAACAGTGTCTGGGATATTCGACCTTGAGTCTATACAGGACGTTCAATAAAAGAAAAATATTTTTAAAATAATTTTTGCTTTGTTGGATGGGTTGAACAGTAGCACCAGGAGCGCATACAAAAAAAAAACTTTTTTTTTTCAAAAATATTTCTCATGTGTAAATAAAGTATACCCCGAATGATGAAATCGTGCCCTTTTCTCCGTAAACCGATGAATATCCCTAAGGTAAGCCGTTTTATAGCCCACCTTTAGCAATCAATTTACAACCGTATTAAAAGAACACATCAGCACTGTAGTGAATTTGTTTAGGTTGTTTTTCTTCAAATCTGGCAGAATTTTATATGGGCGGTGAGCATGGAATGGGATATTTCTCTGCAATACGACTTCAACTATGAATGGCTCTGAGGGATTTCCGCCAAATCCACACGAGGACGGCTGAAAAACGAGAATTATTGATTGATTATCAATCGGCTTTGCATTATTATTGATTAATTTAAAGAGTTTTAATTTATTTATTTATCAATGACTACATATCGATTAATTGACTATCGATTGCTTTTCTTAAATACCGAATAAGATGAAGAATGGCAGGCAGATGGCAATCATCAGGCCGCAGCCATCCTTCTCCTCCTAAAGTGAAGTGTCCCTCATTGTCAGATGCCAGAAATTAATGCTGGCATTCGGATCGGGCGTGGTTGAAGGCGGAGGAGTCGTGGAGTGCACTGTGTTCATATTCACTGCTGTCGACGTGATGTTGTTCTGGAAAAGACGCTGAGAGATATAATAAATATATCATAAAATTGCGCAGATAGTTCATTTTTAGAGACAGAAGCGCTGGTTTGACAATTTGTTCTATCTGGTTGAACCCATGATAGAGCAGGGTCGAAAGAGAATGTTTACGAGTGACTTTTGGAGTCACCATAATTTTATTGTCCAACGTCTTTCTGCTGACGTTGGTATCAGGCGAGCAATTGAGCAAGGGAAAGTGGGGAGGAGTAGAGAGGAGAGAGCAAAAGAACCTCAGCAGATGTCTTCCAGTGATCCTAAGAGGAGAACAGAATGAAGAATGACGGTAAATGGACAACTCGGCTGCTTTTATACTGCACAGGTTACACTTTCAAAGCTCCACTTTCGCATAATGTTGTTTGCTACACATAAAGTTGAATGTTTCGTGAATTTCTGAACTAAAATTTAGGTTAGAACTTAAAGTTTTTCAACAATCTTCCAAGAAGAAACCACGTACAGTGACCTTTTTATTTGCATTTTTTTTCGCGAATTTTGCCTGTATATTTTGCTTTGCAAAACTCTTCGGACGTCACATTTAAAATTTTCTCCTTTCAGTCTTCGAAATTACACATTTTCTTCATTCATCCACTGCTAACTCGGTCGGATTCCATCCAAATGTTTTTTGAACTGACCCAAGAACGGAATAAATCTCGTATTTGTAGTCCTCGTATCACATAATTTTGAGTGGAACCAAAAACGTTATATAAAAAAATTCAATAGTTAGAGCTGCAAAACTGTTTTGGTTTTCTGTTTCTGTTTGTGCCATCTTTTCTTCCTTTTTTAAGAGATATGTATCATTTTTCTCTGATAATTTCAACCAGTCTTCCTCTGAAAACTCGTTCGGCTTTCGCTCCTTAATTAAAAATTGAATATTTAAGAGTAAATTGCTCCACAAATGTTTTGGTATTTTTGGTCTGAACATTTTTGTTATTTTGATGTGCCTTACTGACGAATATTTTTTTTTAGAAAGTAGAGCCACTATGCATGTGTTTTTTTTTACACTGAAATGAGAGTAAAAAAAGAAATTTTGCAATTCTTAAAGTTAAAATAATTACAGAGAACAATAGCCAGACTTCATGTGAGGCTCGTGTCATAACAAAAACATTCTTTTACTTTACAGTTTATCATGAAGTTAGCAATAGGAAAAGTTTAATTTTTCGTGTCTTTGTGAACTACAAATTAGAGTGTGGACTTCCAGTTTATCAGTAATCTTCCCAGAAATAACGTAGTGACCTTTTGTTTTCCAATTTCGCTTATTGACCTTTCTATTTTGAACATTTTTTCTGCAAATTTTTCTGTATTTAAAATTTCTACTTTATGGTATCCCACATTTTTTTAAAAACTATTCCTTGTTCTAAATCAGAATAAAATTGAGCTTAGCTCCTGTTCTTATTTCTTGTATCACATTATTTTTAGCAGGAACTGCTAAATTAGAATAAAACACTTCAATGAGAATAGTTGCAGAAATATTTCTGATTTCCTGTTTTGTGGCAAATTTTATTTTTCTTTAAAAAAATTAATATCATTGTTTATGATACCAGACACATTCATTTGTCTTTTTTGCTTGTTAGGGATTATATTAGATTAGTGGTGCTTCATCTTGACTTTAGAAGCAAAAAAAAAACATCATCATCATCTGGCACACACTGGCCCATGAGAATGCGTGAATGCACGATCGGTGATTCTCGAAGGACTCGACCACCCTTCTGCTGACTTCTTCCAGTGAATTTTACATATTTCCCGTGTCTGATCTCTGGATCGCTTCTAGCTCCTTCACCGAATGCGCAGAGTTTCATTCGTCCACTTCGCATATTCGCTGATTTCTACTACCGGATCATGTAACGTTGGAATTCCATTTTGTTAGATTTGATGCATAGTTGATGTGGATGTTCACATTTATGACTTGACTTGTTCTTATCACCTAGACATTCTTTGGAACGTTTTTATTCTTTGTGATACGCCTATAATTTCTTGGGACGCCTCCACTAGAGGGCAACAATGTTTATTATCGTTTCGTTGGAAGCACCTTCTACTAATGCTTCTCATCCCTCTTTGCTCCTCTCTCTTCGTTTCATATCGGAGCGGAAAAAAAACAAAACTTTATCGAAACATTCGGGTGGCCTACAATTTGATGGGAAAGAGTAGAATTGAGAAGGCGGGGCTAGCCAGAAGGAGAAGAAGCGTTTCAGCGGCGATGCAGATGAATCTTGAGTTGGAAGTAGTTTTTTTCAATATTAAAATTTTTTTCATTATCTAATTTTTTTACTATTATATCAATTATAGTATAATTTAATTTTTTAAATTAAATAAACTAGGTACGGAACCAGAAATATATGAAAATAATCTTTTGAAAATGTGATCAACAAACAACTTTAGCTGCCTCTTCTGCTTCCAGCTTCAAGCTTTCGCGAAACCACTTGTCTCTCAGCTTCAGATTCACTGGCTGAATGTTTAAAAAAATTCAATGATTCAAATAAAAATCTTACTGCTTATTACAATAAAGTCGCTTAAAAAAGAGAGTTTGAAATAAAACTAGTGAGTTTCAATGGTAATTTCTGAGAAGGCGATGAGAACAGCATACCTCATCCAAGTCATTGCAAGCTTTTCCGATCTTGCTGTAGCAAAAACACTCAAACACAGGACTGGCGAGGGTGAAAGGCTCCACCTGAATTAAATCCCTATTTTATTCAGTTTTGTTGTTTTATAAGAAATATAATTTGAATTATTTTTTTTCATTAAAACAACAACTTTGCGACATCCGTCCTCGAGAGCTTCTTCTGGCAGCTTGTCCATACAGCCAAATCCACGGTACGCGGCCGGGTAGCGGGTGACCGGGTCGAAGAAGATCTTTGAGTGGCAGAAGGAAGGACCAGCTTGGGGAGAGGCAAGGGGAGAGGAGATGTTGAGGCAGTAGTGAAAATAATTTTAGTATTTACGAATTCCGAAGAAAATACAATAAATACTACTGACGATATTTTTTTTACATTAAAGAAAAAAAACTTAAGAAAAAGACTCTGACATTGTTGTCGGCTGTTTCTGTTAGCGGAGCGGAGGCAGGTTGAGGCTCATCAAATTCCGTTAGCATCTTCATGCTTGTGCGATACCAACTGTCCTTCCGCTTAATATTTATCGACTGAAAAAATTTATTTTTAGTCTAGGATAAATATATTTCTTCCTGTAAAAAGTTGTAGTTTGTTGTTTACTATCCAATAAACGGCGATATTTCGTCGGCATCTACGGCAGCAACCTAGACTCGTACGCCTCTTTAATACATGCACGTTCTATCTCAAGCTGCGCAGCGCTCGAAAGGTGCTTGGAGGAGCGAAGTAAACGAGGAACAATCAAATAGAAATTGTTTCAATGTGCAGCTTGTTGTTGGTGAAACATTCAGTGGCAAGCATTTTCCCTGCCGCATAGCAAACGCAATTCGTTGCGGTTTCTAGGTTTCATCAGTGCATAAATGGACGTGTGAGGAGATGTTTTTTATATGAAAATTAGCTTGCTTCCAACATTCTTTCCTCCAAGCACCTTTCAAGTGCTGGGCAACTCGTATTAGAACGCGCATGTGTTAAAAAAATGCCAAAGGTAAGAGTCTTGGTTTCTGTCGCTGATGCCGCCTCGACATCCTGCTATTTCTTTCTTTCAGAACATCCGTTGACCTCATCCAAGTCGTTGTAAGCGTGGCCAATCTCGCTTGCGCAGAAGCACTCGAACGCCGGTTTGGAAAGGTCGAAAGGCTCCAGCTGAATTTATCTCGATTCAATATATTTTACTTTTTATTTGGAATTTTGAAATATATTTCTAATGAATTTTTATGTATTAGAAAGAGAATAATTACGAAACAGGTCATTTACAAGTAAAAAACAACCTCGCGACAACCATGGCTGAGGCTCTCTACCGGCGGTTTATCCACGCAGCCAAATCCATTGTGATTGTTCTGGTAGCGGATGGTCGGGTCGAAGAAGATCTTGGAGTGGCAGAAGGAGGAAACCGGGCAGACGATCCGAGACGATCCATTGATGCAGTAGTGCTGTAGGCGCGAATTAGGAAAGTTTTTCTAAGATAATTTGACCTATAAAATACATACATATATGTACATAAGGCGATGCCAAGTAAAAGACTTGCTTTTTTCCTCCTCTGTCGGTTTAGCATTTATTTTTTTAGAGTCGCTGGCATATGAATGTGCCCCACGGCCATTCAGCCCTTAATAAATGCGGTCATCATGAAGCCTTGATCCATGGCTTCGGAGAAGTGGGCGGAGCTTGCAAGTACGCAGCCAAAATCACACATTTTATGCGCAAAATCATGTTTTATGCGCGAAATCTCAACTGCGGGAAATTCAAAGCAAAGTTTCAAATTATTGATTCTGCTGCGTCCTGTTTGTTTCTCTGGATACCCCCCGTCAGATGTACAGTAACCTGGTGGGATAGAGAGTTCGGAAGGTCAACTTGACAAGTGACGCGTTTGTCCGACCGCAAAGGGGCGGAGCCTAGCAAGTGCGATTCTGACTAAATGCGCAGCCATTTTTCATGGCCGCGCTTGAATTGCCGTGTGCCCCCCTCTGTGAATCAAAGTGACTCTAATTTGAATTTGCTCCTCTTATTGTTTGCCGCTGACATCGGAAGTCGTAATTTGTGACTCCTTGTACTTCTCGATTGCTTTTTCCTTAATAACTTCTAGCAGCATCTTCCCGCCCTCCCTTTCCGACTTTGCCTTGCGCTCCGAGTTCGTCGACTGAAACAAGAAATATCTTTTCTTTTATTAAAAAAAAGTTTAACTGGACTTATCAATATGGAATAAGAGATTCTAGACACCTCTTTCTGATCGTTGCAGGCGCGTCCGGCAACGCTCTCGCAGAAGCACTCGAAGACCGGATTGGAGATGTCGAAAGGCTCAATCTGAAAATTTGCATAATTCAAAGTAAAAAAAAATTATATAAGCAGTATCCATCAAGTACAAGGAAACCTTGCGACAGCCGTCCTCGAGGTCCTCTCCTGGCATCTTATCCATATGCACTTCTGTTTGTGACTCCTTGTGCTTCCCGACTGCTTCTTCCTTCACAGCTTTAACCAGCATCTTCAATTCCTCGTTCTCCCACTTTGCCTTCCGCTCCGAATTTGCAGACTGAAATAAAGAAACATCTTTTTTTCTTATATCTTTCACATTTAACTCGACTTATCAATAAAGAATCAGTGATTTTAGACACGTCTTTCAGATCATTGCAAGCGCGGCCGGCTTCGCTCTTGCAGAAGCATTCGAGGGCCGGGTCGGAGATGTTGAAATGATCGACCTGAGAAAAAAAAAAATTTTTTGCAGCTTCTATTTCTGCGTATTTAAAAAAAACAATATGTATGAACAGTATTTAAGAATTAATAATTCAATCAACTACACTTAAATCTTGCGACAGCCATCTTCTAGACCCTCTCCTGGAAACTTCTCCACACAGCCAAGGCCGATTTCGTTAGCCGGAATTCCGGTGAGGGGATCGAAGAAGATCTCGGAGATGCAGAAGGAGGCAGCAGGGCAGACCGTATATTCAAGGCCGTTGAGACAGTAGCGATGCGCTTCTTTGTACTTCTCCACTGCTGTCGCCGTGAGGTTGTTCTGGAAATGTAACAGTAAGAAATATATATATATATAAAATACCTATCACAAATGCATTCTTCATATGCGAGAATAGCAATCAGAATATGTAAGGCACATACATATGTATACATATACCACTACGCCAGGCTCGGAAGAGCAGCTCGACATGACCCGGCTGTCGCAGAAGCACATGTACCTGAAAGCAGATGACTCTTAGATGCCATGTTGTTGATCAAAAGGTTCTTGATCTCAAAACTGCTAAGAATGGATTAGGGAAAAAGGAAGGTGATGGACGAATTGGGCGAATCGGCTTGCACTTCGCAGCCATGCTTCTCGGACGAAGCGCATTTAGCAACGCATACGGCCTTATGACCAACAACACTGTCACCGAACACCCTCTCCGGATCCACTTCAACTCTCAGCTGACAGAACGGCTTCTCTTTCGTACAGAAGTCTATGTAGCCTTCATCCGTGCAGACAGTGGGATCTCCCTGCAGTGAATTTTTATTCAGTCTTCATCAGATATTAATATATTTTTTTTATTTTACCAAATAAATATGCACAATTGTTTTTGCAACTTTACTTTCAAGACCAAGCCATTCGTCGTATTCCTCTCATTCGCTTGTCCCAACCTCGCTAGGAGGAGCCTTGGCGAGTCCAAACAGCAGGAAGAGAAGAAGAAAGTGGAGCAGGCGAGGGACGAGAAGACGCATTGAGGTAGATTGCACTGCAGGAAAGGGGAAATTAGTATCAAGCCACTGGAAATTTTAAGAAGATTTAGAAACTGTTAGGATTTTCTTTTTACTGTTTGAGAAAGGAAAGGACGATATAAAGTTTCCGTGCAAAACGGGCAGTTCACGAGCCCAAAAGGGACCAGGGAAAGAGGAAAGATAAAAGAAAAGGGAAATGGAAGAGTAAAGTTAAATAAAAAAAAGTATATGAGGAGAGGAAGAGTCGAAGGGTAAAATAGATATGGGAAGGGGAGAGAGAGAAAAGCAGAAGTGGAATCGGCAGTTAACGAATTTTAAAGGGAAAGTGGGTAAGAGTAAGAGAAATGTTATTGGTGAACGTAAGGAGAATGGAGGGGAAAGTGTGAGAGATCATGGAAACGGAGGATTGTGAATAGGCCCTAGAAAGGGACTTGGAAAGGGAAGGGAGCAAACAAATGGAAGAGGGAAAGGGAATGGAGCA
The DNA here is from genome assembly GCA_945643635.1 of Allodiplogaster sudhausi. Lineage (NCBI taxonomy): Eukaryota > Metazoa > Nematoda > Chromadorea > Rhabditida > Diplogasteridae > Allodiplogaster > Allodiplogaster sudhausi. The sequence goes on from CALZFC010000010.1 coordinate 333,723, forward strand.
AGGGAAAGGGAAAGTGAGAGGGAGGAGAGAGGAGATGGGAAAGTAGCCTCAGCAGATGTCTTCCGGTGATCCCAAGAGGAGAACCAAAGGAAGAATGATGGTAAATGGACAACTCAGCCGCTTTTATACTGCACAGGTTACACTTTCAAAGCTACACTTTCGCAAAATGTAGTTTGCTACACAGAGAGTTGAATGTTTCTTGAAATTTGAACTATAATTTTGGTTAGAACTTCCAGGTTTTCAGCAATCTTCCCAGAAACCACGTACAGTGATCATTTTATTTCGCTATTTTGCTTACCATCATGAAACACTTTTTGCGAATTCTTCCTGTAAATTTTGCTTTGCAAATTTTGCAAACTCTTCAGACTCCATATTTCAAATTTATCCTTTGAATTCTTGGAATTCACACATTTTCGTCATTCTTCCACTGAGAACTCGGTCGGCTTCCTTCCAAATGTTTTTAAACTGTTCATTGACCCAACAACGGAATAAATCTCTTGTTCGTAGTTATATAAAAAAATAAATAGATGAAAAAGCTGTTTTGGTTTTCTGTTTTTGTTTGTGTCAACTTTTCTTCCTTTTTTGAGGGATATCATTGTTTTCTGAACGTCTCAGCCAGTCTTCCACTGAAAACTCGGTCGGCTATTCTCCCTTCTTTAAAAATTGAATATATAAGAGTAAATTGCTCCTACAAGAATTTTAGGCCTGACTGTTGCGAAACATTTTTGTAATTTTGATGTGTCTTGTCTTGAATTTGGTTTACATATATTTTGATTGAAAGTAGAGCCGTGATTTTTTATATATTTTGATTGAAAGTAGAGCCGTGAATTAGTAACTCTCACCTGCAGTTCTATCGTTTTCAACCATCTTAAACCTCTCCCCAGAACAAAAAATTTTGCTTGGATATCATGAACCAAACCCCCCCCCCAGAAAGACTCCACTGAACTCATTGACCCGCTGAAATAAAGCGTTGATTGATTAAGAAGCGAACTGGTTAAAGGAATTACAAGACATCGGTTCAAGATAATTTTCTAATGCACAATTAATGTCGAGGAAGGGCAAACGTTCGAGTATGACAGATCCCAGTGCGCGTTGCGCGCAAAGATTAAATGAAAAAAAAGTAATTGCCCACCAAGACTTCTTGTGAGGCTCGTGTCATAAAACAATCTTTCACTTTACTCTTTTTTCGTCGTAAGAACCTGTATTATGAAATGAAAAACCCTTCTCCCAATGCTTCGCATCCTTCTCCGCAACTCGCTCCTTCTTTCCAAAAAAGGAATTGCCTGCAAAAGGCCACGGCAAAGAAAAGTATTTATACAGAAAATCATTCGATGGGAAAGAATAGGAGATGGAAGGATGCGCAAGCCAGGAGGAGGAGAAGAAGCATTCCAGAAGTTATGCCGAGGAAGCTTGAGCCGGAAGTCGTCTGAACAGTTCATCTTTGTTTTCTGTGCTTTTTGGTTTTTGACTTAATATTTCGGCCATGCAATTCGCTTAAATAATTAAATCAACGAAGGAATCGAATAATGATAATGCATACAAACATCCGCAATTCTTGCTGTGGTGCCGACGACTGTATTTGCTTCCAGCTTTGAGCTTTCGAGGAACCACTTGTCCCTCCGCTTCAGATTCACCGCCTGCATTTTAAATAAGTTCAATAATTCGGTCTAATGCCAATAGCCGTTGAAAAAAAGATTTTTTTTTAATTAGAAACAAGTGAGTTTGTGAGAGTTCTAAACAGGCATTAAATACAGCAGACCTCATCCAATTCGTTGCAGGCGTGGCCAATCTGGCTTTGGCAGAAACACTCAAACACTGGGTTTGTGGGTGTGAAAGGTTCCACCTCAATTAAATTTCTGTAAAATTCTTCTTGAAAATATGTAATTACAGCAGCCTCTTATAATAAAAAATAACCTTGCGGCATCCGTCCTCGAGTCCTTCCTCTGGCAACTCGTCCACACAGCCAAATCCAGCGTGATGCGGGTTGAAGAAGATCTTGGAGCGGCAGAAGGAGAAAGGCGGGCAGACAATCCGAGACGATCCATCGATGCAGTAGTGCTGCAGCCGTGAACTTTTGTTAGAGAGTAACGCAAGTTCAACAATTTGTCGACCGCTGATTGAGTAGGGGTTCATGGGGATTGAACAAATTTTCATTGTATCTGCTGACGTTCGGATCGGGTGTCGTAATTTGTGACTTCTTGTACTTCTAGACTGCTTCTTCCTTTACAGCTTCTATCAGCATCTTTTCGCCCTCACGCTCCCACTTTACCTTCCGCTCCGAGTTCGTCGCCTAAAACAAGAAACATCTTGTTTTCTCTTTCTTCTTTAATACATTTAACTCGACATATCAAAAAGGAATCGAAGATTTTAAATACATTTTTGAGATCGTTGCAAGCGCGGCCGGCTTCGCTCTCGCAGAAGCACTCGAAGGCTGGTTCGGAGATGTTGAAATCCGCGACCTGAGAACAAAAATAATTTTTTTAGCAGCATCTTTTTTGCGCAATTTAAATTTAAAAAAAATATGTATATACACATATATGTATAGAAACAGTATTAAAGAATTTACAATCCTATCAAGTACACAGAAACCTTGCGACAGCCATCTTCTGGACCCTCTCCTGGCAGTTCCTCCACACATCCAAGGCCGGTTTCGTTAGCCGGAAAACCGGTGAGCGGATCGAAGAAGATCTTGGAGTTGCAGAAGGAGGCAGAGGGGCAGACCGTATTTTCAAGGCCGTTAAGGCAGTAATGCTGCGCCTCTTTGTGCATTTTCACTGCCATCACTATGAGGTTTATCTGGAAAAAGATAGAAGTAAGAAATATAAAATATATCATGAATTCAAAATATGTATGCCATAGTTAAAGCTGCGATTGAATATGTACATATGTACATATGTATATACCACAATATCACGCTTGTCAAAACAGCCATCGTTGATGTAGCTGTCGCAGTAGCACATGTACCTGAAAACAGATTACTCTTAAATGCCACGTTTTAGATCAGTATGCTCTAGATCTCAAAACTATAAAGAATGCGTTAGACAAAAAATTAGGTGACAGACGTGTTAAGCGAGTTGGCTTGCACTTCGCAGCCGAGCTTCGCGGCCGAAATGCAGTTATAAGTCTGCTTGACCTGCACCCTTCCCTCTGGAGTCACTTCAACCCTCAGATGACAGAGCGGCGTCTCTCTCGAACATCCAATTGTGCATTTTCCGAACTGCACTGAATTTTTTTCATCGATGAGAAATAAATATATTTCCAACGGGGAGGTCGATTTCGCCGTCTTCCGCCTTGGCGAGTCCGAACAGCAGAAGGAGGGGAAGGCAGAGGAGCAGAAGAGGGAAGAGAAGACGCATTGAGGGAGATTGCACTGCAAGAAAGGGGATATTCGTTGTTGGTCACACTTGTAATTTGTAATTTTAAGGGGATTTAGGAGCTGTCAGGATACTATTTTACAGGGAATAAGGAAAGGATATGAGAAAGTTAAATGATACAGTAAAATAAAATGGAAGACAGACCAAAAGAGTAAGAGAAAGAGAATTGGTAGACAGCAGAAAGTGAGGAGAGGAGGAGTGAAAGTGGGAGAGAGAGGAGAGGAAAGAGGGACAGGGGAACAAGTGCGATGGAAAAGGAAAGTGAAGAGGGAGGACACGGGAAATGAAAAGTAACCAAAGCATGACCTCGAGGAGAACAAAAGGAAGAATGACGAGAAATGGACGAATCAGCCGTTTTTTATACCACCGAGGATGCACTTTCAGAGCTCCAGTTTTCGCCAAGTTAGCCACACGAAAACTTTTATGTTTCGTGACTTTGTGAACTAGAAATTAGGGTAGGAACTTGCAGTTACTCAGTAATCTTCCCAGAAGTAACGTAGCGACCTTTGTGTTTTGCAATTTCGCTTATTGACCTTTCTGTTTTGAACATATATTCTGCAAATTTTGATTTTTATTGAAATGCAATATTTAAAATTTTCCTTTATAGTATCCTTTATAGTTTTCTTTAACTGTCCCTTGATCTAAAACATAATAAAATTGAGAGAATCAGGTGTATCAGCTGGAATTAAGAAAGCCAAAAAGAGGAAAAGGAGAAAATTTCCGAATGGAAGGATAATAGAAGTTGTAGTCCGGGATCCAGGGGAAAAGAGGAAAAAGTCATGATGTGACATAATAATAATAACTACGAAAAGTCGTCGGTGAATTTGAGGAGACATGCGGTTCTAGTAGTGAGTTCCATAACCGAATCGCACTATAAGATAGACTAGTACTTTTATATCGAAGTGATCGAAGAGAGGGAAAAGCTGGGAAATTGGAAAAAGCAAGCGGGCTCAATACGGGTAAGATTTCGTATTATTTTGAAGGTAGCGCTTGTGTAGTCACCACAAGGTCTGTAACTAGTCAGCATTGCTCGAGATTAAGCCAAGGGGTTTGTAAGAGTTGATTAAATGAAAGAGAACGACGACCTCTCTTGAAGATGGAGCGAGTAAAACTTCTCTGAATATTCTCAACCAAAATAACATACATACATACATATGTATGAGACAGCGGAGTTCCACACTTCAGTCAGTGATTCAAGTGAGAGCTTCTTATATCTCTATGTAAAAAGGGCGAGTGACATACTTCCTTTCTTGTAGACTTTTCTTTCTTACTTTCATTATTTATTACTTCTTCGTCTTCTTCTGCTGGTCCTCGATCAAATCGTCTGTTAATTTGCATTTAAAGACACGCTCAGCAAGAACCATGGCTGCGAACATCTCAGATCTCACTGGACTATTCGTTTTAGGCAATCCTCTTTGTATGTTATATTGGGCTGACCCAACTGACGCCATCGCGCTAATTGACGCGGCAATCGGCGTCTTTGATTGAGTTTACTGGTTCGACGTGAACAGTCGGTTCACAAAATTAGCATTCTTCATGAATTTAGTAATACCACATCAGCTTAAAAAGGTAAAGTTGTCGTTACTATCGCTAAATTAAATTAAACTTTTTTAGTATATTTTTTTAGCATACTCACAGAGCATGTTATAAAAACCCCTCCCAACGCTTCTCGTCCCTCTCTGCTTCTCTATTCCTCTCCTCTCTCGTTGACTCGTCTACCAAAGGCCAGGAAAAAAACATTTATCTATAAACTGGCGGACAATTAATCAACGGGGAAGAATGGAAGAGAGGACGCGAAAAAGCTTGAATCGGAAGTCGTCTGAACATTTCATCTTCATTATCTCTTCTTTTTCGTATACATTCCCAGAATGCAGTCCGATCCCCAGCATACAGTACGGCTTCTCACTCGTACAGTTGTCCTTCTGGCCATTGTGAGCTCCGCAGGAGGTGGGAAGTGGCTGCAGTGAATTTTCCTTCCTCTCGATACGGTCTTTTACTCAAATATTTATGTAAATGGTTAAAGTTGTTAAAAAGGATTAAAATCGTTGTCTCTTTCGTTTGTCCGAACCTTGTCATTCGCCTCTTCCGCCTTTGCGAGTCCGCACAACAGGAGCAGATCGAGAGAGAGGAGTAGAAGAGGGGAGAGGAGACGCATTGAACAGATGAAGGAAGGGGAACGTCGTTGTTGGTCACTGGAGTTGGAGAGCTTTTTTTATTTAGAAGATAGTTTTTTTTACTTACTAAAACTTGGGTAGTAAAGCCAATCAAACACGAACAAGAAAGGCAATGAAAGAATGATATGTAAAATGGTTCAATACCGGTAAGATTTCTTACTATTTTGAAGGTAGTACTTGTTTAGTCAACTAGGTCAGTAACTAGTCAACCTTGCTCGAGAGTGGGCAAACCGATGGTTTGTATGCGTTTATTAAATGATAGAGAGAGACTCTTGATGATGAAGCGAACGAAACTTCTCTGAAGATTCTCAACCAAAATAACATATGAGACAGCGGAAGGGTTCCACACTTCGGACAGTGATTCAAGTGTGGGCAAAACATCAACTTTATATTAGCTGGTGAATGTAGAAGGGTTACTAGATCAGATTGTTCGCAGAATATAGTGCATACTTCAAACGAATATAGTGCATACCTCAAACTTGGTTAATTAAACAACAACTTACAAAATCATAATATACATTGAAGAAGACAAGCAGTCAAGACAAAAAAATGAAAATAAAATGGAATGAAATGCTTCTTCTCTTCTTACCCCAACAAAGTCGTAAAGCACTTTCCCACATGATATATGCTCAAACAAGCAGAAAGAAGAAGCTACTTCTCCCACATGAAATATATTCAAACAGCTAGAATTAAGAGGCTACTTTTTCCGCGTGAAACAGCTTTTACGGATAGAAATTTCCTTATATGAAGAATATTTGTAACATTGGGATTTTATTATACATTATTATTTGACAATATTACACTATTATCTGCAGATGTACACTTCCGTCTCATACGGGGTTAGAATATCAGTAGAATATCATCTCCTTCCTGTGATCACTCCCTTATTTCTTTTTCGTTTACAATTTCTTCCACATTCCCGCAATTCTCTCGATACGTCCCGCAGTTTCTGAAAGGCTAACTTTCGTGCCATCAATGCCTCTCTCGCTTCGATTAACTGGGTATTTTCACTTAGCAATCAATTGAACCCTGATTTGCTCTACATCTTCATTACCGCATGCTTGAACTGGTTCATCCGCATGTTCCTTTCAAAAGAAAACCTCTTCCAGTTCTTAGAAGCTGCGAAATACCACTTTATCGAAAACAATTTAAAGAAAACAATTTGTTCAGTGGTGGACTATTAATCGATGGGAGAGAACAGAAGAGAGGAGGCAGTGCCAGCCAGAAGGAGAAAAAGCATTCCGCCAGGGATGCCGAGGAAGCTTGAGCCGGAAGTCGTCTAAACATTTTTTGTTAATAATTTTTTTTGAAAATGATAGAATTAATCGTTTTGCCACATATCTTTTATTTTACTTAATCAAATAAAGCATCGAATTACGAATAGTGCATATTAACATCCGCAATGCTGGCAGTTGTGGCGATGACTGGAGCCGTCTTCAAGAATTTTTTTTTAATTTCAATATAATTGTTAAATTACATAAATTAAAAATTGGGGACTGTAACGGAAATGGATACAAAATACGAAGAGTATCGAATGAATATGAAATGAACATACGGTTTTCGTTGCCTCTTCTGATTCCAGCTTCGAACTTTCGGGGAACCACTTGTCCCTCAGCTTCAGATTCACCGCCTGAATTTTCAATATGTTCAATAATACATGGGAAAAATTATATTTATTATAACAACAGTTTTTGAAAAAAAGAGATTTTTAATTAAAAACCAGTGAGTTTCTGTGAGCAGGTAATGAGAACAGCAGACCTCATCCAAGTCATTGCAAGTGTAGAAAATCTTGCTGTGGCAGAAACACTCAAAAACTGGGCTTGCGAGGGAGAAAGGCTCCATCTGAATATGAATCGATTTTTATTAAATTAATAATTATATATGATTAAAATAAATTTTTTATACAAATAATACAACGACCTTGCGACATCCGTCCTCGAGCCCTTCCTCCGGCAACTTGTCCACACAGCCAAATCCAGTGTGATTGGCCGGGTAGTGGTTGTCGGGCTCAAAGAAGATTTTAGTATGGCAGAAATAGGAATCAGGGCAGACGTCCTTGGATGTGCCGTTCAGGCAATAGTACTGGAACCGGGCAGAAATTTATATTTTGGAATAATTTGTTAAATGATCTTTATGATCTGACGTTCGGATCGGCCGTGGTTGTAGGCGGAGCGGGAGTAGTTTGTGCCTCCTCAACTTCCGCAAGCAGTTTGAGGCTTTTGCGATACCAAGCGTCCTTGCGCTTCTTATTGATGGCCTACAAACGAATAGTACAGTAAACTTCCGTCTCATAGTCTGCGAGATAGAATATCGGAAGACCTTATCCAAGTTGTTGCAGATGCGACCCTCGTAGCTCCAGCAGAAGCACTCGAACACTGGGCTGGCGAGGGCGAAAGGCTCGACCTGAATTAAATATAATTTATTAAATTTTGTTCTTCAAAAAAGTTCTACAAAAACTTCATTTTACTATTTGAAATTACAACCTTATGGCAATTGTCCTCGAGGCCTTCCTCCGGCAGCTCGTTCACACAACCAATTCCAGTGTGATTATTCTGGTAACGGCTGGTCGGGTCGATGAAGATCTTGGAGCGGCAGAAGGAGGAAATGGGGCAATAAATGGCAGAGGAGCTGTTCATGCAAGAATGACGAAAATGTGTGATTTCCAAGAAAATTCAAAGTATAAATTTTAAATATGGCGTTCGAAAAGTTTGCAAAATTTGCAAAGCAAAATATACAGGCAAAATTCGCGAAAAAAAAAATGCAAATAAAAAGGACACTGTACATGGTTTCTTGGAAGATTGTTGAAAAAATGGAAGTTCTAACCTATATTTTAGTTCAGAAATTCACGAAACATTCAACTTTCTGTGTAGCAAACTACATTATGCGAAAGTGGAGCTTTGAAATTGCAACCTGTGCAGTATAAAAGCAGTTAAGTTGTCCATTTACTTGTCATTCTTCTTTTGGTTCTCCTCTTGAGATCACCGGAAGACTTCTGCTGAGGTTACTCCTCTCTACTCAATCTCACTTTCCCTTTCCCTTGCTCCATTCCCTTTCCCTCTTCCATTTGTTTTCTCCCTTCCCTTTCCCTTCCCTTTCCAGTGCCTATTCACAATTGACCATTTAAAAGGTCTCTCACACCTTCTCTCCCCTCCATTCTCCTTACGTTCACCAATACCCTTTCTATTACTCTTACCCACTCTTCGCTTTCTCTTTAAAATTAGTTATGTACCGATTCGACTTCTGCTTTTCTCTCTCTCCCTTTCCCATACCTATTTGACCTTTCGACTCTTCCTCTCCTCATGTACTTTTTTTTTATTTCCCTTTACTCTTCCATTTCCCATTCTCCTTTTCTCTTTCCTCTTTCCCTGGTACCATTTTGAGCTCGAAAACTTCCCGTTTTGCACTGAAACATTATATCATACTTTTCTTTCTCAAAAAAGTAAAAAAAACTATCTAAACAGTTTCTAAGTCCTCTTTGAATATTTCCAATATTTCATCTTCTTGCATAGCAATCTGCCTCAATGCGTCTCCTCTTCCCTCGTCTGCTCTTCTTTCTTCCTCTCTTCCTGCTGTTCGGACTCGCCGAAGTTGGAACAAACTAATAGGACTACTACGGCGAACAGTCCTTTCTGCCGTTATTGCAAGTAATGTTGCAAAAACAAATTGTGCGCGCATATTTGGTAACATGAAATAAAGTAATTTCTCATCGAGGGAAAAAAATTCACTGCAGGGATTAGCATACTGCCCTGCTGACCATGAAGGTTTCGCAGCATACTGTTCGAGTGAGGCGCCGTTCTGTCAGCTGAGGGTTGAAGTGGATCCGGAGAGGGCGTACGATGAAGTAGTATCTGGTCACAAGGCTGTGCGTGCTGGCTGTGCTTCGGCCGAGAAGCAAGGCTGCGAAGTGCAAGCCGACGCGCTTAACACGTCCGTCGCCTTCCTTTTTGCCTAATCCATTTTTAATAGTTTTGGGATCTAGAGCTTTTTGATCTACAACGTGGCATTTAAGAGTAAACTGCTTTCAGGTACATATGCTATTGCGACAGCCGGATTAGGGAAGAATGCACTAGCGGGCCTGATATTGTGGTATACATACATATATATATATATATATATATATATACATATGTACATATTCAACCGCAACTGTAACAATGGCATACATATTTTGAATTTATGATATATTTATTATATTTCTTATTTCTATCTTTTTCCAGAACAACCTCACGGCGACAGCAGTGGAGATGTACAAAGAAGCGCACCACTACTGCCTAAACGGCGCTGAAAAGACGGTCTGCCCTCCTGCCTCCTTCTGCAACTCCATGATCTTCTTCGATCCGCTTAAGGGCATTCCGGCTAATGAAACCGGCCTTGGCTGTGTGGAGAAGCTGCCAGGAAAGGGACTAGAGGATGGCTGTCGCAAGGTTTCTGTGTACTTGATGGAATTGTAGATTCTTAAATACTGTTTGTAAATATTTTATTTGTTTGAATGCGCCAAAATAGAAGCTGCAAATAATAATTTTTTCTCAGGTCGATCATTTCAACATCTCCGACCCGGTCTTCGAATGCTTCTGCAAGAGCGAAGGCCGGCACGCCTGCAATGATCTGAAAAACGTGTCTAAAATCTCTGATTCTTTATTGATAAGTCGAGTTAAATGTAAAAGAAATAAGAAAAAAATGATGTTTCTTTATTTCAGTCGACGAACTCGGAGCGGAAGGCAAAGTGGGAGGGCGAGGGCTTGAAGATGCTGTTAGAAGCTCTGAAGGAAGAAGCAGTCGAGAAGTACAAAGAGTCACAAATTACGACTCCCGATACGAACGTTAGCAGCTAAGACAGAGATGGAATTACATATACTAATTGTGACACCTAAAGTCACTCCTAAAGTTCTACAGTGATTTCTCTTTCGACCCTTTATCAGGGGTTAACCAGATAGAACAAGTTGTCAAACCAGCACTTCTGTCTCTAAAAATGGTTTTATAGTTTGAAAATACGGCTAAAACGAAGAAATAGGAAAAAGAATTTTTTTATTTATTTAACAAATTGGTTTTAGCACCTTATTTACATGATCAGTCTCAAAAAATAATTTTAAAAAAGTTAATTTACGGCAGCACTACTGCATCAATGGATCGTCTCGGATCGTCTGCCCCATTTCCTCCTTCTGCCGCTCCAAGATCTTCTTCGACCCGACCAGCCGTTACCAGAACAATCACACTGGAATTGGATGTGTGGACAAGCTGCAGGAAGAATGTCTCGAGGACGATTGCCATAAGGTTGTAATTTTTAATAGTAAAAAGAAATTAGAAATTAGAAATTTTTGAAGAACAAAATTTAATAAAATTTCTTTAATTCAGGTGAAGCCTTTCACAATCGCCAGACCGGTGTTCGAGTGCTTCTGCCGTAGCGAGATTGGTCGGTCCTGCAACAACTTGGATGAGGTCTACTGATATCCTATGAGATGAAAGTGAACTGTACTATTCGTTTGAAGGCCATCAATATGAATCGCAAGGACTCTTGGTATCGCAAAAGCCTTAAGCTGCTTACGGAAGTTGAGGAGGCGCAAACTACTCCCGCTCCGCCCACAACCACGGCCGATTCTGAAGTCAGATCATAAAAATCATTTAACAAATTTTTCCAAAATAGAAATTTCTGCCCGGTTCCAGTACTATTGTCTGAACGGCACATCCAAGGACGTCTGCCCTGATCCCTCCTTCTGCCACACTAAAATCTTCTTCGAGCCCGCCAGCCACTACCCGGCCAATCACACTGGATTTGGCTGTGTGGACAAGCCGCCGGAGGAAAGGCTCGAGGGCGGATGTCGCAAGGTCATTGTTTTATCTTAATTATATTTAAATATTAATTTAATAAAAATAGATTCATATTCAGATGGAGCCTTTCTCCCTCACAAGCCCAACTTTTGAGTGTTTCTGCCACAACAAGATTGGCCACGCTTGCAATGACTTGGATGAGGTCTGCTGTTCTCATTTCCTGCTCTGAACTCACAGAAACTCACTGGTTTTTAATTTTAAAATCTCATTTGTCAACAAGTGTTGTTATAATAAATATAATTTTGCGCTTGTAATTTTTAATAGTAAAAAGAAATTAGAAATTAGAAATTTTTGAAGAACAAAATTTAATAAAATTTCTTTAATTCAGGTGAAGCCTTTCACAATCGCCAGACCGGTGTTCGAGTGCTTCTGCCGTAGCGAGATTGGTCGGTCCTGCAACAACTTGGATGAGGTCTACTGATATCCTATGAGATGAAAGTGAACTGTACTATTCGTTTGAAGGCCATCAATATGAATCGCAAGGACTCTTGGTATCGCAAAAGCCTTAAGCTGCTTACGGAAGTTGAGGAGGCGCAAACTACTCCCGCTCCGCCCACAACCACGGCCGATTCTGAAGTCAGATCATAAAAATCATTTAACAAATTTTTCCAAAATAGAAATTTCTGCCCGGTTCCAGTACTATTGTCTGAACGGCACATCCAAGGACGTCTGCCCTGATCCCTCCTTCTGCCACACTAAAATCTTCTTCGAGCCCGCCAGCCACTACCCGGCCAATCACACTGGATTTGGCTGTGTGGACAAGCCGCCGGAGGAAAGGCTCGAGGGCGGATGTCGCAAGGTCATTGTTTTATCTTAATTATATTTAAATATTAATTTAATAAAAATAGATTCATATTCAGATGGAGCCTTTCTCCCTCACAAGCCCAACTTTTGAGTGTTTCTGCCACAACAAGATTGGCCACGCTTGCAATGACTTGGATGAGGTCTGCTGTTCTCATTTCCTGCTCTGAACTCACAGAAACTCACTGGTTTTTAATTTTAAAATCTCATTTGTCAACAAGTGTTGTTATAATAAATATAATTTTGCGCTTGGAATATTGAAATTATTGAATTTTCAGGCGGTGAATCTGAAGCTGAGGGACAAGTGGTTTCGCGAAAGTTCGAAGCTGGAAGCAGAAGAGGAAGCGAAAACCGTTTGTTCATTTCATCTTCATTCGATACTCTTCGTATTTTTTTCTATTTCCGTTACAGTGGCCATTGTAATTTATGTAATTAAACAATTATATTGGAATTTAAAAAAGTTCTTGAATACGGCTCCAGTCATCGCCACGCGGATGTTAATATGCACTATTAGTAATTCGATGCTTTATTTAATTAAGTAAAATAACAATGATTAATTCTATAATTTCCACAAAGATCATTAACATGAAATGTTCAGACGACTTCAGGCTCAAGCTTCCTCGGCATCACTTGCGGAATGCTTTTTCTCCTTCTGGCATGCCCCGCTTTCTCTCTTCTGTTCTCTCCCATCGAGTAATCGTCCGCCACTGGACAAATTTTTTCTATAAATTGTTTTCGATAAAGTGCTTTTTTGCAGCTTCTAACAATAAGCACTGGAAGAAGGTTTTCATAATAGAGCTCCCAATGATGGATGATGAACATTGAGGGACTAAGTTTCATGGTCGAAAAAGTGGTCTCTTCATTCTGGCTGTTTGAATCTATTTCGTTTGGGAAAACTAGCTTTTCTTTCTGCTTGCTTCATGAACAAATCAGCTGCTTTTATACTGCACAGTTTGCACTTTCAAAGCTCCAGTATTTGTAATAATGAAGTTCACAACTCGGAAAGTTCAATGTTTCGTGACTCTGTGAACTATTAGGTTCAATTTGGTTCAAATTTTTCTATTTATTAGCACACTTCTCAGAAACACGTTGGGAACTTTTTATTTTGCAAATCTTGTTGATCTTTGAGAGATTTCTCACTTACCAATTTCATCATTTTTCATTTGAAATATCCGGTCGGTTGGTTGACTTCTTTAAACTTAAATATCCAAAAATAAATAGTCACAACAAGAATTTGACTCCGACTGTTGCGAAATGTTTTTTGTTGTTGCAATTTTGCTATTTTTATCTCTACTTTAATTTTGGTTGACAGTAATGCCAATCTTTTTTGACCAAAAAGAAGGGCGATCATCGAAAAGTCGTTCACGGTATATGGAACATTTTCGGCATCTAAGAACAGTTTTGGACATTTAGACTACTATTGATTTCGCTGGAAGGACGCTAAGCTGAACAAGGAAAGATCCTGGTAATAAAACCGTATAGATCGTCAGGCAAGATATTTCCCTTTTCGCACCAACAATAAAGAGACTTGCAGAGCATTCGCTCAGAAACACGAGAAAAGAAACAAGTGAAACTAACATTCTTTTTTAGCTAATAGAACTCAATCGGTCGTTATTGATGACTCAGTTTCTGATTATTACCCCATTTTCAATGGTGTCAACCAGGGGACATGTCTAGGCCCTCTACTATTTCTGAACTACATAAATGATATTGTTGACTGTATCCCCCCTGGATGTCACTTTACAATATATGCTGATGATATTAAGTTATATAGAGTTAACAATGTCGCTCTCCTTCAGTCTGCTTTGGATGCACTAGATAGATGGTCTCTTAAATGGGGCCTTATTATCTCGATTGACAAGACTGAACATAGACCTTATATAATCGAGACAATATAGTAAGATTTCGAGTTCTAAAGGAGCGTAAGATGTATGCACATCTAGCAAAAGTTTTTCTAGCAATGATCTGAATATGTTCGCTATGTGAGAGTTCGGTATCATATATGATTCCTAGATCTCTAAAAGAAGATACAATAGGCCATGCTATACCTCGAAGCTGAAGGGCAGGTGGAGGATGTTTCCCTATAGGCATGATTACAGTCTTGTCAATCGAGATAATAAGGCCCCATTTAAGAGACCATCTATCTAGTGCATCCAAAGCAGACTGAAGGAGAGCGACATTGTTAACTCTATATAACTTAATATCATCAGCATATATTGTAAAGTGACATCCAGGGGGGATACAGTCAACAATATCATTTATGTAGTTCAGAAATAGTAGAGGGCCTAGACATGTCCCCTGGTTGACACCATTGAAAATGGGGTAATAATCAGAAACTGAGTCATCAATAACGACCGATTGAGTTCTATTAGCTAAAAAAGAATGTTAGTTTCACTTGTTTCTTTTCTCGTGTTTCTGAGCGAATGCTCTGCAAGTCTCTTTATTGTTGGTGCGAAAAGGGAAATATCTTGCCTGACGATCTATACGGTTTTATTACCAGGATCTTTCCTTGTTCAGCTTAGCGTCCTTCCAGCGAAATCAATAGTAGTCTAAATGTCCAAAACTGTTCTTAGATGCCGAAAATGTTCCATATACCGTGAACGACTTTTCGATGATCGCCCTTCTTTTTGGTCAAAAAAGATTGGCATTACTGTCAACCAAAATTAAAGTAGAGATAAAAATAGCAAAATTGCAACAACAAAAAACATTTCGCAACAGTCGGAGTCAAATTCTTGTTGTGACTATTTATTTTTGGATATTTAAGTTTAAAGAAGTCAACCAACCGACCGGATATTTCAAATGAAAAATGATGAAATTGGTAAGTGAGAAATCTCTCAAAGATCAACAAGATTTGCAAAATAAAAAGTTCCCAACGTGTTTCTGAGAAGTGTGCTAATAAATAGAAAATTTTGAACCAAATTGAACCTAATAGTTCACAGAGTCACGAAACATTGAACTTTCCGAGTTGTGAACTTCATTATTACAAATACTGGAGCTTTGAAAGTGCAAACTGTGCAGTATAAAAGCAGCTGATTTGTTCATGAAGCAAGCAGAAAGAAAAGCTAGTTTTCCCAAACGAAATAGATTCAAACAGCCAGAATGAAGAGACCACTTTTTCGACCATGAAACTTAGTCCCTCAATGTTCATCATCCATCATTGGGAGCTCTATTATGAAAACCTTCTTCCAGTGCTTATTGTTAGAAGCTGCAAAAAAGCACTTTATCGAAAACAATTTATAGAAAAAATTTGTCCAGTGGCGGACGATTACTCGATGGGAGAGAACAGAAGAGAGAAAGCGGGGCATGCCAGAAGGAGAAAAAGCATTCCGCAAGTGATGCCGAGGAAGCTTGAGCCTGAAGTCGTCTGAACATTTCATGTTAATGATCTTTGTGGAAATTATAGAATTAATCATTGTTATTTTACTTAATTAAATAAAGCATCGAATTACTAATAGTGCATATTAACATCCGCGTGGCGATGACTGGAGCCGTATTCAAGAACTTTTTTAAATTCCAATATAATTGTTTAATTACATAAATTACAATGGCCACTGTAACGGAAATAGAAAAAAATACGAAGAGTATCGAATGAAGATGAAATGAACAAACGGTTTTCGCTTCCTCTTCTGCTTCCAGCTTCGAACTTTCGCGAAACCACTTGTCCCTCAGCTTCAGATTCACCGCCTGAAAATTCAATAATTTCAATATTCCAAGCGCAAAATTATATTTATTATTACAACACTTGTTGACAAATGAGATTTTAAAATTAAAAACCAGTGAGTTTCTGTGAGTTCAAAGCAGGAAATGAGAACAGCAGACCTCATCCAAGTCATTGCAAGCGTGGCCAATCTTGTTGTGGCAGAAACACTCAAAAGTTGGGCTTGTGAGGGAGAAAGGCTCCATCTGAATATGAATCTATTTTTATTAAATTAATATTTAAATATAATTAAGATAAAACAATGACCTTGCGAAATCCGCCCTCGAGCCTTTCCTCCGGCGGCTTGTCCACACAGCCAAATCCAGTGTGATTGGCCGGGTAGTGGCTGGCGGGCTCGAAGAAGATTTTAGTGTGGCAGAAGGAGGGATCAGGGCAGACGTCCTTGGATGTGCCGTTCAGACAATAGTACTGGAACCGGGCAGAAATTTCTATTTTGGAAAAATTTGTTAAATGATTTTTATGATCTGACTTCAGAATCGGCCGTGGTTGTGGGCGGAGCGGGAGTAGTTTGCGCCTCCTCAACTTCCGTAAGCAGCTTAAGGCTTTTGCGATACCAAGAGTCCTTGCGATTCATATTGATGGCCTTCAAACGAATAGTACAGTTCACTTTCATCTCATAGGATATCAGTAGACCTCATCCAAGTTGTTGCAGGACCGACCAATCTCGCTACGGCAGAAGCACTCGAACACCGGTCTGGCGATTGTGAAAGGCTTCACCTGAATTAAAGAAATTTTATTAAATTTTGTTCTTCAAAAATTTCTAATTTCTAATTTCTTTTTACTATTAAAAATTACAACCTTATGGCAATCGTCCTCGAGACATTCTTCCTGCAGCTTGTCCACACATCCAATTCCAGTGTGATTGTTCTGGTAACGGCTGGTCGGGTCGAAGAAGATCTTGGAGCGGCAGAAGGAGGAAATGGGGCAGACGATCCGAGACGATCCATTGATGCAGTAGTGCTGCCGTAAATTAACTTTTTTAAAATTATTTTTTGAGACTGATCATGTAAATAAGGTGCTAAAACCAATTTGTTAAATAAATAAAAAAATTCTTTTTCCTATTTCTTCGTTTTAGCCGTATTTTCAGACTATAAAACCATTTTTAGAGACAGAAGTGCTGGTTTGACAACTTGTTCTATCTGGTTAACCCCTGATAAAGGGTCGAAAGAGAAATCACTGTAGAACTTTAGGAGTGACTTTAGGTGTCACAATTAGTATATGTAATTCCATCTCTGTCTTAGCTGCTAACGTTCGTATCGGGAGTCGTAATTTGTGACTCTTTGTACTTCTCGACTGCTTCTTCCTTCAGAGCTTCTAACAGCATCTTCAAGCCCTCGCCCTCCCACTTTGCCTTCCGCTCCGAGTTCGTCGACTGAAATAAAGAAACATCATTTTTTTCTTATTTCTTTTACATTTAACTCGACTTATCAATAAAGAATCAGAGATTTTAGACACGTTTTTCAGATCATTGCAGGCGTGCCGGCCTTCGCTCTTGCAGAAGCATTCGAAGACCGGGTCGGAGATGTTGAAATGATCGACCTGAGAAAAAATTATTATTTGCAGCTTCTATTTTGGCGCATTCAAACAAATAAAATATTTACAAACAGTATTTAAGAATCTACAATTCCATCAAGTACACAGAAACCTTGCGACAGCCATCCTCTAGTCCCTTTCCTGGCAGCTTCTCCACACAGCCAAGGCCGGTTTCATTAGCCGGAATGCCCTTAAGCGGATCGAAGAAGATCATGGAGTTGCAGAAGGAGGCAGGAGGGCAGACCGTCTTTTCAGCGCCGTTTAGGCAGTAGTGGTGCGCTTCTTTGTACATCTCCACTGCTGTCGCCGTGAGGTTGTTCTGGAAAAAGATAGAAATAAGAAATATAATAAATATATCATAAATTCAAAATATGTATGCCATTGTTACAGTTGCGGTTGAATATGTACATATGTATATATATATATATATATATATATATATATGTATGTATACCACAATATCAGGCCCGCTAGTGCATTCTTCCCTAATCCGGCTGTCGCAATAGCATATGTACCTGAAAGCAGTTTACTCTTAAATGCCACGTTGTAGATCAAAAAGCTCTAGATCCCAAAACTATTAAAAATGGATTAGGCAAAAAGGAAGGCGACGGACGTGTTAAGCGCGTCGGCTTGCACTTCGCAGCCTTGCTTCTCGGCCGAAGCACAGCCAGCACGCACAGCCTTGTGACCAGATACTACTTCATCGTACGCCCTCTCCGGATCCACTTCAACCCTCAGCTGACAGAACGGCGCCTCACTCGAACAGTATGCTGCGAAACCTTCATGGTCAGCAGGGCAGTATGCTAATCCCTGCAGTGAATTTTTTTCCCTCGATGAGAAATTACTTTATTTCATGTTACCAAATATGCGCGCACAATTTGTTTTTGCAACATTACTTGCAATAACGGCAGAAAGGACTGTTCGCCGTAGTAGTCCTATTAGTTTGTTCCAACTTCGGCGAGTCCGAACAGCAGGAAGAGAGGAAGAAAGAAGAGCAGACGAGGGAAGAGGAGACGCATTGAGGCAGATTGCTATGCAAGAAGATGAAATATTGGAAATATTCAAAGAGGACTTAGAAACTGTTTAGATAGTTTTTTTTACTTTTTTGAGAAAGAAAAGTATGATATAATGTTTCAGTGCAAAACGGGAAGTTTTCGAGCTCAAAATGGTACCAGGGAAAGAGGAAAGAGAAAAGGAGAATGGGAAATGGAAGAGTAAAGGGAAATAAAAAAAAGTACATGAGGAGAGGAAGAGTCGAAAGGTCAAATAGGTATGGGAAAGGGAGAGAGAGAAAAGCAGAAGTCGAATCGGTACATAACTAATTTTAAAGAGAAAGCGAAGAGTGGGTAAGAGTAATAGAAAGGGTATTGGTGAACGTAAGGAGAATGGAGGGGAGAGAAGGTGTGAGAGACCTTTTAAATGGTCAATTGTGAATAGGCACTGGAAAGGGAAGGGAAAGGGAAGGGAGAAAACAAATGGAAGAGGGAAAGGGAATGGAGCAAGGGAAAGGGAAAGTGAGATTGAGTAGAGAGGAGTAACCTCAGCAGAAGTCTTCCGGTGATCTCAAGAGGAGAACCAAAAGAAGAATGACAAGTAAATGGACAACTTAACTGCTTTTATACTGCACAGGTTGCAATTTCAAAGCTCCACTTTCGCATAATGTAGTTTGCTACACAGAAAGTTGAATGTTTCGTGAATTTCTGAACTAAAATATAGGTTAGAACTTCCATTTTTTCAACAATCTTCCAAGAAACCATGTACAGTGTCCTTTTTATTTGCATTTTTTTTTTCGCGAATTTTGCCTGTATATTTTGCTTTGCAAATTTTGCAAACTTTTCGAACGCCATATTTAAAATTTATACTTTGAATTTTCTTGGAAATCACACATTTTCGTCATTCTTGCATAAACAGCTCCTCTGCCATAGATTGCCCCATTTCCTCCTTCTGCCGCTCCAAGATCTTCATCGACCCGACCAGCCGTTACCAGAATAATCACACTGGAATTGGTTGTGTGAACGAGCTGCCGGAGGAAGGCCTCGAGGACAATTGCCATAAGGTTGTAATTTCAAATAGTAAAATGAAGTTTTTGTAGAACTTTTTTGAAGAACAAAATTTAATAAATTATATTTAATTCAGGTCGAGCCTTTCGCCCTCGCCAGCCCAGTGTTCGAGTGCTTCTGCTGGAGCTACGAGGGTCGCATCTGCAACAACTTGGATAAGGTCTTCCGATATTCTATCTCGCAGACTATGAGACGGAAGTTTACTGTACTATTCGTTTGTAGGCCATCAATAAGAAGCGCAAGGACGCTTGGTATCGCAAAAGCCTCAAACTGCTTGCGGAAGTTGAGGAGGCACAAACTACTCCCGCTCCGCCTACAACCACGGCCGATCCGAACGTCAGATCATAAAGATCATTTAACAAATTATTCCAAAATATAAATTTCTGCCCGGTTCCAGTACTATTGCCTGAACGGCACATCCAAGGACGTCTGCCCTGATTCCTATTTCTGCCATACTAAAATCTTCTTTGAGCCCGACAACCACTACCCGGCCAATCACACTGGATTTGGCTGTGTGGACAAGTTGCCGGAGGAAGGGCTCGAGGACGGATGTCGCAAGGTCGTTGTATTATTTGTATAAAAAATTTATTTTAATCATATATAATTATTAATTTAATAAAAATCGATTCATATTCAGATGGAGCCTTTCTCCCTCGCAAGCCCAGTTTTTGAGTGTTTCTGCCACAGCAAGATTTTCTACACTTGCAATGACTTGGATGAGGTCTGCTGTTCTCATTACCTGCTCACAGAAACTCACTGGTTTTTAATTAAAAATCTCTTTTTTTCAAAAACTGTTGTTATAATAAATATAATTTTTCCCATGTATTATTGAACATATTGAAAATTCAGGCGGTGAATCTGAAGCTGAGGGACAAGTGGTTCCCCGAAAGTTCGAAGCTGGAATCAGAAGAGGCAACGAAAACCGTATGTTCATTTCATATTCATTCGATACTCTTCGTATTTTGTATCCATTTCCGTTACAGTCGCCAATTTTTAATTTATGTAATTTAACAATTATATTGAAATTAAAAAAAAATTCTTGAAGACGGCTCCAGTCATCGCCACAACTGCCAGCATTGCGGATGTTAATATGCACTATTCGTAATTCGATGCTTTATTTGATTAAGTAAAATAAAAGATATGTGGCAAAACGATTAATTCTATCATTTTCAAAAAAAATTATTAACAAAAAATGTTCAGACGACTTCCGGCTCAAGCTTCCTCGGCATCCCTGGCGGAATGCTTTTTCTCCTTCTGGCTGGCACTGCCTCCTCTCTTCTGTTCTCTCCCATCGATTAATAGTCCACCACTGAACAAATTGTTTTCTTTAAATTGTTTTCGATAAAGTGGTATTTCGCAGCTTCTAAGAACTGGAAGAGGTTTTCTTTTGAAAGGAACATGCGGATGAACCAGTTCAAGCATGCGGTAATGAAGATGTAGAGCCAATCAGGGTTCAATTGATTGCTAAGTGAAAATACCCAGTTAATCGAAGCGAGAGAGGCATTGATGGCACGAAAGTTAGCCTTTCAGAAACTGCGGGACGTATCGAGAGAATTGCGGGAAAGTGGAAGAAATTGTAAACGAAAAAGAAATAAGGGAGTGATCACAGGAAGGAGGTGATATTCTACTGATATTCTAACCCCGTATGAGACGGAAGTGTACATCTGCAGATAATAGTGTAATATTGTCAAATAATAATGTATAATAAAATCCCAATGTTACAAATATTCTTCATATAAGGAAATTTCTATCCGTAAAAGCTGTTTCACGCGGAAAAAGTAGCCTCTTAATTCTAGCTGTTTGAATATATTTCATGTGGGAGAAGTAGCTTCTTCTTTCTGCTTGTTTGAGCATATATCATGTGGGAAAGTGCTTTACGACTTTGTTTGGGTAAGAAGAGAAGAAGCATTTCATTCCATTTTATTTTCATTTTTTTGTCTTGACTGCTTGTCTTCTTCAATGTATATTATGATTTTGTAAGTTGTTGTTTAATTAACCAAGTTTGAGGTATGCACTATATTCGTTTGAAGTATGCACTATATTCTGCGAACAATCTGATCTAGTAACCCTTCTACATTCACCAGCTAATATAAAGTTGATGTTTTGCCCACACTTGAATCACTGTCCGAAGTGTGGAACCCTTCCGCTGTCTCATATGTTATTTTGGTTGAGAATCTTCAGAGAAGTTTCGTTCGCTTCATCATCAAGAGTCTCTCTCTATCATTTAATAAACGCATACAAACCATCGGTTTGCCCACTCTCGAGCAAGGTTGACTAGTTACTGACCTAGTTGACTAAACAAGTACTACCTTCAAAATAGTAAGAAATCTTACCGGTATTGAACCATTTTACATATCATTCTTTCATTGCCTTTCTTGTTCGTGTTTGATTGGCTTTACTACCCAAGTTTTAGTAAGTAAAAAAAACTATCTTCTAAATAAAAAAAGCTCTCCAACTCCAGTGACCAACAACGACGTTCCCCTTCCTTCATCTGTTCAATGCGTCTCCTCTCCCCTCTTCTACTCCTCTTTCTCGATCTGCTCCTGTTGTGCGGACTCGCAAAGGCGGAAGAGGCGAATGACAAGGTTCGGACAAACGAAAGAGACAACGATTTTAATCCTTTTTAACAACTTTAACCATTTACATAAATATTTGAGTAAAAGACCGTATCGAGAGGAAGGAAAATTCACTGCAGCCACTTCCCACCTCCTGCGGAGCTCACAATGGCCAGAAGGACAACTGTACGAGTGAGAAGCCGTACTGTATGCTGGGGATCGGACTGCATTCTGGGAATGTATACGAAAAAGAAGAGATAATGAAGATGAAATGTTCAGACGACTTCCGATTCAAGCTTTTTCGCGTCCTCTCTTCCATTCTTCCCCGTTGATTAATTGTCCGCCAGTTTATAGATAAATGTTTTTTTCCTGGCCTTTGGTAGACGAGTCAACGAGAGAGGAGAGGAATAGAGAAGCAGAGAGGGACGAGAAGCGTTGGGAGGGGTTTTTATAACATGCTCTGTGAGTATGCTAAAAAAATATACTAAAAAAGTTTAATTTAATTTAGCGATAGTAACGACAACTTTACCTTTTTAAGCTGATGTGGTATTACTAAATTCATGAAGAATGCTAATTTTGTGAACCGACTGTTCACGTCGAACCAGTAAACTCAATCAAAGACGCCGATTGCCGCGTCAATTAGCGCGATGGCGTCAGTTGGGTCAGCCCAATATAACATACAAAGAGGATTGCCTAAAACGAATAGTCCAGTGAGATCTGAGATGTTCGCAGCCATGGTTCTTGCTGAGCGTGTCTTTAAATGCAAATTAACAGACGATTTGATCGAGGACCAGCAGAAGAAGACGAAGAAGTAATAAATAATGAAAGTAAGAAAGAAAAGTCTACAAGAAAGGAAGTATGTCACTCGCCCTTTTTACATAGAGATATAAGAAGCTCTCACTTGAATCACTGACTGAAGTGTGGAACTCCGCTGTCTCATACATATGTATGTATGTATGTTATTTTGGTTGAGAATATTCAGAGAAGTTTTACTCGCTCCATCTTCAAGAGAGGTCGTCGTTCTCTTTCATTTAATCAACTCTTACAAACCCCTTGGCTTAATCTCGAGCAATGCTGACTAGTTACAGACCTTGTGGTGACTACACAAGCGCTACCTTCAAAATAATACGAAATCTTACCCGTATTGAGCCCGCTTGCTTTTTCCAATTTCCCAGCTTTTCCCTCTCTTCGATCACTTCGATATAAAAGTACTAGTCTATCTTATAGTGCGATTCGGTTATGGAACTCACTACTAGAACCGCATGTCTCCTCAAATTCACCGACGACTTTTCGTAGTTATTATTATTATGTCACATCATGACTTTTTCCTCTTTTCCCCTGGATCCCGGACTACAACTTCTATTATCCTTCCATTCGGAAATTTTCTCCTTTTCCTCTTTTTGGCTTTCTTAATTCCAGCTGATACACCTGATTCTCTCAATTTTATTATGTTTTAGATCAAGGGACAGTTAAAGAAAACTATAAAGGATACTATAAAGGAAAATTTTAAATATTGCATTTCAATAAAAATCAAAATTTGCAGAATATATGTTCAAAACAGAAAGGTCAATAAGCGAAATTGCAAAACACAAAGGTCGCTACGTTACTTCTGGGAAGATTACTGAGTAACTGCAAGTTCCTACCCTAATTTCTAGTTCACAAAGTCACGAAACATAAAAGTTTTCGTGTGGCTAACTTGGCGAAAACTGGAGCTCTGAAAGTGCATCCTCGGTGGTATAAAAAACGGCTGATTCGTCCATTTCTCGTCATTCTTCCTTTTGTTCTCCTCGAGGTCATGCTTTGGTTACTTTTCATTTCCCGTGTCCTCCCTCTTCACTTTCCTTTTCCATCGCACTTGTTCCCCTGTCCCTCTTTCCTCTCCTCTCTCTCCCACTTTCACTCCTCCTCTCCTCACTTTCTGCTGTCTACCAATTCTCTTTCTCTTACTCTTTTGGTCTGTCTTCCATTTTATTTTACTGTATCATTTAACTTTCTCATATCCTTTCCTTATTCCCTGTAAAATAGTATCCTGACAGCTCCTAAATCCCCTTAAAATTACAAATTACAAGTGTGACCAACAACGAATATCCCCTTTCTTGCAGTGCAATCTCCCTCAATGCGTCTTCTCTTCCCTCTTCTGCTCCTCTGCCTTCCCCTCCTTCTGCTGTTCGGACTCGCCAAGGCGGAAGACGGCGAAATCGACCTCCCCGTTGGAAATATATTTATTTCTCATCGATGAAAAAAATTCAGTGCAGTTCGGAAAATGCACAATTGGATGTTCGAGAGAGACGCCGCTCTGTCATCTGAGGGTTGAAGTGACTCCAGAGGGAAGGGTGCAGGTCAAGCAGACTTATAACTGCATTTCGGCCGCGAAGCTCGGCTGCGAAGTGCAAGCCAACTCGCTTAACACGTCTGTCACCTAATTTTTTGTCTAACGCATTCTTTATAGTTTTGAGATCTAGAGCATACTGATCTAAAACGTGGCATTTAAGAGTAATCTGTTTTCAGGTACATGTGCTACTGCGACAGCTACATCAACGATGGCTGTTTTGACAAGCGTGATATTGTGGTATATACATATGTACATATGTACATATTCAATCGCAGCTTTAACTATGGCATACATATTTTGAATTCATGATATATTTTATATTTCTTACTTCTATCTTTTTCCAGATAAACCTCATAGTGATGGCAGTGAAAATGCACAAAGAGGCGCAGCATTACTGCCTTAACGGCCTTGAAAATACGGTCTGCCCCTCTGCCTCCTTCTGCAACTCCAAGATCTTCTTCGATCCGCTCACCGGTTTTCCGGCTAACGAAACCGGCCTTGGATGTGTGGAGGAACTGCCAGGAGAGGATCCAGAAGATGGCTGTCGCAAGGTTTCTGTGTACTTGATAGGATTGTAAATTCTTTAATACTGTTTCTATACATATATGTGTATATACATATTTTTTTTAATTTAAATTGCGCAAAAAAGATGCTGCTAAAAAAATTATTTTTGTTCTCAGGTCGCGGATTTCAACATCTCCGAACCAGCCTTCGAGTGCTTCTGCGAGAGCGAAGCCGGCCGCGCTTGCAACGATCTCAAAAATGTATTTAAAATCTTCGATTCCTTTTTGATATGTCGAGTTAAATGTATTAAAGAAGAAAGAGAAAACAAGATCTTTCTTGTTTTAGGCGACGAACTCGGAGCGGAAGGTAAAGTGGGAGCGTGAGGGCGAAAAGATGCTGATAGAAGCTGTAAAGGAAGAAGCAGTCTAGAAGTACAAGAAGTCACAAATTACGACACCCGATCCGAACGTCAGCAGATACAATGAAAATTTGTTCAATCCCCATGAACCCCTACTCAATCAGCGGTCGACAAATTGTTGAACTTGCGTTACTCTCTAACAAAAGTTCACGGCTGCAGCACTACTGCATCGATGGATCGTCTCGGATTGTCTGCCCGCCTTTCTCCTTCTGCCGCTCCAAGATCTTCTTCAACCCGCATCACGCTGGATTTGGCTGTGTGGACGAGTTGCCAGAGGAAGGACTCGAGGACGGATGCCGCAAGGTTATTTTTTATTATAAGAGGCTGCTGTAATTACATATTTTCAAGAAGAATTTTACAGAAATTTAATTGAGGTGGAACCTTTCACACCCACAAACCCAGTGTTTGAGTGTTTCTGCCAAAGCCAGATTGGCCACGCCTGCAACGAATTGGATGAGGTCTGCTGTATTTAATGCCTGTTTAGAACTCTCACAAACTCACTTGTTTCTAATTTAAAAAAAAATCTTTTTTTCAACGGCTATTGGCATTAGACCGAATTATTGAACTTATTTAAAATACAGGCGGTGAATCTGAAGCGGAGGGACAAGTGGTTCCTCGAAAGCTCAAAGCTGGAAGCAAATACAGTCGTCGGCACCACAGCAAGAATTGCGGATGTTTGTATGCATTAAAACAATTACTTTTTTCATTTAATCTTTGCGCGCAACGCGCACTGGGATCTGTCATACTCGAACGTTTGCCCTTCCTCGACATTAATTGTGCATTAGAAAATTAGCCTGAACCGATGTCTTGTAATTCTTTTAAGCAGATCGCTTCTTAATCAATCAACGCTTTATTTCAGCGGGTCAATGAGTTCAGTGGAGTCTTTCTGGGGGGGGGGGGGTTTGGTTCATGATATCCAAGCAAAATTTTTTGTTCTGGGGAGAGGTTTAAGATGGTTGAAAACGATAGAACTGCAGGTGAGAGTTACTAATTCACGGCTCTACTTTCAATCAAAATATATAAAAAATCACGGCTCTACTTTCAATCAAAATATATGTAAACCAAATTCAAGACAAGACAC
Organism: Allodiplogaster sudhausi; assembly: GCA_945643635.1. Lineage (NCBI taxonomy): Eukaryota > Metazoa > Nematoda > Chromadorea > Rhabditida > Diplogasteridae > Allodiplogaster > Allodiplogaster sudhausi. Next base: position 360,099 of record CALZFC010000010.1, read on the forward strand.
ATCAAAATTACAAAAATGTTTCGCAACAGTCAGGCCTAAAATTCTTGTAGGAGCAATTTACTCTTATATATTCAATTTTTAAAGAAGGGAGAATAGCCGACCGAGTTTTCAGTGGAAGACTGGCTGAGACGTTCAGAAAACAATGATATCCCTCAAAAAAGGAAGAAAAGTTGGCACAAACAAAAACAGAAAACCGAAACAGCTTTTGCAGCTATTTAATTTTTTTTTTTATATAACTACGAACAAGAGATTTATTCCGTTGTTTAGTCAATGAACAGTAAAAAAAAAATATGGAAGGAAGCCGACCGAGTTCTCAGTGGAAGAATGACGAAAATGTGTGAATTCCAAGAATTCAAAGGATAAATTTGAAATATGGAGTCTGAAGAGTTTGCAAAATTTGCAAAGCAAAATTTACAGGCAGAATTCGCAAAAAGTGTTTCATGATGGTAAGCAAAATTGCGAAATAAAATGATCACTGTACGTGGTTTCTGGGTAGATTGCTGAAAACCTGGAAGTTCTAACCAAAATTATAGTTCAAAAATTCACGAAACGTTCAACTTTCTGTGTAGCAAACTACATTATGCGAAAGTGGAGCTTTGAAAGTGTAACCTGTGCAGTATAAAAGCAGCTGAGTTGTCCATTTACCGTCATTCTTCCTTCTGTTCTCCTCTTGGGATCACCGGAAGACATCTGCTGATTGTGAGGTAGAAGAGGCGCAGCATTACTGCCTTAACGGCCTTGAAAATACGGTCTGCCCCTCTGCCTCCTTCTGCAACTCCAAGATCTTCTTCGATCCGCTCACCGGTTTTCCGGCTAACGAAACCGGCCTTGGATGTGTGGAGGAACTGCCAGGAGAGGATCCAGAAGATGGCTGTCGCAAGGTTTCTGTGTACTTGATAGGATTGTAAATTCTTTAATACTGTTTCTATACATATATGTGTATATACATATTTTTTTTAATTTAAATTGCGCAAAAAAGATGCTGCTAAAAAAATTATTTTTGTTCTCAGGTCGCGGATTTCAACATCTCCGAACCAGCCTTCGAGTGCTTCTGCGAGAGCGAAGCCGGCCGCGCTTGCAACGATCTCAAAAATGTATTTAAAATCTTCGATTCCTTTTTGATATGTCGAGTTAAATGTATTAAAGAAGAAAGAGAAAACAAGATCTTTCTTGTTTTAGGCGACGAACTCGGAGCGGAAGGTAAAGTGGGAGCGTGAGGGCGAAAAGATGCTGATAGAAGCTGTAAAGGAAGAAGCAGTCTAGAAGTACAAGAAGTCACAAATTACGACACCCGATCCGAACGTCAGCAGATACAATGAAAATTTGTTCAATCCCCATGAACCCCTACTCAATCAGCGGTCGACAAATTGTTGAACTTGCGTTACTCTCTAACAAAAGTTCACGGCTGCAGCACTACTGCATCGATGGATCGTCTCGGATTGTCTGCCCGCCTTTCTCCTTCTGCCGCTCCAAGATCTTCTTCAACCCGCATCACGCTGGATTTGGCTGTGTGGACGAGTTGCCAGAGGAAGGACTCGAGGACGGATGCCGCAAGGTTATTTTTTATTATAAGAGGCTGCTGTAATTACATATTTTCAAGAAGAATTTTACAGAAATTTAATTGAGGTGGAACCTTTCACACCCACAAACCCAGTGTTTGAGTGTTTCTGCCAAAGCCAGATTGGCCACGCCTGCAACGAATTGGATGAGGTCTGCTGTATTTAATGCCTGTTTAGAACTCTCACAAACTCACTTGTTTCTAATTTAAAAAAAAATCTTTTTTTCAACGGCTATTGGCATTAGACCGAATTATTGAACTTATTTAAAATACAGGCGGTGAATCTGAAGCGGAGGGACAAGTGGTTCCTCGAAAGCTCAAAGCTGGAAGCAAATACAGTCGTCGGCACCACAGCAAGAATTGCGGATGTTTGTATGCATTAAAACAATTACTTTTTTCATTTAATCTTTGCGCGCAACGCGCACTGGGATCTGTCATACTCGAACGTTTGCCCTTCCTCGACATTAATTGTGCATTAGAAAATTAGCCTGAACCGATGTCTTGTAATTCTTTTAAGCAGATCGCTTCTTAATCAATCAACGCTTTATTTCAGCGGGTCAATGAGTTCAGTGGAGTCTTTCTGGGGGGGGGGGGGGGTTTGGTTCATGATATCCAAGCAAAATTTTTTGTTCTGGGGAGAGGTTTAAGATGGTTGAAAACGATAGAACTGCAGGTGAGAGTTACTAATTCACGGCTCTACTTTCAATCAAAATATATAAAAAATCACGGCTCTACTTTCAATCAAAATATATGTAAACCAAATTCAAGACAAGACACATCAAAATTACAAAAATGTTTCGCAACAGTCAGGCCTAAAATTCTTGTAGGAGCAATTTACTCTTATATATTCAATTTTTAAAGAAGGGAGAATAGCCGACCGAGTTTTCAGTGGAAGACTGGCTGAGACGTTCAGAAAACAATGATATCCCTCAAAAAAGGAAGAAAAGTTGGCACAAACAAAAACAGAAAACCGAAACAGCTTTTGCAGCTATTTAATTTTTTTTTTTATATAACTACGAACAAGAGATTTATTCCGTTGTTTAGTCAATGAACAGTAAAAAAAAAATATGGAAGGAAGCCGACCGAGTTCTCAGTGGAAGAATGACGAAAATGTGTGAATTCCAAGAATTCAAAGGATAAATTTGAAATATGGAGTCTGAAGAGTTTGCAAAATTTGCAAAGCAAAATTTACAGGCAGAATTCGCAAAAAGTGTTTCATGATGGTAAGCAAAATTGCGAAATAAAATGATCACTGTACGTGGTTTCTGGGTAGATTGCTGAAAACCTGGAAGTTCTAACCAAAATTATAGTTCAAAAATTCACGAAACGTTCAACTTTCTGTGTAGCAAACTACATTATGCGAAAGTGGAGCTTTGAAAGTGTAACCTGTGCAGTATAAAAGCAGCTGAGTTGTCCATTTACCGTCATTCTTCCTTCTGTTCTCCTCTTGGGATCACCGGAAGACATCTGCTGATTGTGAGGTACCTTTCCCATCTCCTCTCTCCTCCCTCTCACTTTCCCTTTCCCTTGCTCCATTCCCTTTCAGTCTTCCATTTGTTTGCTCACTTCCCTTTCCAAGTCCCTTTCTAGGGCCTATTCACAATCCTCCGTTTCCATGATCTCTCACACTTTCCCCTCCATTCTCCTTACGTTCACAAATAACATTTCTCTTACTCTTACCCCTTGCTTGCGCTGGTCCCTCCTTCTGCCACTCCAAGATCTTCTTCGATCCGGTCACCCGCTACCCGGCCGCGCACCGTGGATTTGGCTGTGTGGACAAGCTTCCGGAAGAAGCTCTCGAGGGCGGTTGTCGCAAGGTTGTTGCTTTAATGCAAAAAATAATTCAAATTATATTTCCTAGAAAACAACAAAACTGAACAACATAGAGATTTAATTCAGTTGGAGCCTTTCACCCTCGCCAGCCCGGTGTTTGAGTGTTTTTGCCACAGCGAGATCGGCCACGCTTGCAATGACTTGGATGAGGTATGCTGTTCTCATTACCTGCTCAGAACTTACCATTGAAACTCACTAGTCTTAATTCCAAAGCAACTTTATTGTAATAAGCGATAGGATTTTCCATAGAATCATTGAATTTTTTTTAAATTCAGCCAATGAATCTGAAGCTGAGGGACAAGTGGTTTCGCGAAAGCTCGAAGCTGGAAGCAGAAGAGGCAGCTAAAGCTGTTTGTTGATCCCTTTTTCAAAAGATTATTTTCATATATTTCTGGTTCCGTTCCTAATTTATTTAATAAAAAAATATATTATAGTTGATTTAATAATAAAATTAGGTAATGAAAAATTTATATTGAAAAAAAATACTTTAAGCTCAAGCTTCCTCTGCATCGCGTTTTGCAAATTTTGCAAACTCTTCGGACGTCACATTTAAAATTTCTCATTCCAGTATTGGAAATTACACATTTTCTTCATTCTTTTACAGCGAACTCGGTCGGATTCCTACCAAATGTTTTTTTAAATTGTTCATTAACCCAAAAACGGAATAAATCTCGTGTTCGTAGTCCTCGTACCACATGATTTTAAGTGAAGCCAGATAATTTTTTTAAATAAAAATTCAATAATTCGAGTTGCAAATGCATAGTTGATGTGGATTTTCACATTTATGACTTGACTTGTTCTTATCACCTAGACATTCTTTGGAACGCCTTTATTCTTCGTGATACGCCTACAATTTCTTGTGACGCCTCCACTGGATATATATTATAGTTTCGTTGGAAGCACCGTCTATTAAAGGAGCTGTCCATAGAGATTACAATGTTGCTGAATTTTTTGCTAATACTATCCGGTCCAACTAGAAACATCGTTAGGAAAAGTGAGAATGCGTCCTGAATGGGCCCTGAGAAGAAAAACCACATTTTCCCCACGCTGTACTGTAGAATTTAGGGAGTGACGTCATCACCCCTTGCCTATTTTCTCCGCATGCACACCTTCATTCAACCAGAAAGAAGGTGAAAACTGGGTGCGAAGCGGCAAGCCACGCTGGAGATTCAAGGGAAGAGAAGAGAGGCAGAGAGAAAAAGGCTCACAAAGTCTAGTTTGTTGTGATCGATACTGTGCTAGCATACCGCCAAAACTTTTTGCAATATCATGCGGGAATTCAAACGTTAGTTCCGCACAAGCGGCTTTTAAGCTCCATGGATAGTTCCTTTAATGCTTCTCATCCCTCTTTCCTCCTCTCTCTTTTTTTTCCTATCGGAGCGGACTCGTCAATGGAAGGCAAGGACAAAAACAAAACTTTATCGAAACTTTCGGGTGGCCTACAATTTGATGGGAAGGGCTAGAAGGGCGAAGGCGGGGCCAGCCAGAAGGAGACGAATCGTTTCAGCGGCGATGCAGAGGAAGCTTGAGCTTAAAGTATTTTTTTTCAATATAAATTTTTCATTACCTAATTTTATTATTAAATCAACTATAATATATTTTTTTATTAAATAAATTAGGAACGGAACCAGAAATATATGAAAATAATCTTTTGAAAAAGGGATCAACAAACAGCTTTAGCTGCCTCTTCTGCTTCCAGCTTCGAGCTTTCGCGAAACCACTTGTCCCTCAGCTTCAGATTCATTGGCTGAATTTAAAAAAAATTCAATGATTCTATGGAAAATCCTATCGCTTATTACAATAAAGTTGCTTCGGAATTAAGACTAGTGAGTTTCAATGGTAAGTTCTGAGCAGGTAATGAGAACAGCATACCTCATCCAAGTCATCTCGCTGTGGCAAAAACACTCAAACACCGGGCTGGCGAGGGTGAAAGGCTCCAACTGAATTAAATCTCTATGTTGTTCAGTTTTGTTGTTTTCTAGGAAATATAATTTGAATTATTTTTTGCATTAAAGCAACAACCTTGCGACAACCGCCCTCGAGAGCTTCTTCCGGAAGCTTGTCCACACAGCCAAATCCACGGTGCGCGGCCGGGTAGCGGGTGACCGGATCGAAGAAGATCTTGGAGTGGCAGAAGGAGGGACCAGCGCAAGCAAGGGGAGTCGAGATGTTGAGGCAGTAGTGCTGTAGCGGAAAAGGTTAGAGTATTTACAAATTCCGAATAATAAAAATAAAGACTACTGACGATTTGTTTTACATTAAAGAAAAAAACTTAAGAAAAAGACTCTGACATTGTTGTCGGCTGTTTTTGTTAGCGGCGCTGAAGCAGATTGAGGCTCCTCAAATTCCGTTAGCAACTTCATGCTTGTGCTATACCAACTGTCCTTCCGCTTAATATTTATCGACTGAAAAATAGATATATATTTAGTATTGGAAATCCTGTATTCTTTCAGAACATCCGCTGACCTCATCCAAGTCGTTGCAAGCGTGGCCAATCTCGCTTGCGCAGAAGCACTCGAATTCCGGTTTGGATAAGTAGAAAGGCTCCAGCTGAATTTATCTTGACTTAATATATTTTTGTTTTTGTTTGGAATTTTGAAATATTTTTCTAATGAATTTTTATGTATTAGAAAGCGAATAATTACAAAATAGGTCATTTACAAGTAAAAACAACCTTACGACAACCATGGCTGAAACTCTCCACCGGCGGCTTATCCATACAGCCAAATCCATTGTGATTGTTCTGGAAGCGGATGGTCGGGTCGAAGAAGATCTTGGTGTGGCAGAAGGAGGAAACTGGGCAGACAATCCGAGACGATCCATTCATGCAGTAGTGCTGTAGCCGCGAATTAGGAAAATTTTTTTTTCTAGGATAATTTTACCTATAAAATACATATATGTACATAAGTCGATGCCAGGTAAAACACTTCCTTTTTTCTTCCTCTTCCGGTTTAGCATTTATTTTTTTTGAGTCGCTAGCATATGAATGTGCCCCACTCTGTGACTCAAAGTGACTCAAATTTGAATTTGTCCACACAGCCAAGGCCGATTTCGTTAGCCGGAATTCCGGTGAGGGGATCGAAGAAGATCTCGGAGATGCAGAAGGAGGCAGCAGGGCAGACCGTATATTCAAGGCCGTTGAGACAGTAGCGATGCGCTTCTTTGTACATCTCCACTGCTGTCGCCGTGAGGTTGTTCTGGAAATGTAACAGTAAGAAATATATATATATAAAATACCTATCATAAATGCATTCTTCATATGCGAGAATAGCAATCAGAATATGTAAGGCACATACATATGTATACATATACCACTATGCTCGGAAGAGCAGCTCGACATGACCCGGCTGTCGCAGAAGCACATGTACCTGAAAGCAGATGACTCTTAGATGCCATGTTGTTGATCAAAAGGTTCTTGATCTCAAAACTGCTAAGAATGGATTAGGGAAAAAGGAAGGTGATGGACGAATTGGGCGAATCGGCTTGCACTTCGCAGCCATGCTTCTCGGACGAAGCGCATTTAGCAACGCATACGGCCTTATGACCAACAACACTTTCACCGAACACCCTCTCCGGATCCACTTCAACTCTCAGCTGACAGAACGGCTTCTCTTTCGTACAGAAGTCTATGTAGCCTTCATCCGTGCAGACAGTGGGATCTCCCTGCAGTGAATTTTTATTCAGTCTTCATCAGATATTAATATATTTTTTTTATTTTACCAAATAAATATGCACAATTGTTTTTGCAACTTTACTTTCAAGACCAAGCCATTCGTCGTATTCCTCTCATTCGCTTGTCCCAACCTCGCTAGGGGGAGCCTTGGCGAGTCCAAACAGCAGGAAGAGAAGAAGAAAGTGGAGCAGGCGAGGGACGAGAAGACGCATTGAGGTAGATTGCACTGCAGGAAAGGGGAAATTAGTATCAAGCCACTGGAAATTTTAAGAAGATTTAGAAACTGTTAGGATTTTCTTTTTACTGTTTGAGAAAGGAAAGGACGATATAAAGTTTCCGTGCAAAACGGGCAGTTCACGAGCCCAAAAGGGACCAGGGAAAGAGGAAAGATAAAAGAAAAGGGAAATGGAAGAGTAAAGTTAAATAAAAAAAAGTATATGAGGAGAGGAAGAGTCGAAGGGTAAAATAGATATGGGAAGGGGGAGAGAGAAAAGCAGAAGTGGAATCGGCAGTTAACGAATTTTAAAGGGAAAGTGGGTAAGAGTAAGAGAAATGTTATTGGTGAACGTAAGGAGAATGGAGGGGAAAGTGTGAGAGATCATGGAAACGGAGGATTGTGAATAGGCCCTAGAAAGGGACTTGGAAAGGGAAGGGAGCAAACAAATGGAAGAGGGAAAGGGAATGGAGCAAGGGAAAGGGAAAGTGAGAGGGAGGAGAGAGGAGATGGGAAAGGTACCTCACAATCAGCAGATGTCTTCCGGTGATCCCAAGAGGAGAACAGAAGGAAGAATGACGGTAAATGGACAACTCAGCTGCTTTTATACTGCACAGGTTACACTTTCAAAGCTCCACTTTCGCATAATGTAGTTTGCTACACAGAAAGTTGAACATTTCGTGAATTTTTGAACTATAATTTTGGTTAGAACTTCCAGGTTTTCATATATAAAAAAATTAAATAGCTGCAAAAGCTGTTTCGGTTTTCTGTTTTTGTTTGTGCCAACTTTTCTTCCTTTTTTGAGGGATATCATTGTTTTCTGAACGTCTCAGCCAGTCTTCCACTGAAAACTCGGTCGGCTATTCTCCCTTCTTTAAAAATTGAATATATAAGAGTAAATTGCTCCTACAATCGATTTAGGCAATCCTCTTTGGATGTAATATTGAGCTAACCCAACGCTTCAAACGGCGTCTTTGTTTGAGTTTACTGGCTCGCTGTGAACAGTTGGTTCACAAAATTAGCATTCTGCATGAATACAGTATTATCATGTCAACATAAAAAGCAAAAGTTGTCGTACAATCGCTAAATTAAATTAAACTTTTGTAGTAAATTTTTTAGCATTCTCTTACCTTCGCACGATGATGAGGTTGCTACTGAGATGATTAGAACGCAGAGTTGTAATGGAAAGTTGTAGTAGCTAAGGGCGGTTGCTACTGAGATGATTAGAACGCAGAGTTGTAATGGAAAGTTGTAGTAGCTAAGGGCGGTTGCTACTGAGATGATTAGAACGCAGAGTTGTAATGGAAAGTTGTAGTAGCTAAGGGCGGTTGCTACTGAGATGATTAGAACGCAGAGTTGTAATGGAAAGTTGTAGTAGCTAAGGGCGGTTGCTACTGAGATGATTAGAACGCAGAGTTGTAATGGAAAGTTGTAGTAGCTAAGGGCGGTTGCTACTGAGATGATTAGAACGCAGAGTTGTAATGGAAAGTTGTAGTAGCTAAGGGCGGTTGCTACTGAGATGATTAGAACGCAGAGTTGTAATGGAAAGTTGTAGTAGCTAAGGGCGGTTGCTACTGAGATGATTAGAACGCAGAGTTGTAATGGAAAGTTGTAGTAGCTAAGGGCGGTTGCTACTGAGATGATTAGAACGCAGAGTTGTAATGGAAAGTTGTAGTAGCTAAGGGCGGTTGCTACTGAGATGATTAGAACGCAGAGTTGTAATGGAAAGTTGTAGTAGCTAAGGGCGGTTGCTACTGAGATGATTAGAACGCAGAGTTGTAATGGAAAGTTGTAGTAGCTAACAATAAGGGCCTGATAACTAGGAAGAATGCTCGCCATGTCACTGGAAGCCATTGTAAATGGACACAGAATGAGATGATTGCGAGGGATTTCACGTACAGCTAAAAGTAGGTTTTGGAATGGTTGGTAGAAATTCTATGAGAGAATTCTATGAGAATGTTATGTATGTAAGTATGTCCATAAAAAGTTTGCGCATTGCGAGTTGTTCTTTTGATTCAAATAATAATGCAAGGATCAATGGGCAGCTGGGCTGCGATATTATTATTCCCAATCCAATTTGTCGCAACGTTTGGCGCATGATTCAATTTTGCTGCCTTTCCATTGCTCTTTTGTTCATTTGCATACATAGTTATTGCAGAAAACTCCAACCATGGGAACATGATAAGAAATTATTTTGACGATGAATTCGCAGCGGATGGACAATTCGTATCGCACAAGCCTCAAGTTACTGATGGAAGTTGAGGAGCCCAAACTACGACCGCTCCGCACACAACGACGGTCTTTATCAGATTTAAGATAAATAAACAAAAAAGTACAACAAATGTTCCCAACTAAAGAACTATATTACGGTCACAAATGAACGGCATTACTTTCAAGAAAAATGAAGCTGAAGGAAAGATGTCAAAGTAGCAAAAACATTATCGCATCAATCAGAACAAAAATTCTTTTTAAAGCTATTTACATATTTCTGGATATTTAAAATAATACGAGCGAAAGTTATGAAGACGGGCCGACTTTTCATAGGAAAAATTTTCATATTCAAAATAAATAAATAAATTACTATTTAGTTTCTGAGATGAGTGCTGATGAATTATAAGTTATAGCTCAAAAGTTGTTGCTTCGAAATTTGTGAAATATTTAACTTCCGTGCTAGCAACGTAGCTTATACGAACATTCATTTTTCATGGTAAAAATGTGTACGAAAAAACTAACGAATAAAAGAATATCCTGGTGAATTAATGCAAAGTTTCCGTAACATGCAGTAAAGTGAATTATTAATATTTTTTTTCGAGGAAGAAACGTAACGAATGAAAAGTTCTGTACATATCTTTTTTCCTCGCAAAATGATTTTAGATAATGAATATGTAGCCGAGGTACCGTACCGCATACGAGCCAGGGATACGCCTCGAGCTCGAGTGAACATCTCCACTCCTGTAGCAGTGAGGTTGTCCTTGACGGAATAGCTATTAGAGCAGCCTTCCTTGAATCTGCTGTCGCAATAGCACTCGTACCTGATAGCAGATCAGATTCCTCTCAAATACCATGCCAAAACGAATGGCAAAAGGCAAACAGTTCTTGACAGCACAAACTATTAGGAATCATTAAAGGAGGGCGATCACCGAAAAATATTTAATGCAGGTTCGAATTGCCGCGTCTGGCCTGTGATTACTCCCTCTCATTCTCGCATGCTATTTAGCTGGTCGCACGAACTCTGCTACGTGAAAATGGCGAATGAGAGTGCAAATGGCCGTGGCAATTTGAAATATCACATAATGTTTCTGCGATCGCCCTCCTTTAAACGAAAAGGCAGACGACGAACGTCTCATTCGTGCCGGGTTTCTGTTGGCAGCCGTGCTTCTCGGCCGACTCGCAGAACTTTCCAGCCGTGTAGTACGCGTCTTCTGGACGCAGTGTGATCTCCAGATGGCAGTACGCTTTCTCATGTGTACAGTTGTCCTTATTGCCCACGGAGTCAATGCAGAAAGCGGGAAGTGGCTGAAGAGATTTGTCTTCACTCTCGCTATGATAAATGGCAACTGGAAGAGCTTAATGAAGTTTTGGATGAAAGGAATCTTATGAAGATGGGATCAAGAAACTGTTTGACATGCCTCAGGCGTGGTTGTGGGCAGTGTGGTCGCTTTGTACCGAAAGGCCCACTTGCCAGGGGATTTGCCTTGAGCTCGAGTGAACATCTTTACAGCTGTTATCGTGAGGTTCTGCCGGACGGGATCACTTTTATAACAGCTTTCCTCGATTCTGCTTTTGCAAAAACAATAGTACCTGAAAGTAGATTTCACGAAAATGGCCGTTAAGGCAGTAGTTGTATCGCAAAGCATACTTGTTAGGGAATTTGCCTTGAGCTCGAATGTACATTTCCACTGCGTTCGCTGTTAGGTTTTGTTGGATGGTATCACTTTTATCACAGCTTTCCTCGATTCTGCTTTTGCAGAAGCACTCGTACCTGAAAGCAGATTTCACTAAAATGGGATGGCAAAATGCAATGATAACAAAAAACTATTATGAATGATGAAACGAAAATACAGAATACTTACGAGTTATCCGTGCCGGGTTTCAGTTGGCAGCCTTGGTTCTCTGCCGACTCGCAGAACTCTTCAGCCCTGTAATACACGTCGTCTGGAGAGAGTGTGATCTGCAGCTTGCAGAACGCTTTTTCATTCGTACATATGTCCTTATTTCCCAGGTAGTCAGCGCAGAAGGGCTGCAGAGAATTCTTTTCTCATTTTAAAATCGTTTACCAAGCAAATGTATACAATTGTTTTAAACCTTTACTTCCAAAAAGGGCAGACTAATGAATTGTCGTACTGGTCTCATTCGTATGCCCTAACCTTTTCACTAGCATCTTCCGTGTTGCTGAGTCCGAACTTCAGGAAGGGAGGAAGAGAGAGGAGTAGAAGGAAGTGGAAACGCATTGACTCAGAAAGCACTGCAAGAAAGGAGAACTTCGCTGAAGGTCAAGCACAATGGATATTCAGGGATTCATTCATTCATTCAAGTTGATCAGCAGGTTTGCAGAGATGAAAAAATAATGTATGAGTACACACAAAACATTCGACATTCGTATTTCGACATACGACAGAAACATTCGTTTGTTTCCTCTGCGAATCTCGCAGCGGCTTCAGTCGCGCACGTCGACACTTCAATATCGTTTATATTATTTATTGAAAGTTATTTCTTGTTAAAAAAAACGTTTAACAGAATTATGATTAAACAGATAAATAAATATATATATATTTGGAAGTATGAAAATATTTAATCTCGTACATGTTCCATAATCGCAACCAGGAACATTGCTCGGCATCGGAAAACTCGTGTCCATGCAGCCGCATGAGGCGAAGGTTACGTCTAGTTGGCACGAGCGAAAGCAGCTCTGCAACGAAATTTCACCAGGAAAGCGTTAAAAGCGAAGAGCATCATTTCAGACCATGATTTAATTTTTATTTATGGATTTGATTTACTGATTTGATGTTACTATCTGATTCAGCATCTGATTTACTGGTTTAATTTACTGATTTGTTCACTTCAACTGAGTAGCCTCCCCCTGCATAGAACGAGGCAACTTCGGCTGATGAATGCACGCAGCTGCCTTGGAGGCGAGTTGATTTCTGGAAATATGTCATACATTCTAAAAGATACGGTAAGCAGACGCATTTTCACTATTCGAATCGGCACCTTATTTCACCAGGAAAGCGTTAAAAGCGAAGAGCATCATTTCAGACCATGATTTAATTTTTATTTATGGATTTGATTTACTGATTTGATGTTACTATCTGATTCAGCATCTGATTTACTGGTTTAATTTACTGATTTGTTCACTTCAACTGAGTAGCCTCCCCCTGCATAGAACGAGGCAACTTCGGCTGATGAATGCACGCAGCTGCCTTGGAGGCGAGTTGATTTCTGGAAATATGTCATACATTCTAAAAGATACGGTAAGCAGACGCATTTTCACTATTCGAATCGGCACCTTATTTCACCAGGAAAGCGTTAAAAGCGAAGAGCATCATTTCAGACCATGATTTAATTTTTATTTATGGATTTGATTTACTGATTTGATGTTACTATCTGATTCAGCATCTGATTTACTGGTTTAATTTACTGATTTGTTCACTTCAACTGAGTAGCCTCCCCCTGCATAGAACGAGGCAACTTCGGCTGATGAATGCACGCAGCTGCCTTGGAGGCGAGTTGATTTCTGGAAATATGTCATACATTCTAAAAGATACGGTAAGCAGACGCATTTTCACTATTCGAATCGGCACCTTATTCACTTGGAAATGGCTGGATGTCGCATCCAGTGAGGAATGCATTGGAGTCTCCATTGATATTCGTTGGCCAGCTATAAAAGTTCTTGTTGATTGATAAAAAAAACTTTCAAAAATTATTGTGGGCTCTATTTCCACTTTACGACAACAGAATTTTAATTGAAATGACTTGAAGAAGAAAACCGTGAACTAACGTGCAGCGATGAAGACATTGACACCACTCACTTCACTCCACCCCGGACTTTCATGCGGCATCGAATTAAGTTTAAGACGAAGTTCTTTTTTTAGTGAAGAAAAGTGTTATTATCATCAAAAGAATATCAAAAAATATCTTTAAAAAATTACTACTTTTTGTTTTGGTGATAAAAAAATGTGATTTATCGGAAATTGAGTAAAAGAATTATAAGATCTTACCTCCCGGTTGACCGATATGACGAGTGCGTAAAGAGTCATTTGAGTTTATAGTGAAACAAATACCGAGTGAAGAATCGAAGTGCTCCGTGAACAATTCTCTTAATTCATAATTATTTATCTTACCAATATTGGCAGTATTTTGATGATCGCGCGAAAGCTTTTAATGATTTTATTAACAATAATCATTTTGCCATTTTCGCCTTCTCTCTTCTACTCTCTTATATCTCCTATTCATTCTTTTTCACTATCGAGCTCCGACTTTCTCTGCAGGAGAATGACCTTTCAAAGTGTAAATACCCTTAAAGCGAGCAACTTAAAACTACTGCGTCTATCAATGGCCGCAACGGTTTTTCTGAGCTTGCGCTGTAGCTCCGACCCTTCTCGTCCTACCGTGTCATTTCAGCTAGACATTCAATATATCTCACGCTATTGACTTTGAATACAGTAAATGAATAATGCAGGATATAAACCACATTAACACACTAGAAGTGGGTGCTGGGGTAATGTCCTGTTCATTTGTTCTTAAACAAGCCCCCCTCCAACTCTTAACCCTCACAATCAGGATCGTAATATGTACAGCGTATAGCTATTAGGTAAGATCAGTCGGAATTTCATGCGCATTGTTCTTCTTGAAATGGGCACCCTATCCTCTCTTCCTTGCTGTACTTCGAACTCCCTCTTATAACAACTAGATGAATAAAGATTCAGCGATACATACAATGCATCTAACATAAGTGTTTTCCCTCTACATACATATATCCATCATTCTCAATGGTTTTTGCAGCAGTTGTATTGCGACTTCGCGATCGCAGTAGTATTTTTTGTGTGTTTTAAAGGTGGACGATCACCGAACAATAATTATCTGCCGCGATTACCCTGTGAGTAACTCTCATTCTCGTCTGCTATTTAACAGGTCTGCGGAAATTTGATATCTCACATTTTTCGATGGTCGCCTTCCATTAATCGTACCTGATCTTGATCTCCCTCCTTCCAAATGCCGCATACTCAATGATGTCCTCGATCTTCCAGCTCATCTCCCTCAGCCGCTCCTCTCCGAGTGGCGCGAGCAGAGAGGGAAGAGCCGCCCGGAAGACGCCCGGCGAAGAGTGACTTCGGGACATCAGCTAAGATAATATTAAGTTAGATAAATTTATAATACATACATTATTAGATAACTAGTTAATTAAAATATTAATCAATTATTCGTAACAAACGGAAATGCGAAAATGCAAAACCAGCCTCAAGGACAACATCTTCTGTTGTTTTTGCTTGATCTGCGACATTTTGAACCTTTCTTGCGTCTAAAATTGCAGTGGTGTGTATACAAAAATACAGAATGGTAAAAAGAGCAAACTCATGTTTTTAAAGACAGAATTGTACCAATGGTGCAGAGTGATCCCGCGTAGCCAGCCGAGCACGTGCAGGAGACTTGGGAGGTGGAGCTGCTGTTCGGGGCACACGAAGCAGTCAGGTCAACCGTCTGGCACCTTAAAATTGTTGTTCAAGTGGTTGTCCACGAAGCTCAAAATCTGCCTACGTTGCAGTCTTTCCCCAAGGAAAGCTTTCCGTCCTACAATGGTGGCTGCTACGATGGATAGGGTGACGAAGGACAACAGAGGAAAAAGTGTGCAAATGTAGAGTCTCGGAATATGGATACATGTATGTACGTATATACATATGCATTTGTACAGGATGGAGTCATAATTCTGTATAGGTTTGTAGATGTTAAAGTAAAGTAAGTCTTCAAACGTATGTATTGCAAGTAGATGGAAACAGCTGTCGTGCTCCTTGCCGTGGCGTATGCTCCGCAAGGAGTGGAAGCTGAGGATACAGTAGAGGAAGAAGTTGACGAAGACGTCGTTGAAGTCGGGCGAGGACCCAAGAGAGGGGCAGTCGACGTTGTCCACTCTCCCGTTGTCGAGATTGACAGAACTGTGGACGTTCTAATGAAGTCAGCCGTCGAGGAAGAAAGATCGGTTGAGGTTGTAATTTCTTCGGTTGTCGAGGTGGATGTCTCTGAAGTATTGACCAACACCTTGTTCCGATAGAATATATTTTAACAATAAACATATATATACCTAGTACGCCCATTGAACTCCTGTTTAATCTATTTAATTTACAATTCTTATATTTACAACTTTTAAGGCTCTTTTATTTCCCTGTATATTGTACTTAAAATTTTTGTTGGTATTATTCAGCATCATCGCTTGTTCATCGATTTACTGCATCAACTTCTCTTTTTACTGATTACCATAACATAAATACTGTAATCGAGTTCACTTTCTCTACTCTTTTTTTTACCACAATTGAGTTTAATTATTTAAATATCGGTTGATACCATTGAGCTTGCAGCACGACATTCCGCCGTACGTAGCAATCGCCGTTCCGTTGTCCGTGCGCATCTTGTCGTAATAGTTATTATAGCATTCGGTGTATTGGACAGGCGCATCAGTCCAAACGTAGTCGTAGTCCCACACCTGCAGTTCAGCGACATGTGGCCTTTCTTAAAAAAATTTTTACACGACTCTCTTTTGACATGTTTTGTCATTTTGTAGTTTTATGTCCAGCAAAATGTTTTCTTTTTCGTTGTACAGTTGAAGAGGCCTTCCAATGCCCCCGAAACTCACAAACATGACTGTGGGCAGATCGCAACGGTAGGTATTGCATGGGTTCTGCTCGAAGACGAAGAGAGACGTGTCGGCGACGTATCCTTCAGGGCACTTGTCGTTCGACCCCTGCTGGGCGCAAAGCGTACAAGTTCCGACATCGGCTGTACGAAGTTTTACGACTTATTACGGCTCAAGTTGACGCATTTGGAGAAGTGTTTCCTAGCACAAGGCTTACAGAAAAGAGGAAAACAATGAGTCATTCTCTCAACGTGCCTAAGATCGCTGGGTCTGAAGTCACCGCGCAGGTACAAGTGGTCGATGCGAGCATGTGCTCATTTACCGGATATACGTACCACTGGCCCTAAAGTTGTCTTTTCAATTCTCAAGGCTCCCAATTTAAGGCGCATGATTGTTATCTATTGTTTCATCAAAGAAATTATGAAACGTACATAGTCGCACAAGACTCGAGTCGAGTAGTAAACAGAAGTTCCATTATCCTTAAAAGTAAAAAAAAACGAAAGATGCTGAGAAAGATAGAGAAAGATAGAGAAACAGAGTAATATAGAGAATGAGATAGAGAAATAATTTGTCTCACACATCGCACGATGCCCTTCCTGCAGAAGAGATGCCAACAGCGGTCGCCATGGCCGTGATCATAGCAAGCGTATAGATTGCTATAATCCCATTTCATCGTTCCTGGCGGTGGTCCAGGCGTCACGGGTGGAATCGTGCATGATACTGCAATGTAAAATGTTTATCACAAACTTTTCGTTAAAAGGAAAAAAAATACATGGTGGAGGCGTTGTTGTAGGCCCCGAGGTGGTTGTGGTGTCGAGAGCATATACTCAATTGGGTAAAAAAAAACTTCTTTAAAATAAACTTACTATTTACTTCACTTAAGAGCATGTCAGTAAGCTTCAAGCACTGCCTGCCCTGGGCAATTGTTTTCGAATTCATTGACAGAAATCATTTGTCTTATACAACTCAACCTGCTCTATGTGATGGGCCTAATTGCATCATAATCAGATTTTTTCCCTTCGGGATACGCCACTCTACTCCTGAAAATTCATTGAGCCACATAGTATAGTTCGAATTTTGTTGAAAAGTATTCATTTTGTACCAAGTTTCACCCTCTTTCTTTCAAGGAATGTTTGAACGTGTGGAAATCGTTTTGAAGTAGTAGAATTCTAATTGTTCAGAACGAAATTTCCCATATAAGTTGAAACGTATCAATAAATGTACGTATGTAAAAATTGAAGTCCTCCGCGAGTGCTCTTAGATGATATACTTACGATTTTCTAATACTAGGATATTATTATATTTTGATGTTGAGTACAGTTATGGATCGATGAATGAATGGGCTTGCATAGTGTCTCGGCGACAGAGGTGCACGCGGGCCCAAATTTTTGGGCCGGCCCGGCCCGCCGTTTTAGGGGGCTGGAATTTTGGGCCCGGCCGGCCCGGGCCGGCCCGCTCCAGCCCGCTCCGGCCCGATTTTTTTACATGTCAGATTCCTCCTACTTCTTCCTCCTATTCCTCCTACTTCCCATGTTGCTATAGCCGTTGAAAGCTTACGCTTCTCTTCTATCGTGCCAGCAACAGATACAGTTGAAATGAAGCCGTCAATCGGACCCCTTCGAGAATCTTGAGTGTTCTTCAGCGGACGTCCTCTGGCGCAGTTCTCCAAATGACGACTGAAAGCAGTTTAAAAAAAAGTAAAATAAAAGCGCATTAAATCAAAAGAAGCAGAAGAGAAAACAAAACCTTGCGTTCCCTCCAGGAACCATTACAAGATGACATCGATTACAAGACAGGAACTGAGTGTTGAAGGCGGAGTGCTCGTTCCCTTCTGGGCTGAAGAACAGTTGTTTGATGGGGTCGTTTGCATCCGCCTTCTTCCGGTTACGGAAGTACGAGTACGCCTTTGCAAACTTCTACTCGACCTGAGCACGGACTGCAGCTTGTAGCTGCTCCTTCGTGTACGCTTTGTTCCAGAAATCCTTGCCTGAAGTTATATTTCATAATATTACGAACTTTAAAAAAGCGAAATCGTTAAGCAATTGTCAGAGCATCTCACCAAACACTTTTTGCAGAATCTTCTTGTCCGCTTCACATATCGAATTCAAGTCGTATTCAGCGCCACTGATGTCACGCATCTCGCTGTTGAAACGGGGCATACAAATGCCAGAAGCAAATGCGAACATCAATGGAAGTTATTTCATTCCGAAGTGGAATTGAGTCGTTTAATTACTACTGATCTGCTATATTTTGAATGGTCAATTTGAGCAATAAGAGTTCGGTCGGTCATGAGCATGATCGAATGCATATTTTCGAAAATCGGGCCCAAGCGGGCTCAGGGCCGGGCCTAAGGTTGGGCCCGGCCCTGAGAAATTAAAGGAATACGCGCGAGTCGGTCAAAAAGCGCGAGTCGTTTCGCGCTTTTTGACCGACTCGCGCGTATTCCTTTAATTTTTTGAATCTTGTTATTTTTAAGCAAATTTAACGGTCTTTCTTACTGTCTTGGCTCCAATCTTGACAAATGATCATAAAGCGTTATGCTAACCCTTCAAATTATTTAAAGCCAATTTTCTTGACCAAAATAAAATGTTTGCAGAACATGTTCCTGGATGAACTTTGAAGGGCTTTCCGAAATGCTATTGAATGATATATATACATAGTTTGTCACAATCAGATCAGATTTTGTATGGGCTCAATGAATTTTTTAGCCAGAGTAGCGCGTCCTAAAGGGGAAAAATGGGATTGTGATGAAATTAGGGTCATTAAATAGAGCGGGTCGAGTCGTATAAGGAAAATGATTTCTGTAAATGAATTCGAAAAAAATTGCCCGAAGCAGCTTGCTTTAAGCGCATGCTCGATTCTTACAGAGAAGCCCTCTTAAAATAAAAAATAAAATAAATACAGAAAAGGTCGAGAGTTAATTGATTATTTTAAATCGATGATGTTAATAGTATTAGGAAATACAAAGTATTGAAATAAAAATATTTAATAAAACTTTTCACCTGCTAATGCTCCAAAAAGCAAGAACGTGATCACTTGGATTGAAGTCCAAACTCGAAAGAGCCTTTGGTAGTGCATCCACAGCTTACCAAAATTAAAAGTGTTAGATTAATTATTCCGGGGATAATTATATCTCTGAAGAAGGTGAGTTGTTCATACTCATTTTTCAACCCAGAGAGAGAGAGAGAGCTCAGCCTTCAATAAATAGTACAAGAA
This sequence comes from Allodiplogaster sudhausi, assembly GCA_945643635.1. Taxonomy (NCBI): domain Eukaryota; kingdom Metazoa; phylum Nematoda; class Chromadorea; order Rhabditida; family Diplogasteridae; genus Allodiplogaster; species Allodiplogaster sudhausi. The sequence continues at coordinate 379,438 of CALZFC010000010.1, forward strand.
TCTTGATCTATTCGGCCTTTGAGATGTTTTAAAGCGGAGTCTACTGGCATCCAAGTCTCTCTCTCTCTAAGTATCGTTCAAGCTTTCTCTGCTACCTCTCTCTAACACCCGCTATTTCTCTCTTTCTCTCGTTCACTCTCTCTCCCTCTCTAATTCTCGCTCACACTCTCCTGTTTCGTCCGTCATCTCAGACATGCATTCATTTTGATTTCCTGGTCTTCTTTCTTCGTGGTGCCTCTTTTTCTCTGTGATTCTCTTCGAGGTCTTCTATCTCTCCGTTCGTTTCTTTGTGCCCATTGCAGACAATAGAAGAGGCTGAGTGAAGGATCATTTGTGCCTGAGCAGGAATAATCTAGGCCAGAGGCAAGAGTGAAATTTTCCGAGGGCAGTGAGAGACGAGAGATCTAGTCTGGATGCGCGAGTCCAGACGATCGACGAGCACTGGGATACCTAGACCTTCAGCCGTCATCCACAAATAAAAAAATTCCGCTACACACTTTTTCCATTTGGGAATATTTTGAAAAGCGGTTTTCCACCCCAGCTCCAGACATACCACGAATGGATCCAGGAGGCATGGCAAGCACTTCCCAATGAACTTATTGATTGCAAATTCATTCAAAAACGGATATTCCAGTGATGATTCCATTGAAGTCGATTCTTTTTTAAAGAATAAAATGTTGCTATCGTAGTTTTAATGTTTCACATTGAAAAACAGTACCCTTCTTTTACCAATGCCCCTCTCTCGCAAAGGTTATTAAAAAATAGTACCTCTGAAATCGGAGAGGATAAAAGTCAGCACATTTCGTGAATATCTTTATGGTTAATTATTCCACGCATTCCTTTGTAAGGTTAAAGTAACCATATTTTGATGGCTTGTACCTTTGTAACAAGTATGTAGAATATAATGGTTCAAACTTTCTCGAATCATGTTTTAGACAAAAAAAATTTATCCGCGTTTGTAATATCATATGTTAATTATACAGTGAACGATTCCTATAAGACAAAGATCGACAGTCGATTAGCTCTCAGCCTTGTCTCGTCAGGCAAAGAAGGAAGAGCAGGAGTAAAATCTCTGCGATGAATGTGATTGAAAGTCCAAGCAAAGCATCACCAAACGAACCAGCCGTACCCACCATAGTGCTCAGCTTAAAATTTATCTTTTAAGGGAATATATAAATAAATAGAATACTTTTAGGATAAATTTATCTCCAAGACACATCGTAATGGATTTCATATTCGTAAGACAAAACGATTATCTCAAAATATATCTTTACTCAAGAACTTTCTGCAAGAAATAAATAAATAAATTTTTTTTGGAAGAACAAATTCCCACCGAATGCACGTGATGCTCTGTAGAGGCGAAAACGTTGTTATTGCTCAGGAAGACATGCAATTCACTCTGTTAATGAGAAAAAAATAAGGGTGTAATTAGTGTTATTTTCCAAACTGTTCAATGGAAATCTAGTATCTAAGAATAATTTGTTTTAAAATGCAAAAATCGTACAGTGCTCGTCTTGTTGCACGTCCTATACGAATCGAGTCGAATCCACACAAGCCAACTCCAATTTCTTTCATATGTATCTCCAACAATCTCTAACTCTCTTCTCTCTCGCTCTCTCTCATTTTCTTACTCTCTCTCTCGCTCTCTCTCATTTTGTTACTCTCTTTCTCTCTCCCTCCTTCCAAATGAATGGCATACCCTAGTTGTCTGCTGAACTGTCGATGAAAGAATGTGGAAGTGATCGTTTTGCCGACCCCTCATTATTGCTCTATTATTTAATTAAATATATTTTTAGAAAGAATTTTGTTACACTAATCGAAGCGATACCATGTTCAATTGGAAATCGCTTGATTTCGCATCCAATGATGAATGCGGAGGCGACTCCATCGATATTCGTTGGCCGCTTGTAAAATTCATATGAACATTTTTTTTTGATATATATGTATATGTACGTATATATCCGTACAGTCCCGCCCAGGATCTTGGTACTAAGGGCGCTTCCGACGATTCGGAAGCTTCCAAATGCATCCTCGTTAATAACTATTGTTCTAGTTAAAACTAAAATATTTTAAATGGTACATTATCAGTTTTTGCTTATAAAATTTCAAATACTTTTCAACGAATTTCTCCTGTAAAAAAATGCATATAATTAGTTGAAATGACTAAAGAAGAAACCCATGCACTAACGTGCAATGATAAAGACGTTGACACCGCTGACTTCATTCCATACCTCACCTTCATGAGGAATCGAATATAATAACACTCTTTCTTCATCAGCAGAAGAACTTCACTCGAAGTTCTTTTGTTGATGAAGAAAGGGTGTTATTATCATTAAAGGAACTCCAAAAAAATTTCTATTACTTTTTTGTTATGGCGTTGAACAAATGTTATTTAATGGAGAAGGGGTGAAGACTAGAAGAAGTACCATGTCTAACCTCCAAATGCCGCATACTCGATGACGTCATTGAGTTGCCGGCTCAAGTCCCTCCGCCGCTTCTTTCCACAATGATCTTTTATGTCCAGAGAATCAAAGAGAGCTCAGTTTCTGGAGTTCAGTATATATTTCAAGAATATTGATCTTTTCGAACATTGTGATGTTTCACAAGCTAATCTGACTGCCTCCAAGTCTCGCCACACAAGTCAAAGCTCTTTCGTACTTACTGATAATTCCTTTCCTCATGAAGTTTTCCTGGGCTTTCTTCTGCCTATTTTTCCTTGGGATTCTCTTCGGTTTGTCATCTCCTCTTCCGTTTGTTTGGGCAACTCATAGACAATAGCAGAAGTGAAGAATCATGTGTGCTTCGGAAGGAATGTTCTCACCATCAGTCGGAGACAAGAAAGGGAGCTTGCTGAGTAGCGATGGCAATGCAAGGCGATAGACTTACTCTTGATATTGTATTCCTGGATTTTCTCCCCGCCTGCACACAAAAACATTGTTTAATCAAATAATTTCATTAACCAAAATAGTTTTAGTTTGCCTTTTTTAATCAATGATGCTCATTTCAATGTCGACTGTAATTACATAACTGCTCTGTTTTTTTGTTTCGTCTGCGTAAGCCGAATCCCTTCTGCTTAAAATGGCAGCTTCGCCGCGTAGCATTCAAAAAGTGCAGCGCACTCCGCCTAAGCAAATCCACGATACCCTTTTGTGTGTTTCGCATCTTTATCTCAAAATTCCTTTCTCTATTTCATCTTTCTCAGTTCGTGCGAATGATAATTTTTCGCCGGAGACCTCCTTTAACTCACAGAGCCAACAAATACAAGTACTTAGTACACATAAATGTAGATATTCAATATGTTCATATCATAAATTAGTAAGGTCTGCATATAGCGAGGGTTTCACTACTCTACATTCGTCTTGCAAAGAAGGAAGAGGAGGAGTACGATTTCTGCGATAAATGACATTGTAAGTCCCAGCAAAGCGCCGCCAAACGAGCCCGTCGCACCCATCAGAGTGCTCAGCTTGATATATTCATACATACATATAAATATTATGTTTTTTTAATTATTAATAATAAAAAAGTTGTCGATTTATCTCCAAAACACGTAACAACTGAATTCGTTTTAATTAGACAAACCTCAAGCACTTTCTCCGAGAAAGCAACTTATGTAAAAAAGAAATAGTGGAGAACTCAAACCGAGTTCCTGTGATGCTCGGTAGTGGAGGCAACATTGCTATTGCACAGATAAACATGAACTTCGCTCTGAGAAAATTAAATAGATTATTTTTATTATTCTTTTGAAATCGTGCAATTGAAATATAAAATCGAGGATATTTTGAATGGAAAAATCGTACCGTGCTCCTCTTGTTACATGTTCTATACGAATGATCACGCGTCGCGTTCACACAAGCCAACTGCAATTTCTTTGATGTCTTGAACATTCTCCTAACTTCTCCTCCTTCACACCCGTTTCTTTCTTTCTTTCTACCTGTCTCTCCTCTCTCTTTTTCTACAATCTCTCGTTCTACTCTCTCTTTCTCTCTCTCTCTCTCAGTCTCTCTCTCTTTCCAACTAAATGATCACCCTTGTTGTCTGCTGAACTGTCGAAGAGAGAACGTGGAAACGTTCGGTCTGGCAAGCGGGTGGACAGAAACATTCACTCATTTTCTCTGCGAATCGAGCCGTCGCTTCATTCACGCACGTCGACCCTTCAGAGTATTGTTTATGTTATTTAAGTAATATTTTGAAGATTGAGCTGATTTAATCTCTAACAAGTTCCATAATCGCAGCCGAGAATGTTGCTCGGCTTCGGGAAGCTCGCGTCCATGCAACCGCAAGAAGAGAAGATAACGTAGCCACCCCCGCGTAGAACGAGGAAACTTCGGCTGATGAATGCACGCAGCTGCCTTGGAGGCGAACTGATTTCTGGAAGTATTTCATTTATTTTATTTTAATTGATATTCCATTTATCAATGTCTCCTCTATTCGAAGCGACACCTTTTTCACTTGGAAATGGCTGGAAGTCGCATCCAGCGAGGAATGCAGAGGAGACTCCATGGTTATTCGTTGGCCGGCTGTAAAAGTTCTTGTTGATTGAAAAATACTTGTTGGCTAGGATGTTGCAACGCGCAAGAATATTTTCAATAAAAAACGGTTTATCTTATAAGTTGAAATTTCTAGAAGAGGACGTTAATTTACGAACGCGTATCGATGAAGACGTTGACACCGCTGACTTCATTCCATCGCGGACTTTCATGAGGCATCGAATTCAGCTTCACTCGAAGTTCTTTAGTCGATGAAGAAAGGATGTTATTATCATCAAAAGGAACATTAAAAATATTTTCAATTACGTTTTGTCATGACGCTGAAACTATGAAAGATTAAAAGAAGCATCATGCCTCACCTCCTCGTTGCCCAATATGACGAGTTCTTAAAGAGTCATTTGAATTTATTGTGAAGCAGGTACCAAGAGAAGAGTCGAAGTGCTCCGTGAACAATTCTCTTAATTCATAATTACTTATTTCGTGAACATCACTTATGATTAGGTTACCATGCGAATGCTTCTGTTACTCCCATTCTATCTCATTTTTTCTCTTTCAATCTCTACGACGGCAATTTGAAATCTCAAATAATTTTATTGAAATTAATATTACCCGATGTTGATCTCTTTCCGTTCAAATGCCGCATACTCGATGATGTCCTCGATTTTCCAGCTCATCTCCCTCAGCCGCTCCTCTCCGAGTGGCGCGAGCAGAGAGGGAAGAGCCGCCCGGAAGACGCCCGGAGAAGAGTGACTTCGAGACATCAGCTAAGATAAAAATTATGTTATATTATTTAATAAAAATCAGTGTTTGATATCTAGTTAACGAAAGTGTCAATCAGTATTCATTACAAACGGAATTCCGAAACTGCGAAACCAGCCTCAAGGACAGCATCTTCCGTTGTTTTTGCTAGATCGGCGACGTTTTGAAGTTTACTTCCATCTAAAATTGCATTGGCGTTTAAATAGTACAAAGAACAAAATCACATTGTTAAATGTGGCCGATCACCAAAAAATTGGAGGAAGTATCCGACGAAAATAACCCTATGTGATAAAACTGCGATTAAAATGAGATGCAAAACAAACAAATGGATGAACTATGACTTCGAAATTTTAAATTTGAAATGTATATGTAAAAAACCTCTCTCAAATTCTTTCATGGTCTCGCGTTTCTCTAACGTCTTTATCACTCATTCCTTGGTGAAAATGGTGTGCTATTTGGGCAGGATGGGAAGAGACTGCATTTACTTCCAATCCTTTCGTACTCCTTGTTTCGATTTGAGAACGTGACTGTCGCGTCGACAGAGACGTTTTCTACAGTATTAAAAAAATGCAAATTTCTAGCCAAATGCTAATTTTCATGCAGTGAAACCGCCTCCATTCGCTCTTTCAGGCCAATCTTGAACAGCGAAGGGGAGCGGTAATTTGAAATTTCACAAATTTCTTCGGCAATCGTCATCTTTTAAATAAAAAAAGAATTGTACCAATGGTGCAGAGTGATCCCGCGTAGCCAGCCGAGCACGAGCAGGAGACTTGGGAGCTGGAGCTGCTGTTTGTGGCACACGAAGCAGCCAGGTCGACCGTCTGGCACCTAGAAATTGTACTTGGGAAGGGGGCCAACTGTAATCTATTTGAATTTTCGTGTCCTTTGTTGTCTACTTTTGTTAAAAAAAATTGCCCAATCGCCTTTTGGTCAGGTAAAAAGAGCGAATTCAAAATTGAGTTATTGGCACCTTTACGTGAACTAGGCGAGACGATCTCTTTTTTTCAATTCCCAATTAATCTTCTCAAAGAAAGATTTTTGCGGCGTCAGCAGCAAAAGAGAGAGAGGGGTGACGACAATACATCAAGAAGCACATAATTTGATCGACGTTTTGGAACTTCCTCAAATTTGCGAAAGATCCTGCACCTCCTGATTGTTAGACGGTACTGTACAAGTAAGAATTCAAACGTATTGAATGTACATCGAAGCAGCAGTCGTGCTCGTTGCCGCGAAGTATGCTCCGCAAGGAGTGGAAGCTGAAGATACGGTAGTCGAAGCTGAGGATTCGGTAGACGAAGGAGTGGTTGAAGTGAAAGTGGAAGTTGAGAGAGAAGTAGAGGAAAGGGCAGTCGACGTTGTTTTCTCTTCTGTTGTCGAGGAAGACAGAATTGTGGAAGTTGTAATGACATCAGCCGTTGAGGAAGTGAGATCGGTTGAGGTTGAACTCTCTTCCGTTGTCGAGGTGGACGGAGCCGTGGAAGTTGTGATCTCTTCAGTGGTAGTCGTTGTTTCTTCCACTGTTGTAGTCGTCGTACTTGTCGAGGTCGTCGTAGACGTCGTCGTCTCTGAAGACTTCGCCTACTCGTTGCTCAGAGAGAATTTTATTAATATACAGCAGCTAAATCCATTGGAAATCCTATTTGAGGGTTTTCCCCATCGTTTACATATATTTTACTATGTACATACATTTGTACTTCCAAGGGTTTGAAGTTTTAATTTGTTTTTGCATTTTGACAACTTTTGGTATTGTCTACAATATAGAAAATGTAACACTAACATATGCATGTATGTAAGATAGTATTCTTGCTTGACTGATTGTTCATCGATTTACTGATTGAAATGGTTTCTTTTTCTTTTTTAATTGCTCTTCAGTTTATTGACTCCAATATCTTTACTCTACTCTTTCTTCTCTCTAATTACTGATTAAAGTATCGATTGATACCATTGAGTTTGCAGCACGACATGCCGCCGTACGTCGAAATCGCCGATCCGTCGTCAGTGCGCATCTTGTCGTAATAGTTATTATAGCACTCGGTGTATTGGACGGGCGCGTCAGCCCAAATGTAGTCGTAGTCCCAGACCTGTGATGTATTTGCTCTGTTCCTTTAAATTAAATCTATATAGAAGAACACGGTCTTTTGTAGCCTTTATGTTGTTTTATTTGCATTAAAAGTTTCCACAATTGAGATGTGAGAGGCCATTCAATGGCATTCTAACTCACAAACATGACTCCGGGCGGATCGCAACGGTAGGTATTGCATGAGATCTGCTCGAAGACGAAGAGAGAGGTGTCCGAGACGTATCCTTCGTTGCACTTGTTGTTCGGACCTTGCTCAGCGCAGTGTGTGCAAGTTCCCGCCGCGGCTGCAAGGACTTGCTGGTTAGGCTCATATTAAGATTTCTACATTTGTGTAGGTGGTGGCTTTAAAAAAAAAACTAAAATATTGTGTTATTAAATCAACGAAGAGGACGATTAAAGGATGTCTCAGGCGAATGTTTGGCCAAGCAATACACAATGGCATTTTACCCATGAAGTGTCTCGCACGGAAGGGGCTCTAGTTGCTTTGCGCTGCAATATGCCAAGCTCTCCACTAGTCACGTTTTCAGAAAGCTGTGATAAGAAAATCCGGTCAATGTTGGTTGCGAGCACCGATATGCACAACTTACAATTAGCGAACTAGTCTAAAGGCGGCCACGATTTTTTTTCAGTCAAATTGTTTTTGAAAATGGCGGTTTCGAAATTCGCTTTTGCCTGACCATGAGAGTTCAAAGTACATGAGGGGTAGAGAATTCATCGTAATCTCCCAATTAACATGTTAATTTTCTTAGGACAGAAGGATTTGTTTGACTTCGGGACACTTGAAATCAACGTTTCAAGCTCAACCTGACCAAATAAGGAGAAAAAACAAAACATTATTTATTCGCCAGAGACCTCGTTTAACGAAAAATAATTACAGTAGGCACACTCTCATTCTCGCAAGCTATTTCGCAGGTCGCACATTTCTAGTGCAAAATATAGCACACGCGAATGAGGCAACGAAGAGTCCGGTCATTTTGAAATGTCACATAATTTCTAGCCGAACATCATTGAATAAGAAGATAAAAATTATGCTATATATCCGCCGTAGACGTCCTTTAAAGAATAAGTAAGAAAAAGGGAAGCATTATCCGAACGTGCCCCAGATCGCTGGATCTGAAGTCTCCGCGCACGTACAAGTTGTAGTCGCTGTCGGAAACTTGCTCCATTGGCTCTAAATGTTCTCAATTCACTCCTCAATGCTAAGGATACAGGGCACGTAATCGTTGACAACAGTGTCGTAATGGAAGCCAGGGAACATACATAGATGCACATGACGCGAGTTGTGTAGTGAACAGAAGTGCCATTATCCTTAAAAGTAAACAAACTCAGAAGTAAACTAAAGAAGAGTAATATAGAAAGAGAGATTCTAAGCAATAAAGGGAGATAGCGAGAGAAAAATTGAGAAACGTAAAGATGGAAAGAAAGGAAAAAGGAGATCTCTCACACATCGCACGATGCCCTTCCTGCAGATGAGATGCCAATATTTGTCAGCGTAGGCATGGTCATAAGCAATGTGGAGATTGCTATGAACCCATGTCTCCGTTCCTGGCGGCGGCCCAGGCGTCTCGGGCGGAATCGCGCCTTCTACTATAGAGCGGAGTCTTCTTTACCGCAAAAGAAATAATTGTATTTGTGAGTGTTTTCACAAAATTCTGTTGCAAAAAACGGTGCAATTCTTTTTTACTACTACGTTTCGTGATGTCATGTACATATGTACCATACATGGCGGAGGCGTTGTTGTCGGCCCCGAAGTGGTTGTTGTGTCGAGCGAATTTACTTAAAAAACAATTAAAAAACGTACTCCTTAATTCATTTTTAAATCAATATAAATAAATAAATAAAGATGATATGTAGGGAAAGTAATCGACAACATTTTGCGTAATGAAAAAATGATGAAAAAATATTTTTAACTTAAATAAAATATGTAGTAAAAAAAAGTTTCACCTGCGCATGCTCCAAAAAGCAATGACGTGATCGTTTGGATTGTCGGCCCAAGTCGTAAGAATCTTTGCTTGCTCATCAACAACATACCGGAATTCAAAGTGTTAGATTTATTTATTTCCGGAGACGAATAATATTTCGAAAGAAGGTGAGATATCCACACGCATTTTTCACTCTGAAAGAGCGCTCAGTTTTGTGATGTCGTAAAGTGGAGTCTGCCTGCCTCCATGTGACTCTCTCTTGGTTCGCTCTCTAACTCTCGCTCACTCTCTCTCCCTCTAACTCTCGTCCATTATCTGTCTCTATTTCGTCCGTCTTTACTGCCAATTCTTTTTGAGCGCTTGCTTTTCCATCCTCGTCCATCTCAGACATGCGCTCATGTTGATTTCTTAGACTTCTTTCTTCATGCTGTTTACTTCAAGGTCTGCAATGTTTTCCTCTATTTCTTTGGGGCCCATCGCAGACAATAGCGAAGCAGAGTGCGGAATCACTTGGCATGGGGAGAACTTGTCCCTGCCGTAGGCCAGAGAGATAAGGACGGGTTGCTGAGTTGCGATGGCAATGCGAGACGATGGACCTTCTCTTGACGTGGGTACGGCCTACGAGCACTGGGATCAACGGGATTTCCCCCCCCCCATCTGGATCCACAAATAGATCATAGCACAAACATCCGAAAAGGTGATAAATTCTTTTTATTATTAGTCGTATTTTGAAAACAAGCGGTTTTTCACTCTGACAAATCACATAAAACCCTACAAACCCTCTTTACTTCGCCATTCCAGCTTGAATTTTTTCCGTTAGCTGGATTAATCCTATTACACAAGGTAGTCCAATTAATGACCTAAATTTTCTCATGTTTTTTGTGATGAAGTTGGGTGGAGTCAGTTCTAGATTTTCTCGAGTCATAAGCTCGTCATGCTTGTGAAGACACGAGTATTCTCTGACAATGAGCAATTGAGAGTCCGAGCGAGGACGGCTAAAAGCAAAACTCGTAGAAACTCGGAAGGCAGAGTCTGCGAAAAAGAGGGAAATGATCATAAAGCGTTATGCTAACCCTTCAAATTATTTAAAGCCAATTTTCTCAACCAAAATTAAATCTTAGCAGAACATTTTCCTGGATGAAATTTGAAGGGCTTTCGAACTGCAATTGAATGATATGTACATATGTACATAGTTTCTCAAAACAGGTTTAGTTCGGATAAATGATTTCTGTAAATGAAATTCGAAAAAAATTGCCCGAGGCATGCTGCTTAAGCGCATGCCAGAGAAAGCGAATAGCACCAGCGAAATAGCACCCGAGAATGAGGAATCACAAGGCAGACGCGGCAATTCGAACCTGTATTAAGTATTTTCGGTCGTTTAAAAAAAAAAAGTAAGGGAGAGAGTTTATTGATTGAGTTTTATCTCCTCTCTCTCTCTCTCTCTCTCTCTCTCTCTCTTCTAACTCTCGTTCACTCTTTCTGGGGGGGGGGGTAAAAGTGCAAAAATCCTTGTGCACGTCGGTCGTTAGGACGCGCACGCCCTACTAGGGAGAGTGCAGTCCTATCGTCTCGCATTCTCTTCGCAACTCAGTAAGATCCACCCATTCATTGCATGCATGAAGATTTTTCAGATTCAATGAATTTGATAGAATTGAAAAACATTTCAAAATCAAAAAAAGATTACAACAAATTATTCACATCCAACGAAGAATTACTTATCGAAGTTAGTTATTCAGCCCTGAACGGAAGCAGTCAAATGAATAGGATTATTAGCGAATCGTTGCACGACGTGAACCAAAGCTTGCGCATGAACAACTAAAAGGAATTTCAAATGTTGTTTGTATTTATAATTGCTAGCATATTCTTTTTAAAAGAGGTATATAAGTTGCCCGCACTAATTGTTCCATGTTACAGTTCCTAATTTATAAAATCAATATATTTATGCAATTCACCCAGCCCATATAAATTCTACCCTTCCTCAGCTGATGGCTTTGGCATCCTACTTGTGCTCTCCCTCCAAGCACACTCAATTGGGTCTTGCCAGCCCAGGGGATTCCTCCACCCCATTCCGCGTGAGCTCAATTTCTGGCATTTAGCAAATATTACAAGAAACTTGATCTTTTCGTTGTTTGAAAATTGATCTACTGTGGAGGTTTTCTCTCTTTCTTCGCTCTCTTTCTCTAACTCGTACTCTCACTCTCACTCTGCTTTGGCCCGTCTTTACTTCCTTTCAATTTCTTACTCTTTCTCTATCCTCACCCATCTCAAATATGTGCTCATGCCGATGTCTTTAGCTTCTTTCTTCGTGCTGTTTCTCTGTGATTCTCCTCGAAGTCTGCCATCGCTCAGTTTGTTTCTTTGGGCACATGACAGACAATAGAAGAAGCTGAGAGTGGAATCATTTGTTCCTGTGAAGAAAGTGTCTCAGCCGGAGGCCCGTGAGGGGGGGGGGGATGGGGGGCTTGCTGAGTTGTGGCCATGAGAGACGACAGACTTACACTGGACTACGACCGACGAGCGCTGGGATCCGTGGACTTTCACCCCGTCTGGATACACAAGCAGATCATAGCAAAAGGTCCACAGAAATTGTGATTGCATATCCATCCTGGCTGTGCGATGTAGATGAAATCAGAGAGGATAAAAGTCAGCACATTTCTTTAAAGTCACTGCTGAGATCAAAAAAAATTTCCGAGAGCCCTTCTTAAATTGCCCGTTTCGAAAGAACCGAATTCCAGCGAACTATAACAGCAAGCCGTGCGCGCAAATCATTAGACTTTTTCATGCCTTTTATGCTCGATGTCAATGCATAGATTTTTTTGCTTTGAAATGAAGATATTATTGTAGCAAATTACTTTATCTACATATCTTTAATTCCTACATTGGTGCAACACGTACCTCTTAAAATATAGCTTTATCACTAATTATTCTAAACATTCTTTTGTAAAGAGCAGGTAATTTTGCAAATTCTAATAGCTCTCAGTCTTCTTGACTCGTCCGGCAAAGAAGGAAGAGAAGTAGAATAATCTCTGCGATGAATGAGATCGAAAGTCCAATTAAAGCACCGCCAAACGAGCCTATCGTACTCATCGATGATCGATCACAGTGCCCAGCTTAACAAATATATTTTTATATGAAAGTTATAATTAAATAGAAACATCTGGAATGGATTTATATCCATAGGACATGATTATTGATCTCATTTGTATTTTTCTAAACTCAAAGATATTCTGTAAGAAATAAAGAATATAATCTTTAAAGAAGAGGAAAACGGAAAAACTCCAACCGAATTCCTGTGATGCTCTTTAATGGAGGCAACATTACTACTGCTCAGGTAGACATGAACTTCACTCTGAAAATGAGATAGTTAAAGAAAAGCATTGTTTGTGTTCTCTTTCGATACTATTCAATGGTAATTTGAAATCTGGGAATGTTTCGCTTAAAATACGAAATCGTACCGTGCTCGTCTTGTTGCATGTCCTATGCTAATCGTATCGAGTCGAATATACACATGCTATCTGCAATTTCAATATATTTAGAACAATGTGTATCTCTCCTCTCTCTATCATATCTCTCTCATATATCCCTTTCTCCCCTCACCCTCCCTCTCTCTTTATCCTTCCTAGTGAATCACGTCACCCTGGTTGGCATTTGAACTGTCGAAGAGAGAACGTGGAAGTGTTCGGTCTGGCAAGCGGGTGGACAGAAACATTCGCTTGTTTTCTCTGCGAATCGCGCCGTCGCCTCAGCCACGCACGTAGACCCTTCATGAGTATATGGAAATTATTGTTTATGTTATTTAAGTAATATTTAAAAGATTGAGCCGATTTATTCTCTAACAAGTTCCATAATCGCAGAAGAGAACGTTGCTCGGCTTCAGAAAGCTCGCGTCCACGCAACCGCACGAAGCGAACATAACGTCTTGCTGGCACGAACGAAAACAAAACTGGAATAAGATTTCAGAAGGAAGGCGTGCCAAGCGCAAACAATAATTAAAACTATGCATTGATTTTGCTACAGATTTACTGATTTTAATAACAAATTTAGTATCTGATTTATTGGCTTAATTGACAGATTTGTTCACTTCAACTGAGTAGCCACCCCCTGCATAGAACGAGGCAACATCGGCTGATGAGTGCACGCAGTTGTCTCGGAGTTGAGTTGACTTCTGGAAATATTTGATACATTCAAAAGACACAGTAAGCAGACACTTTTCTAATGTCTCATCAATTCGAAGCCTTAAGAGAGCCTCTCTGTAAGGATCAAGCAGCACCCAATGGGTGCCTGCCCCTGGGGAAAGTGTCGGAGTTCATTAACCAAAATTTTATGTGGGGTTCTCATGCGTATTGTGAAGAAAATTAGGGGGTCAAATTTGTAATAAAATTTTTTTCTTTGACAGTGCATGCAAAAGTATGGAAAAAGTTTAAGTCCTCATAACTTTCCTTAAACTTAATATTTTTCAATTTTCTTTTCGTCAGTGTATGTATAATTGGAAAGCACACAAAAAAGATCCAGAATGATTTTTCTGAAAAATTTCATTTTTGACCACTTTTAGGCATTTATATTTTTCAAAAATTGATTTTCTGGGCACTTCATCTATTTTACGGCCCGGGTGGGCGCAAGCGAACAGCTGAGCAGAAAGAGGAGACAAAAAGGCATAAGATATGTTTTTATGAAGGTAATCGACGGATAAACATTTTATGAAATTTTTACTTGAACCGGATGCACTCGCGTTTCAGCTGAAAGAGACGAATCAGTACAAGTTTTTTTTGACTCTTGTTTTTGAGATAATTTTTATGCCATTATATTGAGCCTTCAGTTCTCTACAAAAAAGGTCCCTATCAATATCTACGAAATGTTACCCTGGAATTAAGAAAATGCAATTTTATATTTTTCGATCAAAAATAAATGGATGATAACTATTGAGATCCTAATTAATGATCCATAGAGGCATCCGGCGGCAACAATAGTTTACATTATTAGATAGATTGAAGAATTCTCTATATCATATCCTCGTTTCATGAGATTTGAAGGATATACATTTCCTTTTTTCGAGAAGTAAAGAAAAGTTTCCAGCGCTATGGAAACGAAACCATGAAGCCGAAAACACAAGGGCGTATTTTTTGTCATCGAATCACGTTATATAATTTTTCTTGATGAGGAAATCGAATTAAATGTTTATTTGTGTAATCATACGACAGAAAGAGTTTGTAAAACTAAATATTGCGAATTTGGTGTGTTCATCAATACAACAGAACCATGCGCACGTTACTTCTTGAAAAGTTCATCTTTTGCTTCCTTGCCTGAAGTGTCTGTGTTTCTGTTACTAGATTGAGGAATTTCAGCATCATCTGACAGATCTAGGGCTTGTGTTTCCTCCCGAGCAATATCAAATGTGGATTCAAACATGGGATCCGTGACGAATTACTCTTCTTTGTCGCCTTCCTGTTACACTTCGTAGATATTGATTGAGACCTTTTTTGTAGAGAACTGAAGGCTCAATATAATGGCATAAAAATTATCTCAAAAACATGAGTCAAAAAAACTTGTACTGATTCGTCTCTCTCAGCTGAAACGCGAGTGCATTCGGTTCAAGTAAAAATTTCATAAAATGTATATCCATCGATTTCCTTCATACAATATTAAAATTGTTTATATGTGTTTCGCTAGGCTGGCCAGGATATTTCTGCCTAATTCCCGTGCATTCCATCAGCACATCCGGCACCGATACGGAAATAAACAGCTTCCATGTATATATATAAAAAGAGCTGCTTATTACTTGAAATGACTTTAGAACAAACCGGTGCACTAACATGGAGCGATAAAGACATTGACACCGGTGACTTCATTCCATCCCGGAATTTCATGAGGCATCGAATTCAGCTTCACTCGAAGTTCTTTAGTTGACGAAGAAAGAGCGTTATTTTAATTTTAAAAAGGAAAAAAAATTGATGAATTTTTTGAGCCGTTAGTATTGTCATGGTGTTGAAAAATAGCATGTCTAACCTCCTCGTTGACCGATATGTCGAATGCGTAAAGAGTCATTTGAATTTATTGTGAAACAATTACCGAGAGAAGGGTCGAATTGCTCCAAAAACCAGTCACTAAATACATAAGTATTTATTTTATTAATATTGTATGAGTTTTGGTGACCATGAAAAGTCTTCTTAAGATTTCATAAACAGTCATAATCGTTCTCTTTCTTACTCTCACCCTTTTTTGCTAACTCTCTTCTTCTCATTCTACATATCTCTACTTTCTCTCTCTACATCTCTCTCTCTCTCTCTCTCTCTCTCTCTCTCTCTCTTACCCGATCTTGATCTCCCTCCTTCCAAATGCAGCATACTCAACGATATCATCTAGCTGCCAGCTCAAGTCCATCAGTCGCTGCTCTCCGAGTAGCGCAAGTAGAGAGGGAAGAGCCGCCCGGAAGACGCCCGGCGAAGAATGACTTCGGTACATTAGCTGTGATATTAAGATTATTGTACTAATCATTACTCATTCGTAAGTGCATATAATGCATTGTTAAAATTGTCGTCAATGGTGAGTATCGATAACCTCAAGTGTCGCATTTTTTGTTATGCGCGCAAGGCTGGCGACCACTTGAAGCTCATCTAGATCGATTAAAGTTTCAGCCGAAACGTATCATAAGACACACCAAGGTAACTCTTATTTCACCACAGACATGCTAGAAATAACGCTCGAACCTTCTTTTAATGAGCACGATACTAAACCGTAATCTTTCAAATTTTTCTGGCAATTGTGGTCGCGTAAACTCAATCACATGCTCTCTCGACCTTGGGCCAGGTAAAGAGGTGCTAATTGAAAATTGAGCTTTTGGATTCTTTATAAAGTTTAAAATAACAGACCTACTGTACAAAGTCTGCCAGCATAATCTTATGAGCACGTGCATGTGATCTTGGAGTTCGCGCCAGAGATTGCACAGCTCTCTGCGATGTCCACTGTTTGGCAGCTGAACGAATGCTATTAAGACAGCCTCTCCATAAGACTCGAGCACCGCATTATTGGGTGCTGCCCTGGGGAATTTTTTACGATTTCCTATATGAAAATTGGCTCACCTATACAACTCGACGTCCTCTACAACATACCGTACACTTTAATTTTTTTCAGAAAAATTCCGTTCGAGAAACCGTACAGTACCCTTCAAAATATGATGAACCATAACTCCGCTAATTTTCCGAATTTGACGAAAACAAAGATACAGTTCGATAGCCCTTTGGACGCACTTCATTTTTGATCGGGTAAAATTTTCTAAAAAATCCATTTTCGACCCAAAACACGGCCCTGAACATTTTTATGACCTTTTTTTGGCAACTTTTTGTTCATTTTTGGAAAGTGTAAGTTTTTTGATATGTTGTAGCGCGTGAAATTTGCTACAAGAATTTGTTTCCTTCAAAAAATCCTTGTTGGCACACCTTGCGAAAAATGCGCGCGAATCGGTCAAAATGGCGCATTTTCGGTCGCCGAGACACAGTGCAAGCGCATTCACCGATCCGTAACTACGCTCAATCTTAATATTACAAAATCTTAAGTATATCAGCTAAGAGCTCTCATGGAGATCTTCAAATGTTACATACATACTTTTATTGAAAAGTTTGGATTTATGTGGGAAATTACGTTCTGTATAATTTGAATGCTTAAAAAACTACTTCAAACAAATTTCCGTATGTCCAAACATACATCATAAGAAAGAGGATGAAATTTGGTACAAGATGAACCCCTTTAAATGAAATTCCATGCGTACGATCCTTTGTTATAAGCCATAAGATTAGGATTACAACGCCTCAAGGAAAAGGTGTAAAAAAAAGGAATGGAATATTCCAATTCGAATAAAATAAACTATGAATCGTTGGGCGAAATGACAGTGACGCTACTGACCCTTCTTTTATGGCTTATAACAAAGGAATTTCATTTAAAGGGGTTCATCTTGTACCAAATTTCATCCTCTTTCTTATGATGTATGTTTGAACATACGGAAATTTGTTTGAAGTAGTTTTTTAAGCCTTCAAATTATACAGAACGTAATTTCCCACATAAATCCAAACTTTTCAATAAAAGTATGTATGTAACATTTGAAGATCTCCATGAGAGCTCTTAGATGATATACTTAAGATTTTGTAATATTAAGATTGAGCGTAGTTACGGATCGGTGAATGCGCTTGCACTGTGTCTCGGCGACCGAAAATGCGCCATTTTGACCGATTCGCGCGCATTTTTCGCAAGGTGTGCCAACCAGGATTTTTTTTGAAGGAAACAAATTCTTGTAGCAAATGTCACGCGCTACAACATATCAAAAAACTGCGAGGTACACTTTCCAAAAATGAACAAAAAGTTGCCAAAAAGAGGTCATAAAAATGTTCAGGGCCGTGTTTTTAGTCGAAAATGGATTTTTTAGAAAATTTTACCCGACCAAAAATGAAGTGCGTCCAAGGGGCTATCGAACTGTATCTTTGTTTTCGTCAAATTCGGAAAATTAGCCGAGTTATGGTTCATCATATTTTGAAGGGTACTGTACGGTTTCTCGAACGGAATTTTTCTGAAAAAAATTAAAGTGTACGGTATGTTGTAGAGGACGTCGAGTTGTATAGGTTAGCCAAATTTCATATAGGAAATCGAAAAAAATTCCCCAGGGCAGGTCGTGCTCAAAGGTTACAGACATGCTGTCTTAAATATTAATGAATCGATAAATATGTTCATGCCATCCTCGCCTTTTCCATTGCGTGTCAGAAAGAAAGTCAACGAACATTGAATCAGCATTTGTTCCCTGTGCTGTCATGTATCCGACGCACATCGCAGTATCGGCTGATGAAGTCGCGTCTGAATTTTTCGAAGCCGTGGTGGTAGACGAGGATGCAGAGGATGACGTGAAAGTCGAGGTTGACTTTGTTGAGGTCGTTGTGGTCGTCGTTGTCGTGGTGGTGGATGACGTCACTGAAAGTGTGTTCATGTACTTATTAATATGCTTTCTCATCTTAGTTATGCATACGAATGAATAAATAAAATAAAATAAACATAATCTGAGAAGACAATAGACGGCGACTAAACCATTCGGGACGCAGCAGGCCGCACGAGCAGAGGTCGCAAGCACGGTTCCGTTATTTGAGCGGCTCTTCTCGCAATCCGAGTTGTAGCATTCCATTGATAGGATTGGATCCGGCCAGAAGTTTGAATACTCATAAACCTGCGCAAGTGTTCCTTTACGCGCCTACTCACAATCAGGGAGACCATATGAGTAGCTCTGCTCATTTTTTTTAACCAAAGAAACAAACTCGCGATAAAAGGAAAAAAATGATGAACCATCAACATACAAACATGATGGCGGGCGATGCGCAACGGTACGTGTTACACGGAGATTGCTCATAGACCCATAGACTAGTGTCGACAATGTAGCTATCAGGGCAGGTATTATATGGAAACTGCTCGGAGCATGTTGTGCAGGTTTTGGTAGCAACTGGTAGAGAAGAAAATTAATTATTTTGTTTATAATAGTCTATCAACATCAGACGTACCCCATATGGTCGAATTGTTGATTACAGCACATGTACATGTAGTCAGTGGGTATTTGTTGTACCATTCTCCCTGGAGAAATATTGATATGTCATATTTTGAGAGCAAATAGCGTTGACGCAGCAATATACTGTACTGTCTATGTCGTATTTACCTTACGTGCACCGTAATAAATGCATAAAATATACAAAACAAACCGCTTTCCAGCAGCGCAGTTTTAAACAACTTTACCCTGGTGTACCTGAATACTTAATTTATTATATCGCTCAGTTCCTCATGACCTGGATCGATTGATTGTGAATGTAACTTTGTTCTTCAAACAAGTTTAAAGTAGTGCTCTTGACAACAGTTTTTCATGTTATTCTAGAGCCTCATGTAATTAGTTCGGGCAGAGCGTACACATCGTATAAAGCCAGTCCTGCAGACGAGATCCCAGCTTGTTGCATCGCAGCCCTGATCGTAGGAGGGGTAGAATGAGCCATAGTTCCACAACTCATCGGCAGGGGCCGGGCCGGGCGTCTCGGGCGGAATTGTACAGAATACTGCAGATATTACGGACATTTTCGCCTGGCAATCTCACACCTCATCGGTCAAATGCAAATTTTGTGTTGTGTGGCCAAACATTTACCAGAGGCATCCTTTAAACCCCTTTAACTAAATGAGTGGTCTTCGATAAGGAATAATTTGAAGCCATTTTCATTATGAGCTATGTGGTGATATTTACATACATCGTTGAACGTAAATATTATCGAATGTCTTTCAATCTTAAATTAGCAATTAACGGTTTAATTTGAAAGATCATTGAGAATTAAAAGCAGCAATAACGTGGCAGAGGAGTTGTAGTCGTTGTTGGTGAAGCAGTGGTTGTCGTGTCGATCGCAGTTGCTGAAAGTGAGCATTGAGACTGGAGAATGTGCAAGAAATCGGCAACCTCTTACAATTAGATAATAATAAGTATTTAATAAACAATATTGGATTGTATCCTTGAATATGCGACAACGTACAATAAATTTTAACATATTGTTTCACGTTTGGCAACAACCTGCAGTCGTTGAAACAATGAGAGAAGCAATCAAGCGAATCGTTTTCGTCATGGTTTGTTGTTATCCTGCCTTTAAAAGCATTATAGCAAAAAAGACTGAAACTAATTATCATATCCAACGGATAAAGTGTAAAAATTATCGGATTTTGTTATTCAGCCCTGTTCAAAAGTAGTAAAATATAACCGGAAGAATCTGTGCATGCGCATGAAAACTAACAGGAATTTAAAATGTTAGATTTTATTGTGGGTGTAATATTCTTTTTTAAAAAATGAAGTAACTTGTCCGCACTAATTTTTTCACACGGCGAGTGCTCACCCTCAGCTTCTGCCATTCAGTAAATATTCCCAGAAATTTGATCTATTCAATGTTTGAAAATTGATCTACTGGTGGTGTTCGCTCTCCCTTTCTCTATCTCTAACTCTCATTCTCCACTCTCTCTCTCTCTCCTTCTTCATTTCCATCTCTTGCCCTTTCCACTTCAGACATGCGCTCATGCTCATGGTTTCATGGCATCTTTCTTCGTGCTGCTTACTTTTCTCTCTGATTCTCTTCACGACCTGTCATCTCTCCGTCTGTTTCTTTGGGCCCATCGCAAGCAACACCCGAAGGTGAGTGAGGAAACATTTGTGCTCGGGCAGGAATAGTGTCTGCCGGAGGCAAGAGGAATGGGGAGGGCCTGCTGATGGTGAGTTGCGATGACAATGCGGGACGACAGACCAACTCTGGACGAGCATTAGGAGCCCTGGACTTTCACCCCGTCAGGAGCCCGGGTTTCTATGTAAGTAAGCTACGAAAAGTACATGGAAGTCTCTCGGACATTTTTATTGCTCAAGATAAGCATGGATTTGTCAAAAGCAAAGCAAACATGATGCAGAGAAATTGGCTCTCAGATATGGATGCAATTGATGAACATATATAGAGACTTTATTTTGATAAAATTATCCATGCCCCGCTAGTCATGGCTGCCGCCACTAGAATGAAGCGTTAAAACATCGGAGTTCGATATTCAGCCTTGTACAGAAACAATCAAATGAATCGGTTAATAACGGAAACTGTGCACCCACGACGTATCTATACATATGTATGTATGTAGGTAGCTCTCGTGAACCTATGCTTGCAACTAACAAGAATTAAAATTGTTTGATTTATTGGCTTGCGGTGGGAGTAATATTTCTGTATGTACTTTGTCCACTCAAATTTTTCATCAGGAGAGAGCTCATTTTCGGGCTCTAGAAAAATATTCCAAGAAACTTTAACTATTTGTCCATGGTGATGTTTTATAGTGTATACAGTGATGTACCGCCAAAGTGGCCGATTTGTACTGCAGCGCGCGCAATGTTCCAAATGGTACGCAAGAAATATCTCCGCGTACAGGCCACCAAACAAAGAGATCTATACCTTGTTGGAATCCCCATTCTCTTCCACACACAGCACACAATGTCTTAAAATGTAAATTTCAACTTTATTTCATAAAATAAATCGAGTGGTAAATGCAGTAGAACGTGGCATTTGAGTTTACACTACACACTTAAACAACGAAACACACCAAATAAACGACACTTCGGAATCATATACCAAGCAGCATTTTCGAAATGATTGCTTGTGTTTTGCTAGTTCCGTCGTTGTTTTTGGGGCTTATTTTGGCTTCTTACGACGTTTATGTGATACAGCGCCCAGTATCGCCTGAAATGTTTAGAGCTAACTAAGGCGAAGGGCTGAAGTTATTGATGTGAAAGTTGAAATTTGCATTTTAAGACATTGTGTGCTGTGTGTGGAAGAGAATGGGGATTCGAAAAAGGTATAAATCTCTTTATTTGGTGGCCTGTACGCCGAGATATTTCTTGCGTGCCATTTGGAACATTGCGCGCGCAGCGGTACAAATCGGCCACTTTGGTGGTACATCACTGTTTATCTCTCCACTTGGTTCGCTTGTATCAAATAAGAGGCGAAAAATTATTGTAAATAAAAGCCTACTACTCGTCATCATGTTCAGTTTGATCTTGACAAATCCGAGCCCTTCCCAAATAGAGATGCTAACGGACCCAAAATGTTTTGGGCCCGCCCATCGTGCTCTAATATGCTTCTTCGGCTCTCCAGTTTTGGGCCCGACCGGATTTTCGAATCTGAGATTTTCATTACACTTTTTAATGTAAAAAAGTTTTGCAGCGATAAAAATTTTTTTTTACACAAAACTCAAGTGATTGGACGTGCCTAAAATACGGCAACTTCTAATATATTTAAGATTTAACTTCTATTTGCAGAGAATTTCTGACTTTCGTGTCCAATGCAAGACTTTCCTGGTTCCCCACGGGTCGTTCCATCTCAAGCTATAAACATGCCGATGCGATAACAATGTCAGAGAGACTTTGCTTTCCTTTTTTGTAGCGTAGAAACTGGCTCCTGCTGGGTTGAACGTCCCAATGCACGTCGGTAGTTTGGACACGCCCGAATAGGTCTATGGTCTCGCATTGCCATCGCAACTCGGCAAGCTTTCCTCTCAAAGCACAAAAGATTCCTCACTCAGCTTCTGCAATTTTCTGCGATGGACCTCAAAGAAACAGACGGCGAGACGAGACAGACCTCGACGAGAATCACAGAGAAAAAGTACCGAAAACAGACATCAGCGCGGAAGCATGTCTGAGATGAGCGAGGATATAGAAGAGCAAGAGATGGCAGTAACGAGGAAGGAAAGAGAAGAGAGTGCGAGAGTTTAGAGAGAGATTGTGAGAGTTAGAAAAAGAGTGAGACAGAGAGAGAGACTGAAGTACATGGAGGTAGTCAGACAACACTATAAAACATCACAAAGGGCGAATAGATAAAGCTACTTGGAATATTTCATATATTCCAGAAAGACTCTCTCTGGGAGAAAATGAGTACGGACAACATTCCTTCTTTAGACATATTAAATCAATCTGTTTTCTAAAAGTTAACTCAAGTAGCGTCGTGCAATGTTTCGCTCGTAAACCTATTCGTTGGACTGCTACCACACAGGGCTGAATAATACGCTCCACTAGTTGTAACACTTCATCCTTTTCGCTGCATATGAATAATTCGTGTCAATATATTTTACTAAATTTATATTTGTTGTTTTTCCCAATAAACTGCTTGCATATATGATTTTATAGATAGGATTCTAACCAGAGATGACGAAAACGATTCGCTTCATTGTTTCTCTGATTCTTGCAACGGTTGCAGGTTAGCAAACAAACAGCGCACATACATATTATTTATTACGTGGTCACACTATCAGTTTGGACTTGCTAGTTCGTCATTTTTGTAAATAGATCACCCTAAAGAAAACTTAATAGTATGACGCCATAGTTCCGCAAGCGAATTATTTGTCCCTCCCATACTCCACCTCCCCCACTCCCGAATGGGCATGCCTACTCGCCTCCTCGGTCGCTCCTCGATTCTTCCCCACATAGCATTTTACAAAAAAATTGCTTATTGTTAGTTGTATAATAAAAGTTATAGTTATTATCCAATATTGTTTCATAAATAATTATTTTTAACTAATTGTAATGGTTTGTTCATTTGTTTCTCCGGTGTCTGTGTTCGTTTCAGCAACTGCGCTCGATACGACAACCACTGCCTCACCAACAACGGCAATAACTCCTCCGCCCCGTTATTGCCACTGATTTTAATGAACTTTTAAATTGAAGAGATAATTAGTCCTTTAAGACCGCTAATCGCACTGTCATGACATCCGATATGATTATCATGATACTAAATACCACCAAACAACATAAAGTACACTTTTTAGAAAAAGTTTAGTTAATTATTCTCCAGGCATCTCTTTTATGCTCCCTGTCCAGTGTGATTGGTAGGTGAACAAAGTCCGTAATATCAACAGTTCGATGTACAACTCCGCCCGAGACGCCCGGTCCAGCCCCTGCCGATGAGTCGTGGAACTACGGCGCATTCTACGCTTCCTACGACCATGTCTGCGATGCGGACTGCTGGAATCTCGTCTGCAGCACTGGCATTTTACGATGCGTACGCTAGTAATTATGTGTAGCACTAGAGTAACATGAATCACATTATTCAGCCACACTCTTTAAAACTAGTTTGAATAACTAAAGTGGCATTCGATAGAATGCAAATTAATGCAAAACCAATTGGGCTCACCATCAGGTTCATTAGGAAATTGTGAGCGTAAATATCCTTTTAATGTTTAGGTACACAATGGCGAACCTCTTTACCGTACACGCCTGCACTGCTATAAAGCGGTTGGTTGCTTTAACGATATGTTGCCACAAAATATAATAGTCTTATAGGGCATGTGGTTCAACAACGTGCCTGCGACTACGTGTACATGTGCACTAATCAGCAATTCGACGAATTTGGGTACATCCGATATTTATTACTATTAAATAATAAATTAATTAACGTTCTCGTTCGACAGCTAAAGCCGAAACGTGCACAGCGTGCGCCCAGCAATTTTCATATAGTGCCTGCCCCCAGGGCTACTTTGCCGATACTAGCCTGTGGATCTTTGAGCAAACACCGTGTTACACATACCGTTGCGCATCGCCCGCAGTCATGTTTGTATGTTGATGTTTCTTCAACTTGACATATGTGGAGGAGCTCAAAGGAACAATTCATTACTTCACGCAGGTTTATGAGCATTCCGACTTCTGGCCAAATCCAATCCTATCAATGGAATGCTACCAAGCGGAATGCGAATTGAGCCGCACAAATAACGGCACCGTTCTGGCGACTTCTGCTCGTGCAGCCTGCTGCGTCCCAAATGGTTTGGGTTCCGATATTGTTTTATTTTTATTTATTCATTCGTTTGCACGACGAATAGGAGGAAACAAATACACATTAGGCGATGTCAGCTTATACTTTTCCGGGTCTTGCGAGGAAGGTTTTTTTCAGTATTTAAAAGCTAGTTTCTTAGTTTGTTGGCTACGCTGAGTTGTATGCGGAAATAAATTTTAGCGAACAAACTTGAAAAATTTCTAGGTCACGCTTTGATCGTAAGTTACAGACAGGCCCCCTTAAAAATTTTTTAGGACAGGCGACAATTTTGTTCTGAAATTTTATGTTTATAACAATTAAGAATTTTCGTATATATGATATATATATATGCGTATATGATATATATTATATATATTATATATACATGATGTTTATATCATATATACATAAATAAATAAATATATATATATATATATATATATATAAATGTTTTAGTTGACTTCTTACATCGTCTTTTATGTACATATATTTCTACTTGCGAGACATGAAACCAATTTCAGTGACGTCAACCACCACTACGACAATGACGATTACAACGACCTCAGCAATGTCCACTTCGACTTCTTCATCCTCGTCGGTTTCCACGGCCTCTACGAGTTCAGACACTACTTCTGCATCGATAACGTCGACATCAGCCGATACTGTGATGTGCGGCCAATACATGACGGCCCAAGGAACAAATGCTGCATCAGTGTCCGTCGAATCTTATCGCTTATTTGTTGGATTTTTATTAGAACAAATAGTTTTATAGAAATGAAAGAGGATGCCATTAATACTTCTATGCCCTTATATGAATATGCATTTTCATAGAAGTATTAATGACATCCTCTTTGTTTCCTATAAAACCATTGTTGTATGGCTGGTTCAGCTGCCAAACAGTGGATATCAAAGCGAGCTGTGCAATCGAGAGCACGAACGCCACGATCGCATGCACTTGCTCGCCAGATTATGCAGGAAGGCTTTGTACCGTAGGTCGGCTTGTTTACACTTTTTAAGGAAGACAAAATTTCGCACCTTATTGAATGAGAGAATGGAGAGAGAGCATGTGATTTGGTGATCTCATTAACATTTAAATAGATTACGATTGTGTTTCACTCTCTTTTTAAGAAAAAAAAAAAGATTTTATAGCATATCCTGTGACCTAAAAAAAGCCATCTTGGCAACTTTGTGATATTTTTCGTCTGAAACCTTGCATCGATTTAGATGTTTCGAAGCTTCAAGTCGTCGCCAGCCTTGCGAACACGACAAAAAATGCGACGCTTGAGGTTCTCGATGCTCTTTCATCCCTAATCCTTGCAACTCGATGTATAACAAAAAACATGGCTTCCGAGCTGATGCACAGTCCTAAATTTAGTAATATATACATATTTGTTCTTATATATACATACATGAATAGTGAACAGAACAATAATCTTAATATCCCAGCTGATGTCCCGAAGTCATTCTGCGCCGGGCGTTTTCCGGGCGGCTTTTCAATCACTTCTTGCACCATTCGGAGAGGAGAGGCTGAGGGACTTGAGCTGGCAGCTCGAAGACATAGTAGAGTATGCGGCATTTGAACGGAAAGAGATCAAGATCGGGTAAGGGGGAGAGAGGGAGAGAGAACATTTAAGAGAGAGTGAGAGAGAGAGAGAGAAGGAAAGGGCATTATGGTGATTGTTTATAATAATATCATAAACTAAATAAATATGAATTTAGTGACTGGTTTTCGACGCACTTCGACCCGTCTCTCGGTAATTGTTTCACTATAAATTCAAATGATTCTTTACGCGCTCGTCATATTGGGCAGCGAGGAGGTTAGACATGATATGTTTTAATCTTCCGTTTAATCAAATTTTTCAACTTGACAGGAAGTGTTGTTTATTTAACTTTTTAGCTATAATAATATATTTAATGTTTTAGCTAAAATAATACCCTTTCTTAAAGAACTTCGAGTGAAACTTAATTCGATGCCTCATGAAAGTCCGAGATGGATTGAAGTGAGCGGTGTCAACGTCTATATCGCGCCACGTTAGTGCACCGTTTTCTTCTTCTAGTCACGTCAACTAATAAGATGCATCAATATCCTGTTGTGTTAAAGAGGCCTACATTCATCTTAATTTTTTACTCTTGAGCCGGCCAACGAATAACGATGGAGTCGCCCCTGCATTCCTCGCTGGATGCGACCTCCAGCCATTTCCAAGTGAACAAGGTGCCGCTTCGAATAGATGAGACATACAGAAAAGTACTGTATGATTTCCAGATATCAATTCGACTCCTAGGAAGTTGCGTACATTCATCAGCTGAAGTTGCCTTGTTCTATGCAGGGGGTGGCTACTCTATCGAAGTAATCAAATGCGTAAATCAAATCTGTAAATCAGATAGTAAAACTATATGTTGAAATGCTGATATCGCTTTGTATGACTTCCTCGTGAAATCTTGTTCCAGAGCTGCTTTCGCTCGTGCCAACAAGACGTTATCTTCTCTTCGTGCGGTTGCATGGATGCGAGTTTTACGAAGCCGAGCAATGTTCCCGGCTGCAATTATGGAACTTGTAAAAGAACTTGTATCAGATCAAAACTCTAAACATATATCTTTTAATCGTGAATATTTTCTTTCTAAAAATAAATCTTATTAAATATTATAAACAATAATGAAGGGTCGACGTGCGTGGCTGAAGCGACGGCTCGATTCGCAGAGAAAATAAGCGAATGTTTCTGTCCACCCGCTTGCCAGACCGAACACTTCCACGTTCTCTCATCGACAGTTCAGCAGCCAACGAGGGTGAAGTCATTCTCCAGGAAGGAGAGAAAGAGAAGGGGGGGAGAAGAAAGAAGAAAGGGACATATGAGATCGATAAGATAGATAGAGGAGAGATACATATTTTTCTAAATATATATATATATAAAAGAAATTGCAGTTGGCTTGTGTGGATTCGACTCGATACGATTCGTATAGGACATGCAATAAGACCAGCACGGTAAGATTTTGCATTTTAAGGCGAAATATTAGTAGATATATATATGTATGTCCATAGAATAGTTTGGAAAAATAAAACAAACAATAATTTTTCTTAACTTTCTTATTAACAGAGTGAAGTTCATGTCTACCTGAGCAGTTGTAACGTTGCCAACACTAGAGAGCACCACAGGATTTCGGTGGGAGATTTTCTTCCTTACAAAATATACTCATTTATTTCCTCATCTATTTCATTTATCTTATTTATATCTTTCATTGTAAAATATATTTTAAGCTTAGCACTCTGATCGGTGCGATTGGCTCCTTTGGCGGTGTTTTGCTTGGACTTTCAATCTCATTCATCGCAGAGATTCTACTCCTCCTCTTCCTTCTTTGCCAGACGAGTCAAGAAGACTGACAGCTATTAGAGAATTTGTCGTATTCTTACAAAAGAATGTTTAGATTAATTTTTCATTGGTGTAATGTGCTAACTTTTATCATCACTGATTTAATGCACAACAGATCGATTAATGGCCAACATGGCAATATAATGACAAATTTCGTGGACAATTATTACGCTAAAAAAGATCATCGCTAGCATAAAGATAAATTTCCTCTGCCAGTGATTATAATGCTTAAATCAAATATCAGCCAATCAGCAGCACATAAGCGAGGAGAAATCAAAGATGAATAGGATTAGCTGAAAAATGGAAGAACATGCTCTTTCCAGATATTACAATATGCTTGAGGTTAGAGGGCTATCAATTTCTGAATTTTCTACGCGTCAAATGCGGTTTCTGAAAAGGTGAGATGTTTCGAGATGGAAGTAAAAATTTATTCCCCTAACAAATTTCGACAAATGGAGCAATCCGAACAAGGATCAGAAAATAGGTTCATGTGAGCGAGAAGCCGACTTGGGTTTTGGCCTGGCCAATCGTGTCTGTATGTACATATGCTAGTACTGCCTTTCCTTGGTTTACTATACAGTCATCCCACATTTTGAATTACTCCCCGTCCTCTGGCCCGCCGGCCTCGTTGGCCGGGGCCGAGCTCAGGTCAGGGGCCTCGGCCTACTCTGGGTGCCGTGGCCGTGGATAATTGAATGAAGTTCACCAAAGCGTGACCCAATTAATGATTAAATATGCTCCGTTTTATTTCGTATGCATTACAGATGTGTTGTGCATATGACATGTCTCAATTTTGGATGGATTCTTGCCTCCAACGCAGTTATTGGGGGGGGGGGCGGGGCCGACCAAACCCACAGCCACCCCTGATTGAGAGAGCCTCCAAAAGCTTCGCCCACAAAGTTTGCTGAATACACGCTCTGAAATAAGAAATTGCGTAAACCAGCCTTTAAAAAAATTCTCATTTACGGCGAATAAGCATATAATTTTCTTAGAGATGTTACCTCCGTAATCTCCGGCTCGCTTCACCAGAAACTTCTGCTGAGAGGTGCGATGATTGAATCTGAAGCAGTTCCCAAGAGAAATGTCGTTGGTCATCACGATAGCTTCGCTAAAAGCCTTTCTAATAAATCGGGCGCTAGAAAGATAATTATTGATTTATTCGACCAAGATATCACAACTACTTTTAAGTACTTACGGTTGATTGCTGCTGACTCCACTCGTTGCATCCCTTTTAACGACTTTCTTGGATGAAGCAGGCAACTCGCTACCCTTACAATTATTGAATCACGGTATTGCCAAACCAGCTATGAATGTTTAAAGAAACCATTTAACAAAAGTTCGCAGTGATCGAACTATATAATTGGAATAAGACTTCGAATGCGACGTAGTCGAAAAGGTCGTCATATGTCCAAGAGAGCTCCGCTCGTTCCGAAGGACTCAGCTGCGCAATCTCGTAGAGGAATGCAGTGTGAAAGGTCGTCGGATTCTTTACCAAGCCGACGATCTTCTTAGCAACGCAGAAAAAATAGATTTCATAAATACTTGTTTTATATCTAACAAAATTGGGTGCTTTGCGGAAACTAATCTGAGAGCCGTACAACAATAAAAAAACAATCAATATCATATAACCAACGTCACGAATCTGAGGCCACGATAGCGGCGCAAACATTTCGTGTAGAATGTTGTACGACCGGACAGCTGAAAAAGAAAAGAATGACCAGAGCGAACTAGCTGGCACAATTCTTTCCAATTTAGAGAATAAATTATTAATAAAAGAAGAATTTACTCAGATTGCAGGAAACGTCAGTGTAATCTGGCGAGCAAACGCACGTGAAGTTCGAGAGCTCGGAAATGCACGTGGCCGCAGGATCATGAATCTGTTTGAGGAGGAGGCTATTCGATAAGAGAAGTGAGAGATATTCGAAAGTCAATGACCCTCGTGTTCCTGCCTCTCTTCACTTGCTCTTCTTGCTCGAAGCCGTCTATTTATTTCCCAGTTCTCACCTGGCAAGGCGACGAGTGGACGATGCCATCCGGCATTCGAATGGGCTGACACATCTCATCATCTCAAATGACCCAGAAGACCTTTTTTTTCCATTTTATAATTTATTTATAAAGAACCGGTAAAAATATAAAAATAAAAACTAATAATTTATAAATTACATTTTTTATTAATTAAAAGTGCCATATGCTTTGCAATACTATTACACAGGTCGCCCAGTCGTACCCCGGAAGGCATAGTTTGCTACATACAAATGATGAATTTCTAGCAAACCGCAAAAAACTTTTACAAGACGAAGCGGGAATTCAAATATTACTTTTTCACAATCGGCCGCTAAACTCCCGGGACAGTTCCTTTAAGAGAACCTCTCCATATATCTACATTACGGCCTGCCCCAGATCCAGACGTCGGTAGATAATGATTTATCGAATGTTTCAGGAACTATTAATATTCGCCATGGCCACTGACTTGAGGAGCTTGGTGCGCTTGTGCTCGACGAAGATGTGCTGCTCAATGTTGTGCTTGACGTGGGCCTCGAGGTAGTAGTGCTGCTGGTTGTGCTCGAGCTCGGTGTGCTTGTCGTCGTCGAAGTCGACGGCGCTACAACGAAATGGTTTTTTTCTGCCAACCATAAGCTAGTAAAATTAAATTTTCATTAATGAATGGTTTTATTTCTTCATTCAAATCTTTTTATAAATGATATATCGAATGCTTCTGGAACTTTTAACATTCGTCAGTGCTAAAAGGACGACGCGTTGTATGGGTGAACCAATTTTGATAAATGAAATCGAAAAAAAAGTCCCGATTGTGGCCGGAAACGCAATGGTATCAATATATCTAGCTTATTGGCACTGTGCTATTGGCGACTGCGCTTTTTGCCCCTGCGCGTATAATAATGACAATTGTGTGCGTACGAACAGTTTTCACATGTCTCGCCGTAGTATCCGTCGAGACAGTAACATTTGAAGGAGATTGTACCAGATGCCGCGCATTCACCACCGTTGAGGCAGGGCGAGGGCGAGCAGGCAGATTCGTAAGAAGTTAATTCGTTATAGAAATAGAAAAATATGAATTTACGCTTATAAATATTTTTTGAATGACGTTGTGCCAGAATAATTCATTAGTTCGTTGCTAAAATTTGGATATAAATTTGTGTGAGGTCCTAAAATATACTTTTTAATCACGATGAAATATTGTTGTTCATTAAATTTAGAAAAAGTCTAACCTGTGAGAGTCTCCACGAAAGGAAGGAAAAATCCGAGAGACAAGAAAGCAAGTAGATACATTTCTTCACTGTTTTCTCCAAGCGGACTCCTTAGTTCACTGACTGGCTGTCGGTGGCTTCTTATCGTTTAAAAAGGCTTTGTCTTCAAGATGCACGCCTTCGTCTCTTCTACAACATGGAAAAACGGTTCTCCAGCAAATAACTCATCTGAACTCATAACAATGGTTTTATTTGAAAGAGCCTATGGCAGTCAAAAGACGAAAAAGAAAAATGGCAGTGAAAAGTTAAAAAAAAAGCAATTTGCCCCAAATTTTGCACAGAAGGCCTCTTTGATACCAGGAACACGGGAAAAGTTGTTGTTGTGCACTAAAGCATCGATTTCTAAAGTTAACGCATTTATAAACAATACCCGAAACATAATTGTGCTCGGATAGTGAATTCGAAATCAACTTTTCGGGGCAAGCGGGAAATCTGGATAGTGTGCTTATGGTTAGAATAAGCACACTATCTTGATATTATTCTTTAAATTGTGTAGCATTTTCTGCTCTACAAGATACAACTACATATGTAGATATTGTTTTGAGCAAGCTCGTGCACCTAAACTTGATGAAATGTGTTGTCATCCATTTCCAAAATGCTGGAAAAATTGGCTTTTCAAGATTTTCTCAATATGCCGCGTTTTGTGTGAAAATGTCATAGATACCTTTATTGTTGAGAGAAGAGTGGACTCCCTAGTTCATCGGCTGTCAATGGCATCTTTTCGGATGAAAAGACTTTGTCTGGCATGTCATTCCAGAAGCACGGCCTCGTCTCTTCTACATAATCATTGCTACGGCAACATGGAAAGACGGTACTCCAGCTAATAACCATCTGAACTCATGACAATTGTCGACGTTTATTTTTCTCTTAAAATAGAGCCTATCTGTAAGACTCATAATGAGGAGAGGTCCATGCAGACCTGCCCTAGATGCAAGATGGCTGATCCAAGCATTGAGAATGTAGTCAGGAATGAGGGCAGCGATGATGTTTAGCTGTGGCCGAGAGCGAAGAGAAGTGGCTCGGCACGAATCCCGAGTTCTTCCTCGCTCTGTACTCCTTGTGCTTCCTCTGCCAGTCGTGCAATGTTTGCATTTTCGTTCAATCTCTATCAGTTAGTTTTTCTTTATCTCATCACCGTTCTCTTCAATTCTATTTTCTTTCCCATATACCCATTTTCCTTTGAGACAATCGTTCTTTTATACATACACTTGCATCCTCTCTCAACAACGAGTACAGTAAAAATGAATCATTCTAATAGAAGCGAATAATCTGCAGTCCAGGTGGAAATCGATGGTTGCCCTCTGAGTGTCACCAGTTTCGGCATGACTCAGAATGGAAAGGTAAGTGTCAAAAGAAGGACATTTTGAAATACTTCGTATAAAGATAATTTTTTGTTTAACGCAAAATCCAAACGGAACAGCGATGAAACTTTAGCATCCTACAAAACAGGAATCCCTCGATCGTTCACGAGTTTTTTTCGATGCATTAAAAAAAATTCAAAGCTTTTTTCTTTAATTCTGCTGTTTGAAGCACATGAAACTGTGTGCCTTCCACAGAGCCGAGGCTGAAACAAGAAGCAGCTGGACATACTCAACCGACGAAAGTTTGCTACGAACTGCAAACTAAATGTGCAGCATCTCGTGTCTAAATAGTGACGAATTATGTTGGCATATGTTTCGTTAAGAGAGAAGAGTGATCTATAGATCCACCTAAAGAGTCCAGCTCCTCAATATGAAATCGTTAGACCCAACTGCCATCGATTCGCTGAATTGTTCAGACACTTTCACATTTGTTTGCAGTTTATTGGTTTCCACTTGAGCAAATCAATTTTTGTTTATTTCGTACGCGTATTTATTCTTCTTGCTGGGGTGAAATTTATGATATTATGTAAACTATTTTAGTTTCAAGTTTCAGTCTCACTTGAAAGTATAACTAATTGCAGAAACTAACTAGTGCTAAGCAGAGCCAACATCAAAGCGGCAAAGCCATTATGCGTTCTGGCTTCTCGCAGTGGTACCTGACTCCCTCCTTTCCCTCCTTCCATCACCTCTCTCTCTCTCTCTCTCTCTCTCTCCTTCCGTCAATATCTGTCGCTCGGTCACATTCTTTTTCTTAGCCGTTTAAACATTCCTCCGCTAGTTGGAATTGCTTTGACCAGGTGGTTAATTAGAATTCATAAAACATTTATAAGTTCGCAATTTTTGTTTAAAAAAATAGGTTTCACAAAGGTTCAGTGTCTCGATGTTGCCAGAGCAACATCATTCATGAATATTTTCCCCTAACATTTATTTTTCTTGGCCAGGTGCAAATATCCGCTGTAGCCATTTTCTTTTCCAAAAACAGTATCTTTCCTACATGCATGTATGTATGTCGCTGCAAAATTCAATGCGCAGGAAAATGCGGCAAGCTATTTCATTTTTTACCTTAATTTTTTTCTTTAATTTTTTCTTCTTTAATCATTGTGAAAAATTTTTAATTAATCAATCTGCAAATTCGAAAAAAGAGGGTTGAAATTTTAACTTGGATTTTGCATTATGCGCTCCTTATGCACTCAATTTGGATTTTTTTCTGTAGAATATCTTTGTCTTCAATCGCATACATTGGCCGTATACTTTTCAATGTTTTCAGGCTGTTGAACTGTTACTGAGGAGATGCTGACCTTGCCGGAAATTCCCCTCTCTCTCGTTTTCTATGCTCTGCTTGGCTTTCCTCTCTTCCTGGTCTACATCTTCACCGTAGTTGTCATTCTGCTCCCTCGTTATCGCACTTCCTTCCACTCCACATTCTACCGCCTTTTCGCATTTGGTGGCATGCTGGTTAGTTCCAATAGAGACCGAGTGAACTTGTTCTCATTTGTAAACGTTTAAGTAAATTGTCTTTTTTGTCTATGTTTTATACCCAAAAAAGTAATGTACACATGTGCGTTGATGTAAGCATGCTGGATTAGTTCATCTAATGGTAAAATTCAGGATTGCACCAATTACGTGGTGTTCAGCCTAGCGTACAAACTCGCAGTGTTTCCTCACATCAATGACTTCTACTACTCCTTCGAGCCTTCCTGGATGACCACCGCACTCAATGCGTAGGAAGCTGTAGTAGTCGGATTGTGTCAAATACATATGTTTGAGGCTGTCCTACTACTTGCCCGTTTGCCAGGAAGTCACGAACATCCATATCGCCCTCAACCGAATGACGGCCACTCTATTTTTTGCGCGGCATAAACTTGTTCAAACTACTTTTTAATGCCATATCATGTTTTTTTCAAGTTTTTTGATTGTGTCTAACTTTAAAGAAATTAATTAAGATTTGGCGCTACTACTTGCCCATTGCCCCCTTTACCATTCTTCTGTTGTCCTTCTCACCTACGTGGTTTCTCTTCGACACGGCCGCCTTCTTTCAGCCATACACATTTGCGGATAGTAATCAGACCATTTTCCTTTTCAACATGGACTTTGACAAACGGCCATGGGTTAGTCTTGGTATCTTTGGATTGACTAGTATGTTTGTACATACTACTACATACATAATATTTTTTATTGTAAGTTATTCCCGAATTCTTTCTCTGCCATACCTATGTAGGGCAATCTTTGAATGAATGTTCCATCCAGATTGACAATGCTGCGGTGACAATGTGGTCAATGTTCATTCCTCCGCTCATTGCACTCGCCATCTATGGCATCTCTGCACTCGGCATGCTGACACGGAGTGCCGGGTGCGTCCACCATTAGCCAAGACAACAATCAAACTGGAACAATCAAGCCTTGCAGCGCGACATCCGTTCACCAGCGAAAGCTTCTCAAGCTTGGCTTTGCTCTTCTTTTCGTCAACCTCGCACCTATTTCATTCCAGGTTTGTGTGATTTCATTCATTAATTTATAATTTTTTAATGAATAAACTAATCAGTGTTTTTAATGAAGTGAATAAAGTTCAGCTGATGTATCTGATCTTCCCGTACACACTGGAATTCGATGCGATCATGTTCGTGCAGCTGCCACTGGTCTGCGACATCAAGTGCCTCTCTCCCGTCGTCATCGCTCTCGCCATGAATGACACCATCCGAGACAAGGTCGGCGACCTCTCTTCCTCTCTCTTCCGCCATGCTGCCAAAGCCTTCCGTTATTTCAGGACAACAGTCAATTTCTTGTTATTATTTCAATAATCGGTGTAGACTCCATTTTATATGAATTGCAGGTGCTTGAGTCACTCGGAATACGAAGAGCGGCCCGGTCTGTGT
Organism: Allodiplogaster sudhausi; assembly: GCA_945643635.1. Taxonomy (NCBI): domain Eukaryota; kingdom Metazoa; phylum Nematoda; class Chromadorea; order Rhabditida; family Diplogasteridae; genus Allodiplogaster; species Allodiplogaster sudhausi. The sequence goes on from CALZFC010000010.1 coordinate 414,862, forward strand.
TGAAGATCGGCCGACAGACAGAAGGAGATTCCAGATCAGCCGCGCCCACTCAACTTGTCTCCTCCATCTCTCATGGATCACCACGAACACCACGAAATCATTGAGCAGCTCCCCTCCCCTTTCCCACCATCCAAGATGGCCTCCATGTCAGATTACAAAGAAGTTTTGTTCCTCACCTGTTGCTGAATGTAAAAAAAATTTCATTTATTCTCTATGGTACATCAATGACCTTTCATGCACCTTACTCAACTTTCAAGATTTAATTTCTAATACTTTTGAGTGAACAGAAACATTGACACTGTGCAAAAATTTGTTGACAAGAAAACCTTAGACTTGAGGAGAATTTGTGAACAACAAAGATCATTTACATAAACTTTGAGAATGAACACAGGCTTTGGATGAAAAACAAGGTGAGGGAAGCATTGATCTAGCAGAAAGCATAACATGTTTTCAGTGTTCTTCAAGGTTATTAACCGTTGATTCCTCTTCTATACTCGAATACGAACAATTGATCATTCATTTTCTTCATTTAAATTTCCAGTTTAATGCCGCACGAAGAATACCCGAATATGAGAAATTGCAATGGAAACTCAAATGAATATATTCATAATACAAAATCGACAAACATTTATGCAGGAAATGCTTGGGAGGATGGTGGGGCGGGAGAAGAGGTCTGGGGTTATTCAAGGGTTGTACTCGATGGGGAGGTTCTTGCGGCGGACCATGCCGTCGCCCTGGAACCACTCGCGGCGGAACTGCTTGGCGGCTCCGTCCGGGGTGTTGGTCCACTCGATGGTGATGCGATCGTTGTTCGTGTCCTCCTGGAAATATCTATGGTTAAGGTTAACAACAAGTAAAATGAAGATGTTATTAAATTAAGATCATAATATCAAATTTAAGAGATTATTCATACTGAAATTTATTTTTATGAATATATTACCTGGCCATAGGCGAAGGCAGCGCAGGAGACAGCAACGAGGACGGGCTCCTTAGGGTCGAGGACACCGCTCGCGGGGTCAACTCAGAGACGCTTCACGTTGGTGGACGGCAGCCAAGGCAAAGAGCGGCGCGGCGGAGAAAGGCAAGAGCGAGAAGAGCAATAAGTGCGCAGCCGCCGGCGGAGAGGAGGTGGGCAACTTGCCAAGGCGGGAAAAAGACATTAAATGGATCTTCTTGAGTAGATAGAAAAGGTGTTTCAAAAAGTTATGTCTACTTTTTTAAATTAAAACTGTCCGCTCTTTCAGGGTGGCACGGGAGAGCCGAAGGCGAAGACCAACGATGTCAGTTACAATTCTTTTTTTTTTTAGAAATCAAACAGTAAACGGTTGTGGTTAGGTATATCAATTTATATAATCGAATTAATTAAATACACATTTTCCTTTCCTCATGTTCAGGATGCGCCTTCAAAGAAGAAAGTCGCCTATCCCGAGGTCAAGGGACTCACGGAGTCGCAGAAGAAGAAGTGCCAGGAGAAGCTGGAGAAGGAGAAGCAAGAGAAGATCAAGGCCGGCCAGTACCAGGTCGCGGCCGTGGTTTACTTTGTAGTTTATAGCTCTATTTCTTTCTGATTTGTATATTTTAAAACTGAAATAATACAAAATAGACTTCCACTCTTTGCAGTCACACTCGGATGAGGACGACACTCTGGAGAAGGTGGCGAGTTTGAAAGAGGAGAAGACTGAGAAGTCGATGAAGTGACCCCCTCGTACATTCTTCCCCTTCTTCTTTCCCCCTCCTTCACGTTGCTCCCTCTCGCTCTTCCCCACTCTCTTCTCTCTGCTGAACCTGATCTTTTCGTCATCTCGTATAAAAGCCTCGTCGTGAAGTTTTGAGCAATATGAACGTCGAAAAAAGTCTAAAACTTACGTAATCACAGTTATTGAAAAACACTCGGCCCTAGCTCGCCCAATGAACAAAGGGATATATGTATCTATACTGTGAATTGAGTTTTCCGAACAAAATAACTTCGCTCCACGATCACTCTTTCTCTCATCACCCATTAACCCTCCCGCCATTCCAGAATAACGATGAGCACTATGTAAATAAAACAGTCTTCTGAATTTCTTATCGATGGCAAACAGCAAAATATGCACACATGAGTGATAATTAAATTTTGTTGACAACGGAAAGGTTAAAAATCATGACTCAAATCCTTTGGAAAGCAAATCCACAAGTACAGAATTGTACCATTAATACTTCTAAATCTCCATTCATCTACATAAGTACATAATGTACTTTGTGGAGGTAAAATTTTTGTACTCTGTTGAAACTTGCTTGCACAAATTGAACGAGGGAAAAGAAAGACTAGTTCACTTCCTTTCTACGCGGCAACAGCGCTCGGTCGTCTCTCGGGATGGCCTCCTCCTTCGATTGGACTCTCCTGCCTCCTTCTCTGCTGCTCGGCCTTCTCTCTGCTCTCTCCGCCATGGCCACGCTGGCCTTCTGCGCCAAGCAGGTCATTGTTTCTGTTCTATTTTCATAGAACGGAATAAAATTTGCCACTAGATTTATTTTGTAAACCAAACCTACCCAGAAGAAAAACGAGGCAGCCCCTGCACAGAAGAAGGCCAGCCCAGAGGCGAAGGCCCAACCGGCTCAGCACTCTACGGTTATTCCTTCTTTATGTAGCATAATCAACAACATATAAAATAAAATTTAAATACACAAAGAATTTATTTTATTAATAATTTATAAATAATTTATCAATATCCGTTTTTCAGACAACCGCCCCTTCTGCTTCAACAAGCTCAGGAAGCGACAAGGCTTCTTCAGGCCCTGCGAAGGTAGTTTGAAATTTTCCTTCAGCAGTTTAAACAATTTGAAATAATAAATATTAATAATAGTTATATATTTAAAATAACGTCTAAATAGAAGATGCAGAGCGATATGAACAAGTGCTCTCACTTATTTAGCCACGTGCTCCTGAGAAGGCCGCGCCAAGTCAATTGTCGAGCGGCCAGGCCGTTCAGGTGTCTTTTTTACGCTTTGACAATTGCTTGAATGATTGCTTAAATCTCAAGAAAATTAGCATAATATTCGCTTCAATAATTCTTCAACAACTTTAGTCGAACTCCGTTCCGATGCATGCTGACCTCAGTAAGAAGCAGGTAAGAACTCGATATTGTGCAGCGTTGCCGTCTTCTGTCTCATATATTCGTCTGCAGTTCAAGATTGCTTTTTTTAACTAAGTTCATTTTTCTCAATCAATCAATTTTTTATACTTTTAGTTGAAAATAGCTGCGGGCGCAGTGAAGAAGCCGGACGAGTATCCGACTCTCGATGATGTCCCCGACGACTGGGAGGAAGTCAGTGGGAGAGCGGGGAAGATATACAACGGGAGGGGGAGGAGAGGAAGACGGCGAGAGAGACAGAGAGAGAGACGGAAAGAGATGAGAGGTGGAGAGGGATAGAAGGAGAAAACAGAAAAAAAAGTGAAAAGGGAGTAGGATTAAAAAGAGAATCTGGAATTAACATCAATTTCAGTGAAATAGACGATCGTCGGAGTTTCAGTAGCTTACCCTGGATGACCAGCTAAAAGTTGATTCATAATCTTTTCAGAAATTGCATGAGAAGGCACCAGCAACGACGGCGGCCTAAGACTGGGAATCGCGAGGGAATGACAAAAGTCTTTTACCGCTGCACTTCTGTCACTCTCCCCCCACCCCGGAATCTCGCGTCCCTTCACTGAATCTATTCCTCCCTTCCAGTCCATTCGCTCCAATAGACACTCGATAAACGAGCCAATCTGATTCAATTTAATTTATGGTCTTTCGGATATCTTGGGCAGTGTGGTTTCCTATGAGCCGAAGCAAACTCGACAGAATTCTCGGGATTCTGAACTTGTCACGGCTGTTGGTAAAAGAAATAGCGACAATAAGTTTAATGTTATTATTGTTTTGTTTTTAACCTTTAAATCTAGGCGACGATTGAGCAATAAACATTATCCAAACTGCTAAATGATCACATTGTATTGATGCATAAGGTATTGTGAAAATTGTAAAAAGAGTGCATGAAATTTCTCTTTTCTAAAAAATTTTATTCATCAATAAGTGATTTATATAACAACGTATCATAACCAACAAAGTGCAAAATATAATTACAAAACAATTATTAAAATCATATTTATGTAAATAGAAATTTGCTTTTTGGCTAATAATCAGAATTATGACGGTAATTCTTTTTCGTTAAAACACTGCTTTTTGACAATTTAGTTAAAGGCTTTATAATTAAATTTGATTGCAAATTGAAAATAAATGTGTATTACTCACCTTCGTGAGAGATTTTTCCTACGATCAACATGACATTTTTTTAAAAATCTATTGCGTTGTTACTCAATTAATATCCGATGTTTCGAAATTTTATGTTATCTTATATCTGATCAAGATACTGCGATAAAAACATACATACATTCATGTTGAGGACTCATTTCATTAAGGGACTTCTCAGATTGTATATTTATTTATTTAATTGTTAATTTTTTGTTTTGTTTTCTGTTTTCCTCACCTTCAAACCCCGCGCGAATACAAGATAATACGCATACTTTCCAATGCTGTTTACATACTTCTTCGATCGGTAAGTGCGACCATTTCTTGAATGCGAATACGAAATATAGAGCAAACCATAAGTGGCTAACAATAAGGGGGCAATTTCAGAAAATCGGCAGGACCATTCAGCAAGCTTTCTGTTGTCCTTCAAGAATCGCAGGGCTATTGATCAAAGCAATTTTTGTTTTCGATCCCCGCGTTCTCCTTTGCGCAATACCTTTTATAATTCATCGTTTCCTTTCAAGACATTGTTTTGAAACCAAAATGAACTGATGAAGACGATGTTATGGGAGAATTTAATATCAACGTTCATCGTGGAGCACAGAGACAGCTGGTAGGGCAGAGCAGGCATGAGACGAAGGGCAGTTCAGGGGTTGTACTCGATGGGGAGGTTCTTGCGGCGGATCATTCCGTCGCCCTGGAACCACTCGCGGCGGAACTGCTTGGCGGCGCCGTCCGGGGTGTTGGTCCACTCGATGTTGTTCGTGCCTTCCTCGAAATAACTATGGTTAAGCTTGAAGTTAATAGTTAAGGTTGGTTCATAAGGAAGTTTATTTTTCAGGTAAAGATATGACCTGGCCATACGCGAAGGCATCGCAGGAGACAGCAACGAGGACGGGCTCCTTGGGGTCGAGGTCACCGCTCGCGGGGTCGACTCCCAGACGCTTCATGTTGGTGGTCTTGAAGGCCCAGCCGATGCGGCGGGCAGAGCTGTTGATCACCTGTAATTGAATGTTTTAAACTCAAATACTGCGAGGAAGAATATGTCGGAAAAGGAGGGGGAACTGTTCCGGAGATTTACAGATGATATTAAAATCGGGTTATTGCAGGGAAATTTTTTTTAAGGATATAGTAGGTCAGAATCCAGCCTTGATGTGGTAGGTGTGCTTGTCGTCGTAGGGCGCATTGAAGACGACCTTGGAGTTGGGCTGAGTGGCGATGTCGCCGGGGGGAACGGACTGGGCCATTTCAGCAGGAGATAAGGACGAGGAAAAACAGCCGAAGACTGATGGAGAACAATTCGACTCTACTCTTTTATACTGAAACGCCGACAAATTGCACTTCCGGCATGAAGAGTGTAACTTCTCCTAGTATTCAAAAAAACATATTCAAAAAAGTACATTAGTTCTCTATTACTCAATAATTATCATTATGTTTCCAAAAATTGACTTGATTCTCAATTTTGAAGTGCATTTTGCATAGCTTCAATTTGTATTTTCAAATCAATCTTGAGAATTATAATATCAGATGGAGAATAATAATTAAGTGGATTTTTTGAATATGACTATAATATGGAGCAGTACAACATACAAATTGAGAGTAATAGAAGACTAATGTACCTTTTTTGAATATGATTATATTAAACTTGTATTCTTTCCGTGGAAAGTTTACTTTTGCATATCAAAGTTTCAGTATAAAAGAGAAAAGTAGAAGGGTTCTCCATCAGTCTCCGGCTGTCTTTCCTCTGCCTGCTCTCCTGCTGAAATGGCCCAGTCCGTTCCCCCCGGCGACATCGCCACTCAGCCCAACTCCAAGGTCGTCTTCAACGCGCCCTACGACGACAAGCACACCTACCACATCAAGGTTGGTTTCTGAGCTAAATCCCTTAAACATTCCCCTGCAAAATATTCTATTTTCCTCCTGACGATAATTAAGTTTCCAATATACAATTTCAGGTGATCAACAGCTCTGCCCGCCGCATCGGCTGGGCCTTCAAGACCACCAACATGAAGCGTCTGGGAGTCGACCCCGCGAGCGGTGTCCTCGACCCCAAGGAGCCCGTCCTGGTCGCTGTCTCCTGCGATGCCTTCGCCTATGGCCAGGTAATATAATTACATGAAAAATAAACTTTCTTATGAGCCAAATTTAACCATTAACTTCAACCTTAACCATAGTTATTTCCAGGAAGACACGAATAACGACCGCATCACCATCGAGTGGACCAACACCCCGGACGGCGCCGCCAAGCAGTTCCGCCGCGAGTGGTTCCAGGGCGACGGCATGGTCCGCCGCAAGAACCTCCCCATCGAGTACAACCCCTGAATGACCCCTTTTCCCGACTCCCCACCACCTCTCTCCCAAGCAATTCCAGCATAAATGTTTTGCTTTTATATCTTTTGTTATATTCGCTTGCATTTCCATCCTAGAAGCACGTAAGCATGTTCTACGTATTCGGGCTTTATTTGTACTGCATTAAAGTGACTTTAAAGTGATAGTGGAATGTAGTATATGAATGGTCAATTGTCTGCTGTCGAGTAGTGAAGAGAAGTCTGTTTTTGCATTATAATGCTATTTATTATCTAAGCAACATGTAAAAAAAATTTGGCAGAATGCTCATATCGTTTATGAAATATAAATATTTTGGGGATGTTGCCTTCCTGCTATGGGCATAGCATTAAATTATCTATTTTATCCTGCTGAACTTTCTGCATTTCACACCGAATGAATGAATCTCGAACTGAAGTCTACATATAGCGAAGATCTCACAATCAGGACGCAAGACTCCGGCAAAGAAGGAAGAGGAGGAGTACAATCTCTGCGATGAATGAGACTGAAAGTCCGAGCAAAGCACCGCCAAAGGAGCCTGTCGCACTCATCAGGTTAGTTAGCTTAATATATTTTTTTAAATAAAATAGATAAGTTATACAAAAAAAATTATTATGGATTTATCTCCAAGACACATAATAATAACATTTTAATTAGAAAAATCTCAAAAACTTTCAGTTGGGAAAAATCATGTAAATTAAAGAGGATGAAAACTCCAACCGAGTTCCTGTGATGTTCGATAATGGAGATAACATTGATTCTGGACAGATAGACATGCACTCTTAATGTTATTGTTGCTTTCAAATTGTTCGATGGAAATATGAAATATGATAATATTTTGCACCTAACTTACCGTGCTGCTTTTGTTGCAAGTACTATCCGAATGGTTTCGCGTCGAGTTCACACAAGCCTTCTGCAATTTGTTTGATATCTTGAACATTCTCCTTACCCTCTCCTCTTTCTCTTTTGCGCCTTCGCTCTCTCTTTAAATGACGTCACCTTCGTTGGCTGCTGAACTGTGGATGAGAGAATGTGGAAGTGTTCGGTCTGGCAAGCGGGTGGACAGAAACATTCGCTTATTTTCTCTGCGAATCGCGCCGTCGCTTCAGTCGCGCACGTCGACCCTTTATGAGTGCATTCAAATTATTGTTTATATTATTTAAGTAATATTTTGAAGATTGAGCTGATTTAATATCTAACAAGTTCCATAATTGCAGCCGAGAACATTGCTCGGTTTCGGAAAGCTCGCGTCCATGCAGCCGCACGAAGCGAGGATAGCGTCTTGTTGGCAAGAGCGAAAGCAACTCTGCAGAGTTCCATGGAATGAATTTCAGGAGGAAAGCGAAAGCAGGATTTTGGATAATTAATTGATTTTGATTTACGGTTTTGATTTACCGACTTTATTTTACTATATGATTCAGTATCTGATTTATTGGTTTAATTTACTGATTTGCTCACTTCAACTGAGTAGTCACCCCCTGCATAGAACGAGGCAACTTCGGCTGATGAATGCACGCAGCTGCCGAGGAGGCGAACTGATTTCTGGAAATATTTCATTTATTATAAATAATACCGTAAATTTACATGATCCGATAACTATTAATAATACAGAACTTTTATCAATGTTACAGTTATTCGAAGCGGCACCTTGTTCATTTGGAAATGGCTCGATGTCGCATCCAGAGAAGAATGCTGACGCGACTCCATCGATATTTGTTGGCCGGCTGTAAAAGTTCTTTTTGATTAATCATTAAAAAAACACAACAGGAATATTAGATGTTGCAAAAAAAGATATGCCTTATTAAATGAAATGACTAGAGGAAGAAAGCTGTGAACTAACGTGTTACGATAAAGACATTGACACCGCTGACTTCATTCCATCCCGGACTTTCATGAGGCATCGAATTCAGCTTCACAAGAAGTTCTTTAGTTCATGAAGAAAAGGTGTTATTGCCATCAAAAGGAACATTAAACAAATATTTTCAATTACTTTTTGTCAGGAAGGTGAAGCGAAAAAGGGAAAAGTTTAAAAGAAACATAATCATGCCTAACCTCCTCTTTGACCAATATGACGAGTTCTTAAAGAATTATTTGAATTTATAGTGAAACAGGTACCGAGAGAAGAGTCGAAGTGCTCAGTGAACAATCCTCTTAATTCAACATTAATTATTTTATGGATATTGGTTGAGAGTAGGTTAGTTGAGAGTTAGCCTCTGAAGAATTTAAGAAAAACAATACTCATCATGTCATTTTCGTTTTTCTGTATGTACTCCCTCATTCTCTTTCACATTTATCTCTAACCCTTTCTCTTTTAAAGAATACGCATTCTTTCCTTCACGATTGCAATTTCGCGGGTCCTACAGCTGCGTGAAAATTGCACGCGTGAACGAGACTGCCAATTGCCGCGTTAATTTGAATTATTTTTTTTCTTCTAATTTTTCGGTGATCTCCTTCTATGAACAGCACCCGATCTTGATCCCTCTTTTTTTTCTCTTTCTCTCATTCTCTCTCTCTACCTCTCTCTATACATACGCATAAATAGCTCTCTCTTTCTCTCAATTTCTTTCTCTCTTTCTCTCATCCTCTTACCTGATCATGATCTCTCTCCGTTCAAATGCCGCATACTCGATGATGTCCTCGATTTTCCAGCTCATCTCCCTCAGCCGCTCCTCTCCGAGTGGCGCGAGCAGAGAGGGAAGAGCCGCCCGGAAGACGCCCGGCGAAGAGTGACTGCGGGACATCAGCTAAGAAGATCTTAAATTATATAAAATGTAAAAAAAAAGGAATTTGATTACTAGTTAGCGAACATATGTAATCAGTCGTTGAAAAGGAATTCCGAAAATGTAAAACCAGCCTCAACTACAGCATTTTTTGTAGTGTTTGCTAGATCGGCGACGGTTTGAAGTTTGCCTGCATCTAAAATGACATTGGCGTGTAAATAAAAAGATTAAAGGAGGTATCCGGGGAATAATTAACCTATGTTTTGTTCCATGTGGATAAGTTCATCTTGGCGTAAAACATATATCCAGAAAGTTTGAGCGATTTCCTTTCATTACATTCTGAGCAATAGTAAGGTGAAAACTGGCGGGTAGAGCTACGGTAGGTCATAGCCGTCCTCCTATTTCACATGCTCTCTCGACCGAGCGACAGGCAACTTTATGAGCGCGCGCATTCAAAGTGGTTCTCCAGCGCTACTGTATAATTATTCGCCGGATACTTCCTTTAAATAGATTGAAGAGCAAAACGATATTATTAAAAGAAGTAAGAATTGTACCAATGGTGCAGAGTGATCCCGCGTAGCCAGCCGAGCACGTGCAGGAGATTTGGGAGCTGGAGCTGATGTTCGTGGCACACGAAGCAGTTAGGTCCACCGTCTGGCACCTTAGAAGGGTACTTAAAGATGCACGAAACTCAACCGTAATCTATGTGAATGTACATCGAAGCAACGGTCGTGCTCGGTGCAGCGAAGTATGCTCCGCAAGGAGTGGAAGCTGAAGATACGGTAGTCGAAGGGGTGGTTGAAGTGGAAGTGGAAGTTGAGAGAAGTGGAGGAAAGAAAGTCGACGTTGTAATCTCTTCCGTTGTCGAGGTGAACGGAACCGTAGAAGTTGTGATCTCTTCGGTCGTAGTCGTTGTTTCTTCCGCTGTTGTAGTCGTCGTGCTTGTTGAGGTCGTCGTTGTCGTGGTGGTCTCTGAATATTTCCAACGGTTTGAGACGTGTTCATGTCTTAATTTGTTTGTTCTTTTAATTTCCCTTTGTTGTTGTTATTTTCTACAATGTACATACGTAAAAAAGTATGTACATGCATACAATAACACAAAACAAGGCAGCATGTGTTGTTTGTTCTCTCTCATCCATACCATTGAGTTTGCAGCACGCCAAGGTGGCGTACGTCGAAAGCGCCGTTCCGTTGTCGGTGCGTTCCTTGCCGTATGCTGCGTTATAGCACTCGGTGTATTGGACAGGTGCATCCGCCCAAAAGTAGCCGTAGTCATTAACCTGTAATGTACACAGGGATTGCTTATCTCTTTTTTCATATGTAAATCTTCAAAAAATGTCCTCACAATGATCTTTAGAAACCTCTATCTGTTTGTTGATTTATGCGAATAAATAACTTTGTGTAATGTTAGTGCCCCCCCCCCCCACCCATAACTCACAAACATGAGTCCGGGCGTGTTGCAACGGCGGATATTGCATGGGATCTGCTCGTTGACGAAGAGTGATTTGTCGGCGACGTATCCTTCGGGGCACATGTCGTACCCTTCCCAATCGCCGCATGCCGTGCAAGTTTCGGCGTCGGCTGTAAGGATTTGATGATTTGGGCTCAAACTGACATTTCTACATTTGGTGAATTCATCAGGGCTCAAAAAGGGCACGCGGCCATTACCCTTTTTGCGTGATCATCCTAATTAAAAAAAGAAAAGGATGAAACGTTTTCTCAACGTGCCCCAGATCGTTGGATCTGACGTCACCGCGCAGATACAAGTGGTCGTCGCGGTCGGATACCCGTTCCATTGGCCCTAAATCTTGTTCATTCACCTCTCAAGGCTACAATGCATTATTGTTATCTGCTGTTTCAGCAAATAAATTGTATAACGCACATATTTGCACATGACGCGAGTCGAGTAGTGAACAGAAGTGCCGTCATCCTTAAAAGTAAAGAAACCCAGAAGTAAGATAAAGAAGAGAAATAGTGAGAGAGAGAAATACAGGGAAACAAAATGAGAAAGGTATTGATCAAAAGTGAGAAATACTTGAGATCACTCACACATCGCGGGATGCCCTTCCTGCAGATGAGATGCCAATACTTATCGGCATATCCGTGGTCAAAGGAAGTGTAGAAATTGCTATAATCCCATGTCTCTGTTCCCGGCGGCGGCCCAGGCGTCTCGGGTGGAATCGTGCATTCTACTGTGGAGTCGAGAGTTTGTGGGTGTGTTCACAAACTTCTATTTACAAAACCGATGCTTTTCTTCTTTTAATTGCATATATGTTTTGTGGTGAAACGATACATGGTGGAAGAGTTGTAGTCGTTCCCGAAGTGGTTGTGGAGTCAAGGGCATTTACTGAATTGGTGAACTTTATTTCATTTTTAAATAATAATAAAATAATGGGTGGCACGAAAGTACAAATAGATAACATTAAAGTAACGCAAAGTGCTAAGATAAATTTTCTTTAAAAAAAAACTTCACCTGCACGTGCTAGGAAAAGCAATGACGTGATCATTTGGATTGACGATCCAACTCGAGCGAATCTTTGCTTGCGCATCAACAACTTAGCAGAAGTAAAAGTGCACGGTAGTGGAATAATGCTCACCCAAAGAGAGCTCCTTTTCTGAACTTCATTAAATATTCCAAGAATCTTGATCTATTCGGACTTTGTGATGTTTTACAAGGTAGTGTGACAGCCTGCTCATCTCTCCACACAAGTTACTCTCTCTGTCTCTCTCTCACCCTCCTTTTCTCTATTTTCTTTCCCAAATTCTCTCTCTAAATCTCGATTACTCTTAAACTCCCTCTCATTTTCTCATACTCTATCTCTTGCAGACTCTCTTTTGTTGTCAGTCTTCTCCCCTTCCGTTTGTTTGGGCAACTCAAAGACAATAGCAGAAGTAGGAATCATTTGTGCTTCAGAAGGAATGCTCTCTGTCGGAGGAAAGAAAGGGAGCTTGCTGAGTTGCGATTTAAATGCGAGGCGATAGACCTATTCTGACCGACGAGAACCCGTATCCCTGGACTCCGTCTGCACATCGAAAACTTTGTTTGACTCATCAAGCAATTTCATCAAATAATTCGACTAAGAATGCTGAATCCAAATGCGAAAATCGTTTTCAAACTCCTTTGAAAATATACTTTAATCCTGGTTTACCATGATTTATAGCTGATCTTGGTATAAAGTTCCTGGGTGGGACTGTATTTATAAATGTATGTATGTAAATTGTAATAAACAAACCAACCTAGTCAATACAATCTTGTCAGTGGAATAATTTGATGTCTCATACACTGAGAGTGCTCTCATTTAAATGTTGTCTTGTTTTCAAATGATAAAACATAACGTGATGTCACTTCATTCACTACTGAAGTCTCCGTCATTCTTGTGAAGACGCGAGCGATCTCTTCTCATTTTCTTGTGCGACAGACCACGGCCAAAGGAGCCCGTTTCTTAGCAACAAAAATGACCTGGAAATCTACAGGAGTGATTTTAAAAAAAACATGAAAAAACACATTTTCAGCCTTCATTTTGTTCAATCTCGTGGGATAACAACTGTCTGCTCAATGTCAACAACTCTGACCTGTCAGTGTCTCCCTCAATGACACCGCGCCACTACCGCCTCTCCTGTCTTACTCAATAACTTCCCCAATGGCTACTCTCCGCTCTAAATGTCTCCATTTCACTCACTCTCTATGTCCTCCCAGTCATTGCCCACTCATTTTCTGCCCTATACACCTCATATCTCTGTCTTTGTCCGAAGCTCCATAGCTTTTCTATATCTTTCTCTCCCCTTTCCTCGTCTCATTTTCAAGCTTCCGACTGAACACCTTTTCTCCCACATTGATTGTCCACCACGTATATCTTTTCAAATGTATCTTATATGTATGTAACAAATGAATTTTTTGTTTACAGTTTTGTAGGTAACACGACATAGGATCAGTTCCATTTTTCCATTGAAGCGTTCTAGATATGCACAGGCGGCAGGCATCCTTCCGCAGCCCCCGAGTAGTGAAGCATTGAGTTGAGCTGCAAGAGACATTTTCTCTTCATAAAATTATAACAATAAAATTAATCTTGTGTAAAAACAATCAGCACAAGATGCGCTTCCGTAGCATAAAGTAAAAAAAAGCTAATAGTAAATTACATACGAACCATAACGACCAACGTTTTGAAGGACCGCCTCCCCGGCTGACGACGACGGGGGAGAGTCCAAATCTGCGGTCAGCTTGTTCTTCATATTCGGGCTTTATTCGTACTGCATTAAAGTGACTTTAAAGTGACAGTGGAAATGTAGAATATGAATGGTCAATTGTCTGCTGTCGAGTAGTGAAGAGAAATTAACAATTAATAGGAAAGAGGAACACCGAAAGCACGCCTGTGCTTTCGGCTAGATCAATGCTTCGCCCGCTTAGTATGAATATGTATGAATATGTTGTTCGCAATTGCCACGGCATTTAATATAATTCTCCTTAAATCTAAGATTTTCATATCAACAAAATTGTTTCAGATTGTAATTGAAAGCGTGAGCACAGTTGGCAAAAAAAAGAAAATATATGTTTATTCCATTTTTTATCTCCTCAGATGAACTTAAAGCACTTGAAATTAAAGCTTGTAACTTGATTAAGGTTCCTGAAAGCCCGCTATTTTGATTTCCAAATGTGCTAAATAGAAACAAGGCTAAAATTTGCAATCGCGCTATTCAAAAGTGACAATTCGTATTATGAACTTCTCATGACTTTTACCCTCTTTTCCTTACTCTCTCTTTTCTCTGACTTCTCTGCTCTCTCTCTCAATCGTGCGCTTTGGCTAGAAGAAAGGAGCAGCTGACGCGCCCTTTTGAGTCTGTGTTTTCTATTATAATGTAATTTATTATCTAACCAAAATGTACAAAAATTTGGCAGAATGCTCATATAGTTTATGAAATATAAATATTTTGGTAATGTGGCCTGCGATGTGTTCTGGACCAGTCAGGAATGTTAGAATAAATCGGAAAGGGATATTCAAGTGAGAATATCGTAGTGATCGATACAGTTTTATAAATAACAGAAGTATATAAGATGCATAGAAAAATAAGATCCATCTCCACTTCGATTTACCGTCAAGTTGGCGGGCAATTTAAATCCGCACGAGAGAGAGGAAGAGAGCTTCTAATAGGAGATGAAGAAGAAGGAGATGGGGAAGGAAGACGCAAGGAAAGCAGAAAGCTATTACACGCTCTTCTCTGAGAGTGGAGAAGTGGATAGGGGAGATGAGGGGAGGAGAAGGGAAAGGAAGCTCAAGCTTCGAAATAGACCAGGGGTGCATTGAGAAGTCGGGTAGTGAAGATTCGGCGAGGAATGCATTGGAGGCTGCACAGGATACCAGTCATTTATCTTGGCCCTCAGGCAATTTCTTTCTCTCTCTCTATCTCGCTCTCTCTCCATCTCTCTCTCTGCCCCACTACGGCTTCAGCCAAACTTCCCAACTGAGATGTTGGCAACGATGGTTTTAGTCAGCTTCGTTATTAAGTACCACGAATCGTAATTTTGAAACTAGTTTTAGTTATTAGAACTTATCTAGGTATTGTAATCAGAGGCTTTGGAGGTAATACTTAAAAAAATTTTTTTTTTTACTTTTTTTTATATATGTCAAATGCGATTGCTCTTTTCCCTCGTGCCTTACGATGAGTCCAGGGTCCCGTTAAATTTATTGATCTCATCAAAATCCGGCCGCGTCCACGGACCCTTGACGTTCCATCATCCTTCTCATCTCCGTATTCCTTCCCATTTCATCCACCTCCGATATCTCTCTCCTTCTCGCCTTCTCTTTCTCACTCTCTGTCTTGCACTCTCTTTCTCTGTCGTTCTTTCTCCCTAATTGTCTATAGAGGCATTTTTCACTCTCGGATATAGGCGGTTGACGATATTCCGTGATGAAAGGCAATTAGGACGAATTTCATGTAAATGTCTGCCAACCATTCCGTGCCTATCGCATTATTTTATTAATTTGCCGGTTTCCAACTCCAAATATCATTGCTTGAATTTCGCGCCCCAATTCCTGTAACTGCTTTGCCGGATCTTTAGCAACATAATTACGACGAGACGACGCTGTCTCCGCTTGGCAAGCATTCCGGCTGTCTCTTGTTTTCATGGAATTCGAGCAAGCATTCTGCTGTCGTAACAAATATCGCAGACGCTTGATTTTTTAAATTACTTATATACATATTTAATGGGTACATTTATATGTTATTCTTACCAATAAGTCCTGCCCAATTTGCAACTTTTATACTATGGCCGCTCTAGGCGAGCACGACACTTTTTAGGGTTTTTTTACCAGGATTTTCAATGACTTTATTCAAGTAGATCATCAAGTAGTTTGTGGTGTCTCTGATTTTATTCGACTTGGTCTACGATCGATTTCTTAAAATTATTTATCGCAAGTACAGAATGTACGCTCTCTATTAAATCGTGGTAGCTACAACATTTTTATTTCTTTTTTTTTCTGATATAATGAAATGTAGCAATATATATTTAATAATAGGTAGTTGAATATGTCATCCAAAAAAGGAATACTCGCTGATGCCTTTCAACTCGAATAAATTACCGTATTTTCTCTATTAGTGCCCCCGGTGGTTCTATTTTCAATGCCCTTGCGAGAGGGGGGCACTATTAGAGGGGGGGGGGGGGGTTCTATTAGAGGGAGGGTACAATTTTTCAATGTGATTGGCAAAAAGTTTGTAAGCAACAATTTATTCTTAATAAATGAGAATTACAGCTCTTATTCAATGGACTCATCACCGGAATATCCGTTTTACTATAGATTTCGAATCAATTTCCAATTAGTCCACTGGAAAGAGCCTCCTATATCCATTCGAGTTACTTCTCCAGCCGAGGTATTAGACTAATAAGGGAGGGGGGGGGGTACTATTGGAGGGGGGGGGGTTCAATTAGAGGGAGGGATACTATTTTTCAATTACCTTCTCAAGGGGGGGCACTATTAGAGGGGAGGGTTCTAATAGAGGGAGGGGCACTAATAGAGAAAATACGGTATACAAATGTAATTCATTTACTGGCACTTTCGTTGAAATTCTTTTGAACTTATTCTTGGTCTTCTCCAATGTTTTTCCAACCCTTTTTCCATCCACTTTTAATAGCAGCTAAGTGCTGGCCACTTTATGCGCCACAACATTCATTCTTGGCCAGTGGGCACTTTCTATTCGCTCTGGAAGGCAGGTGGAAAGTACCCATTTTTTATGTCCATTGGTTTCCATCTTTCTCTCTCTTTCTCCCTTTCTCTCCTTCCCCTCTCCCTCTCTCCCTTTCTCACGCTTTCCCTCTCTCTACGTCTCTCTCCCTTATCTCTGCCGCTACCGCTCTCAGCTTTCAACTCTCTATCGCTATCCTCTCTCTCTCTCTCTCTCTCTCTCTCTCTATCTCTCTCTCGCTCTCTCTCTCTCGTTCTACATACATATGTATCTCAAATTGTTTCTTTCCGCACTCTCTAGTCAACGCACTCCAAACCGTATCAACGTTGATATCACTAATATTTTTAATATGCCATTAAATACATTTTTATTTAAATATATTATTAATTAATATGACCACAAACTGCAAACTAAATTTATGCCCTTGTCAGTAAAGAACTCAACTGTTCGTTCTCTTTCTTGCAGTCAAGCATTTCTCTTTAAATTGCAAACATCTCTTGAAATTGCCGCAATTTATTTCCGAAATTGTCACAGCATTTCAATTTTAATTCGCTCAAGCTTAGGTATATTTTGTTTTCCGATTTCTTGCAGAATCGTTTGATGCAAATGCAGCAGTGCAACTTCCGAGGACTCTTCAACATGCGACTTCTACTGCTTTTCGGTCTGGGCATTTTTTTCGAGAACAACAGAGAAAGAAAGAACATTTCATTTCTCATTCCACTTGAAAGTCGCCAGATGTCGTGTAAAGAGAAGCTGAAAGTGCTTTCTGGCATTTATCTTTTTTTTCTTCTAAATTTGCCTTTACACAACATATTTACGGAAAATATAAAAGTAAAACAAGCTGTGGTTATATACAAAAAAAGAGAAAAAAGCAAGAATGAAAGTATTTCTTAAATAAATAAAAAATACATGAACAAATATCACACAGAATAGTTGCCAAAAGTTTTTGAAGACATGTACTGTCTCGTTTTTTTTTTATTTGAATCTTTCGACTACCATCAACACTTCTCAGAGAATCTCAGCTGAAATTTGTTTATTTTCGCACAGTTTTTCCGATGTTTCCTTTGCACATATGTACATACATACATATATACAAACTTTAATATGAAAGTATTACGCCTGTGATATTACGCATAGTGTTAGCTGCTAGTTTTGAACTTCATAAATCTCTTATCCATCACAATTTTTCTTTTCTTTTATAATCGCTCCATTAATTGTTATCATTTTTGATAAGGAACTTCTCCTTTAATTTTTTTTAAAGCTTTTTTCTCCATTTGTTGTCCCTGTTTTTTCTGCTACTTTCTGAGTCAATCTTTCTTTTTTTACTAGGTATATGTATTTATTTTTGTCACTTAAAATAGCAAATTAGTTTTATGTGCAAGTGTCGAAGCCAACGGTGACTGAAATGTTTCTTCCCTTCCGGACTCGCTGCCCCCTCCTTTCCTAGTTGGCAGCGCGAGATGAATGATGCAAATGATTCACGCTCCACCGTTTTGACCTCTTCCTCATCTCTCTCTCTCTCTCTCTCTCTCTCTCTCTCTCTTTCTCTCTCTGTCTATCTCTCTCTCTTTCTCTTTTTATCTCTCTCTGTCTATCTCTCTCTCTCTCTTTCTCTCTCTTTCTCTCTCTCTCTCTCTCTCTCTCTCTCTCTCTCTTTCTCTCTTTCTCTCTTTCTTGCTTGCATTGTCTTCACTCTTCACTCTACTCTCTCTCTCACTACCTCTTACTCTATCAACTTCTCTATCTCTATTTATCTCTCTCTCCCTGCTTCTGCTGCTGATTCCGGAGCACGCTTCTGACGCCACTGACTGCGTGAACGCTGGCGAGGGACGTCTTCGTTGAGTCCGCGTCGGGTTTCCGTGTAGCCGGTCGAGCTCACAGCGAGTCCTCGTCCCTGTTGCTGCCCTCCGCCTTCTCCTTCTTCCCCTCCTCCCTCTCGTTCACGAATTCCTCCTTCTCATCGTCCACTTCCAGCTTTCCGTTGCCCCTGTCGTCCTCCTCCAGCTGCTCACCTTCTTCCGACGCTTGCGGTTCTGCAAAGTAGTTCTCGAAATAATTAAATAATACTATATTACACAACTCGGTTAGCTCACTTGCATTCTAACTCTCACTTTCACTTTCACCCCTTTTTCTTTCTCTCGCCCTGTCTGTCTGATTGTGAACTCCTTTGGTCTTGTCATATTTGATAAGCTGGAACCAAGCACTTACGGTCCTTCGCGATTCTCGCAATCTGTCGCCGGAGCCGGGCTTCCCTCGCCTTAGCAGGCCTGAAAGATGGAAAGATGATTGGTTACAAGTGTTGATATGGCAAGCACAAATGTAAGTCTTCCTATGCGAGTAGTCAGGAAGAGCATTAATTGACATACTTGAAGAATTGGTGCGACGCCAGCTGGCAGGCAAAGGGTCTGGCCTCTGGGTCAGTAGCCAAGGCAGCGCCTGCAAAGTGATTATGAATCAAAGTGATATTGCTGAATATTTTTTGGCAAATATTTAAAATGTGTTCTTTTGAAAATTCTAGCACCCAATAATGGGTATTCCAGAATTCTTAGAAGTTCTTTTATGATATACCTCTCAAAAGTACTCAAAAAGGCAAGAAATTTCATTTTTACGAGAATTGATGGTGAAATGAATGTACGAAAACCCATTCGGAGCTTTTTGTGAGCCGGAGTGCCAAAACGGTCATAACCAGTCGAAAGAGCAGAGACTTACAATATATCCGCAGATTAAAGAGCAATACCAGTTCATGTTTCAGAAATCTTGAAATTTCGAAAAAAAAAAATCGACGATAGGATTTGACTATTTTGAGCTGTTCTGCGATAAATGGTACCAATTTAAGTTATGTTCCGAAAACTGTACTATACGGTTTTATAAGAAAAGAAACATAAATTTGATGTTCATTTTCTACTTTTGAGCACGATCCATGGAACGCACGATCGAAATGAAATTTTTCTGCATATTATATTTCATTCCTCTTGCAAAAGTCTCCCTCCTTTCCCATAATCCTTCTCTTTCTCGTAGCTGTCTTTTAAATAAGAGCGCGAAAACTGACAGCCGAGATGTCGGAGAGAACGAGAGAAAGCTGCTGTTCGTTCAGGCAGCCCTTGAGGTTAGACAACGCGCCCAGCTCACCCAGCTCCGTGACCAGCAGGGCTCCACCATCGCATCGGAATGCGCCACGGTACTGTGAGATGAAGTCGCACTCGCCGCCGCCCACCTACAATGCACAAGCGAATCTTCCCCGCGCATTCCGAACCTTCTTAGAGATTTATTTATTTATATATTTATTATTTATTCGTACATCAAATATATAGATGGGACAACATTGAGATTTTGTAATACCGCGTATGTATTATGCAGGTGTAGACTAGGGGACATGTGTGCAAAATTTTTTCTAAAAATCTTTCTGCAGTATTTTTTCTTCCGGAAAGCACACATAGAATAGAAAAAAGAAACATCGAGAGTATATGTATGAAGCATTCGCGAGAATGTGAACAAACCAGACTATGCATGAATATTTCCTGCTCAACATCCACAAGCATTAGTTTTTTGACGGCCACGCGGGCTCCGCTTTTGATTTCCTTAGCCTGGAATAAATATATACTTTTTTTATTATTATACTCTGTTTCGTTTATCCTTTTATTTAATTCTTTATCGACGTTCTATAAGTTGAGTGGATAGGATTAATTCACCGCAAATTAGTCAATGAATGTGTTTTTAACCTAATAGACAAAGAATTTATAAAGGTTGAAAATGATGAGGAGAAATCACTATCTGACAGACTATTAGGGAAGGGATGACTAGAGAAGACAGACAGAACAAACGGTGAATAATATCTTATAGCGAGCAATTTTGAGACGCAAAAACCAAGGTAGGCCACACAAGAAATTGTTTATTATATACATAAAGTTCATCAAACAATATTGGTTTACTTTTACGCTGAAACAATACGGTTTGATATAGCCAAAACTATTGTTTGAATATTTGACATATTAAAAAAATTGTTTGACGTATCAAACAAATGAAAGAAGGAGGAACGCGACCCGCACATTATTTGACTCGCTGGATCAAGGAGTATGTATCGAAATTATAGTGAACAAAAATTTAAACTTTTTTTTATCAGCACGATTCTACTCACTGTCAACTTTTTTCTTCCCTACTTCATTTTGTTACCCAACTCCCCTCTTTATGTCTCAACCAATCTCGAGATGTGTAATTTAGTTCCTTAAAGGAGCATGAAACTCAATTTTTTCAAGTTTTAAGTTATTACACTAGTCTGTCTATGTCCCTCATGCGAACACTTATGCAAAGAAAGAAGATTCAAAAGTGCAGCATTCGCGAGAAATTTCCATTAAAAAATCAGGGAAATTTTTGGTGCGATACGGTATATTTCAGTTCATTGTTAGTTTTGCAGAAAATTAACTCCAGGATATTCTCCACCGGCCTGTGGGAGGGAAAATACTTTTTAAACATCCTCTTGCAACGTCGAAATGTTTGGAAATAGATATCTCTAGTCCCTTTCTTTATGTTTGTTTGTCATTTTGCCAAGATTCCCAAGGAAATATCGAAATATCGAAGAAAAGTTTCACTTTCAAAATTATTCTAAAAGTTTTTAGTAGTCCGTGTGTACTACTTTTCAGTACATATATTATAATAAAATCAAAGCGTATTACAGTATCCCGGCACTTTTCTACAGGTCTTTCTGTGCAGGAGTTTTGGGTGTTCATGCTCCTTTAAACCAGCCAACAAAATTGATCGAGTAAATAGAATTTCTCCTAGCTCTCGTAGTGTATCGAGTTAAACAATCCAAACAATTGCCTTGGACAGGTTCGTCATACAAATTGTTTGATCGCATCACTAAACAAATTCTTTGATATGTATGTCAAACAAACTCTTTAAAACATCCCACAAACAGCAACAAAGAATGTTTTTTTCGAACTGTTTTTCGTGACAAGCATCTTCGTTCTATATATATATATATATTTTTTATTTAAAATTAAACTTAAGGGGAGCATAAAGGCACGTTTAGAAATATTTTTGAACATTTTAAATGTTCCTATTTTCATAGGGGGATTATGCATTTGGCCCTTTCCCTGCCACAATGTACTCTTTGTATGTAAATACATATAAGATGAGGAATTGCACGTATGCCACATTATTGTTGATGAGTTAGGATTGCGAGTGCCGCGGTCAGTTACGAGGGCATGCTCTGGCCCGGGGTGGCTGCGTTCTTCCTGCTCCGCGGAGGGATCCCGCGCGTCGTTATCGTGTTGTGAAGGTTCGAGCGTCGTCTTCAGCAAGGATCAAGGAAGCAACTCGCTGAGGGTTATTCTTGTTCTTGTGTTTATTTGTATCTTCTCTCCATTGCATAGGTCGTCGTTTTCATATTGTTTATCTCATTTTAACTTTTTTTTAAATACACTTGTTAATAATATTCCGTCGTCTACCACATCTCACTCGGACCACGAACATGGCCATCCCGGCCAACAGGATGATGATATACAAGGAGGTATGTATAACAATTAATCAGCATACGTTTTATGAGTCGTTGAAGAGGGAAAGACAAAGAGAGTGGGAGAGAGAACAAGCGAGTGAAAGATAGATAGCGCGAGTGCGAGAGAGAGAGAGAGAGAGAGAGAATGCAAACACTAACATCACGGCTGTCAGTTCAGCTGTTGAATTAGAATGAATAAAGGGAGGAAAAAAATACTATTAATCTGGAAAGAAATGAAGTTAAGCTCGATTTTTGTTTCAAACTTTTATCAGGTTTGTTTTAGATAAGATATAGAATTCACTTGGCTTATTTATTTTCATGTTTGAACACGTAGTCTTTTATACTCGATTGCCAACGATTTTATGGAGCGATTATTTTCAGCATAACGATGTATTGTTTAAATAAATAAGTTCCAATTCGTGTCACATCCCGTTGAATTCGCTTGTCTTCATATCAACAAATGAATGTCCTCGTAAGATTTGGCTTGTCTCAAACACAGATTCTGCGGCTAGTTCAGAGAATCGCTACTTAGCTCAAGCACTATTTTTTTTGGATATATATGTATATATATATATATATATATATAGAGAGAGAGAGAGAGAGAGAGATTTTTAGAGGGAGAAAAACAAGTTTAAGAGAGAGAGAGAGATCGAGAGTGCGAGAGAAAATGTGTTTTTTTTTAATATGGCATTATACGAACCTTTACGCGAATTTCAATAACAAATGGAAGGCATTCGTGATCCCATTATTTATATAATACATATGTATATATTTTTGAATGACGAGATATCACGGTAGGACAGGAAACTAACAGGAAACTCATCGGGTTTGACATCGGAGGCTGAGGTAAAGACCGGCCGAGGAAGCTCCATTTGGAGACGAGTTTCGTGACGAGGGACCGAGTGGAGGGCTGATGAGATGACAAAATGAACACAAAGTATATGAATAGTGACGGAAGATGGAGTACTTTGCGGACGGACGTACCCAGAGAGAATAGTGCAGATATTATAATTTCTTCAACCCATTGCATCCAAAGTCACGTCTTCGACAATAAAGAGAGCCTTTCTATAAAAGTTAAGCTGGCCAGGCCCGTATGAAAAAATGGCACAATATGCGTTTGATGAAGTATATCGAAGGATATACATTTTCTAGAATTTTCACTTGAACCTGACGAGCTGTTTGTTTCGATGAAAGTGGTGCCAGTTTCACAATAGTAAGTGACAATTTGAGCTAAAGGCTTTATTTTTCTTAGTGAAATATGAATCAAGTCAAGTTACCGCAGTCAAATCTTTGCAAAAGTCTAGACTGCACTTGGATGAGAGCCCTAGACTTGCAAATGCGTTTCATTATATCTGTCATTGTTGGTTGCTCACAATCATAGCTTCCCTGGTCAGTGTGAGTAATCTCCCGCTTGGTGTGCGGTTGAGTTCGTGGGTGCTCCTGCATAATCAGCAGTTCAGCGTGTGCTTCTTGGCAGCGTCGCTGCGGTTCAAGAAGATAAACTCTTTAGAATCCATCCCACCCCTCGTCTTATACATCGTATCGCTGAGAAGTGAACGACAACAACAACGTCTTGTTATTCCATGTATACTTCATGTTCAATGTTTAAGCATTATTATGCATTATTAAAATGCACAAAGACTGCGGTTTTCATGGTTGCGAATGCAATTGAAGGTCTCCTTCTTTTATTCGTCCCAAAGAAGAAGTGTGCGTATAGAGAGCAGAGGAAACGGAAGTTGACGAGTCAAAAAATTATTCAGGGGTTGTTCTCGATGGGTAGGTGCTTGTGGCGGAGCATGCCGTCACCCTCGAACCACTCGCGATGGAACTGCTTGAGGGCGCCGTCCGCTCGACTGGTGAAGCGGCAATCCTCCTGTAGTTAATTAAGTGAAATTTTTTTTCTTATTATTATTCCACGTGTTTTTTATATCATTATATCGACAAAGGAACTATAGCTCTCTTTAAAAAAAATATTAACTGGTCATTGGCGACCAACGAAGACGGGCTCCTTGGGGTCGATGGCTCAACTCCCAGAGGCTTCATACTGGTGGTCTAGAAGGCCCAGCCGATGCGGCGGTCTGAGCTGTTGATGAAATATGAGAAAATTGGTTGATTAATGCAATTTGTTGAACAGTTGAAATGTGGTCTAATGGTCAACTTTTCCTTTTTTTCATTGTAGAAAACTCCTTGAACGAAGCCCTTGACGGCTTATCTGCTCCGGTACCGGGCTCAAGATTCAGCTGCGCCGTAAGAGCGTGTGAGATTTTATAATGATACATTTGAGTTAGCCCTAATTTACATATGTATGCATGTAGGAACCGACATTGCGCGATGATGAAGACAATCTTGTCGAAAAATTTTCTAGCACACAACACATGTCTTATTCAATATAAGCGACAAATAGAGCGAAATTAAGATATAGTTTTTAATTCTTTTAAAGTGTTTTTAATTCTCTATATACATATTTGATATGGTAAAGTGAAATCTCCATCTCTCTCTCTCTCTCTCTGAATTACATATTAATACATATGTACTTGTATGCTCGGCGAAGTGGTAGTTGTAGTGCTTGCTAGTGGTCGAGGTCAGCGTAGTGGTGGTTGTAGGGGTCGGCAATGCGTTCGGGGTCGGCGCTGGAGTCGGTCTGACGGCGCCACACGCATACACGCACACGGCAGAATCATAGAGGCAATGCACATCGCAAATTTGGCCATTCTCGGGTGCGACATGGCAGACGAATCTTAAATCTATATGCTTGAAACAACAACGCAATATTACGTCCTTCCCCCTGTCTCCCCTCTTTGCAGAATTTGGCGGTGTTCGGGTCGAGGAGTGAGGATATGGAAGGAGCCAAAAAGAAAGCAAAAAAAAGAGAAAAGTTTGCCCGTCCATCTTGCCTGTGATTGCAAAATCTTTATTACGAGGATAACAGTGTCCAAATAGAGAAGCACTTGCAGGGAGGAGGCAACGCTTCCCACTGCGCACAATCGCTTCGACATATGCCAAAAGATATCTTTAAAAAACCAAAATATTTCGCAGATTTTTACTAAGAGCGCCGCTCAAAGGCACATCGTAGACATGAAGATTCGGCAGTGCGGCATCGACGAGTTTTTCTACGATGGAATGAACATTGTAGACAACACTAACTGGCTTATGACAATATATTTTAATTCAGAAAGATACAGAAAATTAGTAACGCTGATGAAGCAAAGTAAAGCAGAAAAGGAAAAAAAACATTATTTCGACATATGAGAAACATGAGAGCTATTGCCTCGAATGCTCTTGGAATGGCAAAGGATGTCCTCGTTTTAAAGACTTTACCAGAGTCGATTTCATGGAGAATCCTTTGTCTCGCACACACACTCTTCATCTTTCTCTCTCTCCCTCTCTTTTTCTCTCTCTTTTTCCATCTCTCCACTCATTTATACCTCTCTCTCGTTGTTAATTAAGTCGGCCTTCTTTATCTAGTACACTCAAGCAAATCCGCCTGATCATCGTTCCCCTTCTCAGTTCCGCTCTTCGCCTCTAGCATTACATCCAGTGGATGATTGGCCTTGCAGTTCCTTGATTTCTTTTCTTTTCCGTAATATTATTCATGCACAAAAATGGAACACCATCGTAACAGGCGCAGAGCATGCCGCTCCATTATGGAAGAGTGGAGACTGAAAATGGCCGCGTTGTGTTCACCTTGTGCCCCTTTTTAAAGGAATTTAGCAGACGAACAGTTTTACGAGAACCATACGCTGAAATTGGAAATAGAATTGGAATTGGGCCAGTCTATTGCGAAGATGGCGGGAGGATGTGGGACACAAAGAGCTGTCTAGTGGATGCCGTGAAAGTGGAAGAAGGCATGCTGGATGCCCCCGAGAAGGATGGCGCAACGAATTCGAGGCCGAAATCTGTCCACAACATGGATGCGAACAGCAGTGTCATGAATTCCGATGCCTTTGATATTACCTTCACGTAAAGGGGGCCCAATCCCTGATTTTGGAATAAGATTAAAAACTTGTAAATTTAAACTTGTTAACTGGAACAATATCTACAAATATGTACATCTCCTTTTCACCTCTTTCTCTAATTTTTTAAAATAAATCCGCCATGCACCTTTCTCTAATGCTCTCTCGATCTTTCTTTCTCATAATCAGTCTTTCTCGTTCTCACTTTCATTTGGCTCTCTCTTTTCTTTATACATATGTATGTACATATGAAGATATCTGCACAGACGCCTCAGACGTGGTGGTCGCCATTGTCGAGCCCTAAAAAGGTCGGACTCGAAATGATATAAACGAGTTGTATGCTAGACGAATGGGGATTAATTTTCATTTGTCTTACCGTTTTCAAAAAAAATTCGAATTCAGACCAAAAATACGGCCCCAGACGATGTCCAAGGTTCTTTTCGAAGGTTTTGGTCAAATTATGCATTTCTTATCGTTTCTATAGAACAGCTAATGCAAGTTCAAAAAGTACTCGAAATGTGCTCGAAATATATGTATTTCTCTTTGAAAGGAATTGAAGGTCCCGCACTTAGGTTCCCAGGCGCCTGAATATGAACCTGGCGCTCAACGCGGAAAACAGAATTAAACAATATGAAATGCATACCATTTTGTAGAGCAGGTCGAGTAGTGTTTGGTAGTCAATTTTTATAAACCTATTCGCTAAACGTTTCCTTGGGCAGGTCATAATAAGACGCTGCTCGTCTCTTCCTGTCTGTAATGAATGCGCGATCTATTGCTTGGCCACTTCCTTGACCTGTGAGGAGAGAAATAAAGAGAGAGAGAGAGAGACAGATAAAGAGTGAGAGAGAGACAGATAAAGAGAGAGAGAGAAAGAGAGTTAGAGACAGATAAAAGAGAGAGAGAGAGAGAGAGAGAGGTAAGAGAGGAAGAGAAATATAAAGAGTGAGAGAGAGAGAGGGAGAGGGGAACAGACAAGAGAGAGATCAACCACTGCCGGCACTCTATTATACGACCTCTCGCCGCCATTCTGTTCTATCCTCTCAACTTCTCCTCCTCCAATGGCACAACGCATTCATTCTCAAGAATGTTCTTTCTCATGGGGTTCGCTATCAAATTTTGGAAGGAAGATCGCCGTGGATGACAATGACGTCATCTCTTTCTCTGTTCTCCTTTCCTTAGGAAGTCACCTCGCTCACACAAACTTTAATATTTTTTCTAAATAAAATTAAAGTTAATGAAAAAATTACATTGGAATTTTTTAAAAGAAAGATAAAAGACGTTCTTCTAGTTGTTTAATCTCAAATAATTTTTAAAAATTAATTCAAAAATATGTATTTGCTTCAACAATTGCATATTAAGAAGACGAAAAATTTTACGAACGAGCCTGTTCATACGACGACCACTCAGAAAGTGAAGACGATGTGAAAGTGAGCATGGCCTGTGGAATGATCGCGGTGCTACTTTAGAATCTCAAGCAGTGCAAAGTAAAAAATAACACAAACATTTTCAGTCTTAAAAAACGGAGCAAACAGCTACAGTAACCTGAGGAAAGACTATACAAACGAAGAAGACTTTCTCCTGGAAGATAATAAGTGCAACGAGAAGTCCGACGCGTCGGAGAAGAAGCTCTGCCCAAAATTCATTGGTCTTTGCAATTATGCTGGAATGGTTTCTCGATTGGTCGAAAATGTAAAAATAATGACGATTGTTGACACCGGACAATTCCAAACTTTCTTGAATTACGTTTCAGTGCTCCGCTCTCACTGGCACGAATTGAAAATATTGATTTTAGAACAAATTTGACCACATGTTTTCTTCATAGTGCCCACGGGTCTTCCTCATACATTTTTTTTATTTCGAAAATCTGAAAACTTCGCATTGGTCCGGGCCACCTTAACCTTTTCGTGCATATCAGTCAGTAGCAGACGTAAATTGGGATACTAGGGAAAGAAGGAATTATAATATCTGAACTATTGCCTCAGGTCAGCTCGCCAAGATTGAAAAGTACTCCATCTTCCGTCACTATCCATATAGAGTTCATTTTTATTTTGTTCATTTTCGCTTCTCGCTTTCGCTGCATTCGGTTCGCTTCCCTCTCTCTCTTCTTCTCTTCTCTCTCATCTCAATGGCTCTTCCTCTCTCCGAGTACGCCTTCATGTCGGACATCAAAGTGGCCGATGTTCCCGTTAGTTTCCGTTCCTACCGGGCCGGGCCTTTGGTATCTCATCATTCAATAAATATATACAAATGAATATATCATTGGGTCACGAATGCGTTGAATATCTTCCATATTATCGTGAGATTCGCGTAAATAGTGAGTCGTGGAACTAAATGCTCGTTTATTGTCATTTTTTTATATATAGAAAACATACAACAATTCTAAAAATACCTCGTTTTTTTTGACATTGCAACAAATTTTTTTGAACTCGAGTGCATTCATTTTGTGTATAATTTTCAAGGTGTATACGAATTATAACAATTTGTGAGTACTTGAGTGCACCTTAAAAATTACGCCCCAAATGTACTCAAGTTCACAAAAAGTGTCATGTTTGAATATGCATGTACATACATATATTATATATATATATAATATATAATATATATATATATATATAATATATATTATATATGTATACATATTATATATGTATATATATAATATGTACATACATATATATTTATATATAAATATATTTGTTTATATACAAACTTTTTATTCAAGCTCCCCGCCGGCCACCTCGACTTCGTCGATGATGTCATCGGTAGCGGCGCATTTGGCGCCGTAGTTCGGGTTAGTGTTTGCATTCTCTCTCTCTCTCTCTCTCTCTCGCACTCGCGCTATCTATCTTTCACTCGCTTGTTCTCTCTCCCACTCTCTTTGTCTTTCCCTCTTCAACGACTCATAAAACGTATGCTGATTAATTGTTATACATACCTCCTTGTATATCATCATCCTGTTGGCCGGGATGGCCATGTTCGTGGTCCGAGTGAGATGTGGTAGACGACGGAATATTATTAACAAGTGTATTTAAAAAAAAAAGTTAAAATGAGAGAAACAATATGAAAACGACGACCTATGCAATGGAGAGAAGATACAAATAAACACAAGAACAAGAATAACCCTCAGCGAGTTGCTTCCTTGATCCTTGCTGAAGACGACGCTCGAACCTTCACAACACGATAACGACGCGCGGGATCCCTCCGCGGAGCAGGAAGAACGCAGCCACCCCGGGCCAGAGCATGCCCTCGTAACTGACCGCGGCACTCGCAATCCTAACTCATCAACAATAATGTGGCATACGTGCAATTCCTCATCTTATATGTATTTACATACAAAGAGTACATTGTGGCAGGGAAAGGGCCAAATGCATAATCCCCCTATGAAAATAGGAACATTTAAAATGTTCAAAAATATTTCTAAACGTGCCTTTATGCTCCCCTTAAGTTTAATTTTAAATAAAAAAAATATATATATAGAACGAAGATGCTTGTCACGAAAAACAGTTCGAAAAAAA
This sequence comes from Allodiplogaster sudhausi, assembly GCA_945643635.1. Taxonomy (NCBI): domain Eukaryota; kingdom Metazoa; phylum Nematoda; class Chromadorea; order Rhabditida; family Diplogasteridae; genus Allodiplogaster; species Allodiplogaster sudhausi. Next base: position 444,307 of record CALZFC010000010.1, read on the forward strand.
CATTCTTTGTTGCTGTTTGTGGGATGTTTTAAAGAGTTTGTTTGACATACATATCAAAGAATTTGTTTAGTGATGCGATCAAACAATTTGTATGACGAACCTGTCCAAGGCAATTGTTTGGATTGTTTAACTCGATACACTACGAGAGCTAGGAGAAATTCTATTTACTCGATCAATTTTGTTGGCTGGTTTAAAGGAGCATGAACACCCAAAACTCCTGCACAGAAAGACCTGTAGAAAAGTGCCGGGATACTGTAATACGCTTTGATTTTATTATAATATATGTACTGAAAAGTAGTACACACGGACTACTAAAAACTTTTAGAATAATTTTGAAAGTGAAACTTTTCTTCGATATTTCGATATTTCCTTGGGAATCTTGGCAAAATGACAAACAAACATAAAGAAAGGGACTAGAGATATCTATTTCCAAACATTTCGACGTTGCAAGAGGATGTTTAAAAAGTATTTTCCCTCCCACAGGCCGGTGGAGAATATCCTGGAGTTAATTTTCTGCAAAACTAACAATGAACTGAAATATACCGTATCGCACCAAAAATTTCCCTGATTTTTTAATGGAAATTTCTCGCGAATGCTGCACTTTTGAATCTTCTTTCTTTGCATAAGTGTTCGCATGAGGGACATAGACAGACTAGTGTAATAACTTAAAACTTGAAAAAATTGAGTTTCATGCTCCTTTAAGGAACTAAATTACACATCTCGAGATTGGTTGAGACATAAAGAGGGGAGTTGGGTAACAAAATGAAGTAGGGAAGAAAAAAGTTGACAGTGAGTAGAATCGTGCTGATAAAAAAAAGTTTAAATTTTTGTTCACTATAATTTCGATACATACTCCTTGATCCAGCGAGTCAAATAATGTGCGGGTCGCGTTCCTCCTTCTTTCATTTGTTTGATACGTCAAACAATTTTTTTAATATGTCAAATATTCAAACAATAGTTTTGGCTATATCAAACCGTATTGTTTCAGCGTAAAAGTAAACCAATATTGTTTGATGAACTTTATGTATATAATAAACAATTTCTTGTGTGGCCTACCTTGGTTTTTGCGTCTCAAAATTGCTCGCTATAAGATATTATTCACCGTTTGTTCTGTCTGTCTTCTCTAGTCATCCCTTCCCTAATAGTCTGTCAGATAGTGATTTCTCCTCATCATTTTCAACCTTTATAAATTCTTTGTCTATTAGGTTAAAAACACATTCATTGACTAATTTGCGGTGAATTAATCCTATCCACTCAACTTATAGAACGTCGATAAAGAATTAAATAAAAGGATAAACGAAACAGAGTATAATAATAAAAAAGTATATATTTATTCCAGGCTAAGGAAATCAAAAGCGGAGCCCGCGTGGCCTTCAAAAAACTAATGCTTGTGGATGTTGAGCAGGAAATATTCATGCATAGTCTGGTTTGTTCACATTCTCGCGAATGCTTCATACATATACTCTCGATGTTTCTTTTTTCTATTCTATGTGTGCTTTCCGGAAGAAAAAATACTGCAGAAAGATTTTTAGAAGAAATTTTGCACACATGTCCCCTAGTCTACACCTGCATAATACATACGCGGTATTACAAAATCTCAATGTTGTCCCATCTATATATTTGATGTACGAATAAATAATAAATATATAAATAAATAAATCTCTAAGAAGGTTCGGAATGCGCGGGGAAGATTCGCTTGTGCATTGTAGGTGGGCGGCGGCGAGTGCGACTTCATCTCACAGTACCGTGGCGCATTCCGATGCGATGGTGGAGCCCTGCTAGTCACGGAGCTGGGTGAGCTGGGAGCGTTGTCTAACCTCAAGGGCTGCCTGAACGAACAGCAGCTTTCTCTCGTTCTCTCCGACATCTCGGCTGTCAGTTTTCGCGCTCTTATTTAAAAGACAGCTACGAGAAAGAGAAGGATTATGGGAAAAGGAGGGAGACTTTTGCAAGAGGAATGAAATATAATATGCAGAAAAATTTCATTTCGATCGTGCGTTCCATGGATCGTGCTCAAAAGTAGAAAATGAACATCAAATTTATGTTTCTTTTCTTATAAAACCGTATAGTACAGTTTTCGGAACATAACTTAAATTGGTACCATTTATCGCAGAACAGCTCAAAATAGTCGAATCCTGTCGTCGATTTTTTTTTTCGAAATTTCAAGATTTCTGAAACATGAACTGGTATTGCTCTTTAATCTGCGGATATATTGTAAGTCTCTGCTCTTTCGACTGGTTATGACCGTTTTGGCACTTCGGCTCACAAAAAGCTCCGAATGGGTTTTCGTACATTCATTTCACCATCAATTCTCGTAAAAATTAAATTTCTTGCCTTTTTGAGTACTTTTGAGAGGTATATCATAAAAGAACTTCTAAGAATTCTGGAATACCCATTATTGGGTGCTAGAATTTTCAAAAGAACACATTTTAAATATTTGCCAAAAAATATTCAGCAATATCACTTTGCCAAAAAATATTCAGCAATATCGCTTTCAACAGTCAGCATTCAAATACATATTATCAACAAAGGTATCCTCCGATTTTGATTATAAAGCTGTACCAGACTCAGTTTTAACTGCTCTTTCTTTTAGAATAAATATCGGAAAATCTGTCTACATGACCAATTAATGGTCCAAAGAATGAGTATTTAACTCCAGAAATTGGCCAAAAACACAAGAAGTCAATTTTAGACCTTTAGATTAATTTTTTTTTACGAACAAAGTATACACCTTGTGGATGAGAATAAAATATTACATCGAATGAACCCTTAATATTTACAATTGATGAAGTTTGAAAGAAATTATGGTTTGCAACCAAAGCCGAAATTTGTTCAGAAGCCCATATTCAAATGCAGATACCCAAAAAAGTATCCGAGATTTTTTTTATCGCAGAAACATATCATATGTAGTTTTTCCTGCTCTTTCTCGTGGACCATTCGGTTTTTGGAAGTAGTAAAAAAATTATTGCCTGAAAACCACATTTCAATAAATTAAATTGAATAAAAGGTATAAAAATATTAATTTTTCACAAACGGTCATCTAGGAGATTTTTGTGTATTTTTGGACAAGGAATCGAACATGGAAAAGATTATTGAGAAATATAGAGTATAACCTTAGATATGGTCATCCAAATTTTTTGAACATTTCGGCTTATATCTAAGAGAAAATTTTTTTCACAACTTTTTGACCACTTAATCCTTGTTATGAATAGCAGATACATCCTTCTTAAAGTTTTCAAAGTAAAAGAAAGCAAAAATTCCCTGGGCAGACTCTCCTTGTTCCTTACAGAGAAGCTCTCTTAAAAGCCTCCTAAAGGCATTCTTCACATACGGTTTCACCCCGAGCCCGTCTGGAGGGGCCTGATCAGCCACCCCGTCTCAGCGGAACCAAATCATTAAAGTCAAAGCAATCGAAACGTTACAGGCCATTACCTACTGCAACACAGTCGATTTGGTCCACTGTGACCTCAAGCCACCGAACGTCGTGGTCGCGTCCAGCGGTCAGGTAAAAGATTCGCTGCGCAATTTGTACAGCTGCGCAAATTGTTCATTTAAAAAGAACTTTGTTTTTGCTCACTGATTGTGAGAACTGATCTTGGCAAAATGCTTTGTTTGAATGTTTAGTGCAAGATCATCGACTTCGGCTGTGCGCAGCTGTGCCCGCTTTATGGACCGCTCCTCCGTGGGCCTTGCGGCACGCCCCTATAGTTAGCTTTAGCTGCTCTTCTCCTTCTCTCGCACTCTCAATCTCTATTTCTCACTAGTTGTCTCTCTCTCTCGCTCTCTCTCGCTGCTTCGGCTGGCAGACACTAATCTAATCTTCTCGTATTGCGGTTCTTATCGAATCTCTCGCTGTTCAGCCAGGCGCCCGAGGTATACGAGAACCGAAACTTCTCGACCGCAAGATTGATGTCTTCGGCATCGGAAGGTCGGCCGTCGAGTTGGCGCTGGTAAGCTGCTCTTTTCACTTGCCGTATTTTTATTGCTTAACGCACAGTAAGTAATCTAGTTATGTATTTTATGGCTATTATAGCTCTCAATCTTTTGTTTGTTTTTTTTGTTTGTCTAAAAAAGATAACTGTTGCAGGACAAGAAAAGCAAATTCGTCAAAAACCCACCGTCCTGCCTTCCAGCTACTCGAATGCGTTCTGCGACTTCCTGAGTAAGTTCTTAAATGGCGAAAGTGTGGGCGGTGAAACAAAAGAGCAAGATATAATATGCAAAAAATGATTCATAATCACTTTGCAGGCGCTGACTGACCCAGAGGAAAGACCCTTTGCCTGCCAGCTGGCGTCGCACCAATTCTTCAAGTATGTCAATTAATGCTCTTCCTGACTACTCGCATAGGAAGACTTACATTTGTGCTAGCCATATCAACACTTGTAACCAATCATCTTTCCATCTTTCAGGCCTGCTAAGGCGAGGGAAGCCCGGCTCCGGCGACAGATTGCGAGAATCGCGAAGGACCGTAAGTGCTTGGTTCCAGCTTATCAAATATGACAAGACCAAAGGAGTTCACGATCAGACAGACAGGGCGAGAGAAAGAAAGAGGGGTGAAAGTGAAAGTGAGAGTTAGAATGCAAGTGAGCTAACCGAGTCGTGTAATATAGTATTATTTAATTATTTCGAGAACTACTTTGCAGAACCGCAAGCGTCGGAAGAAGGTGAGCAGCTGGAGGAGGACGACAGGGGCAACGGAAAGCTGGAAGTGGACGATGAGAAGGAGGAATTCGTGAACGAGAGGGAGGAGGGGAAGAAGGAGAAGGCGGAGGGCAGCAACAGGGACGAGGACTCGCTGCGAGCTCGACCGGCTACACGGAAACCCGACGCGGACTCAACGAAGACGTCCCTCGCCAGCGTTGACGCAGTCAGTGGCGTCAGAATCTGTTGATTGAATAAGTATTTTTTTCTGTTCCCTGTGAATACTTATTGTCATTTCATCGCAGCTGCCTTCTCTGCCCGTCGCTCCGGCACAGAGGCAGAACCAGAATCTTCCACCGCCAGTGCCTCCTCGCCGACAATTGCCTTCTCTGCCACCCCCTCTTCCTGCGCCCAAAGCAGCTCGCACATCGCAGGCGGCCGTCGGCAACGGATCGCCGTCAGTGGCATCAGAATCTGTTGATTGAATCATTATTATTTCTGTTTGAATTTTATCTGTGAATACTTATTGTCATTCCATTGCAGCTCCCCGCCGTGAACCAGACGAAGCTGACACCGAAGTCGGATGGCGTGCAGACGGCCCAGCCGCACTCCCAGAACCAGGTACAGCCTCAGCCTTCTCCACAAGCTGCCAGCTTTGCTGCCGATCTCGTCGCGTTAGTTCAGAGCGAGGAGATGAGAGAGATTGAGAGTGAGAGAGAAAGAGAGAGAGAGGAATAGCCACTGAAACGCTCGTTGTGGGTGGTATATATATATACCGGTTCGAACACCGCTAGCAACAAAATTTTTAAAAATTTTAAACCACCCCGCGAAATTCGATGGCTGGCCTGGACCGTGCTCATCTTTATGCACAACAAATCTCCTGCATGCTAAGAGTCAGACAAATCGTACTAGGAGTTGAGAAAGAGAATGAAGGAGAGAGGAGAAGGGGCTTGTGTAGTAATAGAGAGTGGTTGTAAGAGAGAAGCAGACTGATTCACTTAAATAAATCATAAGTTCATACATATAAAACGTAAATCGTTGATCTTGAGACCCCAGGACTCGCACGCTTACGCAATCTACCACTGCGCCATAGGCTACCTTTTCTTTTCCTTTTGCAGATCCAAGCAAGGCACCCTTCTGACTCTGGCCACTCCGGTTGTCGGCAAGGCGCCTGACCTCACGCGGAATCCATTCGTCGACACGGCGTACAACGGGCCGAACAAGTCCCTCGGCCTCACCAAGGGACAGTTGGTAAGTAGTTTTTTTTCTCGGTATTCTATGCTGCTCGAATCAAGTGTCATCAGTAACTGCATCTTGTTACTACATCATTTGTATGCCTTGTAATAGGTAGAGGGGCACAATAACCCGTGTCCTTACTCGTTACTGCGATACGATACATATGTACATCAAATTTGGTTGTAATTGCAGAAAGAAGTGGCTGAAAACCTGATGTATGTCTGCATGGGTCTGAAGGATGGCAGCGACCCTCTCGTCATCGGCGCAGTTCGCGCGGCACTGGCCAAGTCGAAAGAGGCTAAGGAGCTGGTGGAGTCGATGATCTCCACTAAGAACGACTACTTCACCGTTAGCACATATATGCCATTCTCAGTGGCATTATTTAAATAGCAATCTCATTCTTCTATGCTCGCTGTTTCGTCGTCTTCTTCTCTGCCTCTCTCTCAATGTCTTTCGCTGTCTCTTGGTGGATCTCTTTCACTCGTTCGCTTACAGACGCTGAACGGCATCGTGTCCGGCACTCTGCTTCTCCGCGATCCGCTGACCTCGACGTCCCTTGACAATGGAATGAAGGCGTTCGTCACGGCGAAGAAGAGAGCCAACTCTGCGATTGGTCAGGCTCGAACGGCTGTCGCTGATGCTGACGCAGCCGTTGCCAGCATCTCCTGAAGATCCATCCATGGCCCCAACTGATACCGCCCTACCAACTGATCTATTGTATATGGTTCCCTAACTGATATCTTCTGTCTCACTAACATCATCGTCTTTATTCACCCAATACATCACACGCTTAAGGAGTTAGGAGAATAAAGGAGCAAATCGAATATTGGCATTATAAACAACAACAAAAAGCCAACTATGAAATTAATAACAATAAAAGTGAAATATGAAATTAAGAAGAGCCATCTTGTTCTCAAACTTACTGTATTTTGAAAAATTTTGTTAGTTGCTTTTCGAATTCTCTAGTTCTGTTATCAAGAAAATTTTAGAATTTCTTGAATTGAATACAAATAGATTCCTCTGGTTTTCGCGAGTGAGCATAATTGTACTGATTTCAAGCCTAAGCGCACCTTTTGTTTGAACCTTCGCCGCCTAAATTTGGTCGAGCAAAAATGTAATTAGGCTCGGAAGCCTCAAAATTAGGTCCAACTTTTGCCTGATTAGGCAAATGTCAAATGCTTTATCTGTTGGTAATAAATACGATTTTTGACCATTCAACGAACCATTTACAAGCATAGCAGATGAGCAACATGTCAAAATAGTGACGAAATTATCCTATTTCAATCCAAAGTAGCTCCAGTGCTAATCGAACGACATTCTTTGTTGTAAAAAACGTTATTCTTTAAACTATTCACAGACTATCAGATAACGATAACTATTCACAGACGGGAAATTACTGGAATAGAAGGAAAAATATATGCTACCCATAAAACTCACAGAAAGTCACAGAAAAGAAATAGGAGAGGGAATATGACGGCTGACTTTCGTGGTGGCGACCTCACTCCATCTCATTATGCGAGCCGCCGTTGTTTCTGCCTCCGCTTGCCTTGAACTTCGATCGTGCGTTGGTCCTGAAAATGATGCAATTCAGTAGACTTAGCGAATTTTTATGTTGTTTTATATAGAAAAAATGCACTGTTAAAAACATACGTGTAGTATGTGAAGTAATGGGACCACAGATCACAGACGGTGCTCTCGATCGCATTTTTCTTCTTCTCGTCGCCATCAGGGAAGGTGATAGAGGCCAAGAAAGCATCTGAAATCAAAATTTGCAATCAGATGTGAGGAGAGACTATAACAGAATCATACCTAAAAATAATTATGGCATAAAAAACACATACCGACACATGCATTGAGGATGGAAGACGGTATCGCGGTCTTCCCGTCATTCGGCTTCGCAGCAACAGTGTATCGGTGCCGGACTCGCATCGGGATGATCTTAAGTATGCACATTTGGCTAAAAATTTTGGTATAATGAAGAGTTATCGAACCTGCTCAATGGCATGACGAGAAATGTGCTTAACGACGTTTCGCAGGGAGTTGCTCGCTGATGGGATTGAACCGAAGACCTCGATTATGTCGCTTTTCCCTAAGTGAAAGTAGATTTGAATAGGAACAGAATGGAATGAGTAAAATCGAACCTCCCGCAATAGGAGCGAACAAGAATGTAGGTGAACGAGGCAACGCTTGGGCTTCTCGTCTGTTGAACGTAACCTCCAGAGTTTCCTGAGGCGAACGAGATAGTCAGTTTTAACTAAACTTATTTGTCTGCATAACCTTGTCAACAGGACCCTTTCTATCCTTGAAAACTCGACGCTCAGTTGAAAGTTCCATCTAAGAATAAACTTTTTAATCTGTACGTGCTTTTTTTTAATTTTCTGAAAAAGATTTCAGAACTGACGTATCTGAGCATGCCGATGAGGGTAGCGTAAACGGGGAACATTTCCTCAGAGCAATTTCGCGCCAACTCAGACAGGGTACGGTATGAAATTCCCGTCATGTCACGCGTTTCAGATTTGAACTTCTCCTTGGAAAAGGTAACTTGTTCTACTAGGTTTTTAACCTGCTAAAATAGCTAGACCTAACCTTCCCACGTTGAGTATCCTCAGAATTATCGCCCAGATCGATGAAAAATTCACCAATCTTCGTCATACAAAACTTACCGTCACCAAACAACTCACTTGATTTGCATCCCTGAGAATAAGACAATGATGGGCGAGGTGATCCGTTCCCTCTATTTTTACATACCTCGTTTTTCTGCGAAAATCCGAGGTGATTCTGCCCTGCATCGTCTTCTTCCCCTCCAGAATCGAAGCCGGATCCGCGGGGGAGTATGATGTCTCCGTTGTTCTCTTCGACAAATTCCTCGCCGTCGCTGTCGCAAAGGAGGCTCTGAAATAGATATCTTTTCTCATTATTTCCTTTTATTTGTGCCAACCCTCTTGATTTGTTGTCGGTATTCATGCCGATAGTGCGCTTGCGACATTGGCAGCCGTAGTCCACTAGAAGCATGGGCGCCTCCTCGGCGACTAGAACTGGGAGTCTGGGGGATCCCTCTGACACGAGAAATGCGAGTCTGGCCTATACCTCTACCACTAGAACTGGGAGTCTGGGCGCTTCCACCAGACATTCTTTCAACACGCCGATTTATAACCCTTTAAAATAGCTTATCCAGACGCATTATTATTAAAAATTTAAAGATATCTCTAAGCGCAAGCGAAGCTTTCAATTATGAAAGGAAACATTTACTCGCACTTTTGAATCTTTTATTCATGACAGCATCGCACTCCGGGCGTACGGCAAAACTAAGCACATCTCTCGCGCAGAAACTACAACTGAATGGCCAACAATATCTTTGATGTGAATCTCAATTACTTCTACAGCAGATGGAATAACAACACCTCCGTATCTAATGTCACACAGTTGCTCGGTGAGTTCTCGGAATTTAACATCTAAACCTTCCCTAGCAAGTGAGCGGATGAGAAGATCACTATGCCGCTTTCCAACTTTAATCCGCGAGATAACTGCTCTGTCTCCATTTTGACCCGCAAGAAGAAACCCAAGAAGTTTCCCGTAACGAACAGTATATCCAAATCGGTACATAATATGAGTATCGTCATATGATGCTGATCCGGTGCAAGCATACCGACGGCCGCGTATGGTATGGCAAAGAGAAAAGATGTCATCTACATGTATTAGAGGGCGAATCTCGTTTGGGATCTAACGAAAAGGACCCGGTCAAAGAAAGTCTCTTTTTATATATAAAAAAGGCATGTACTTGATCATCAGTCGGCACTGTAACTTGTCGAGGAAGCTCGATAGTGAGTCGAGAACAGAGCCTCTTCAATGGGCGGTCGACCTCGATGCTCTCAAAGTCAGCTCGAGAGCGACGTAGCGCCTCGTGACGGATCTCTTGGATAAGGGCAGTGCTAAACAAAACATGTTACTTCCTATTTTAAACTTTTTTTAAACAAAAATCTAACTTCTTAAGCATGAAGAATCCTACATTACGAGTGACGTTGAGATTCAGGCATTTTTGCATAACAAAATGCAAATGTTCGAAAGAAATCGTCGACAGTGGGTATTGGCTTCCCATTACACGGACCAATTCTGCCATTTGAAAACAAATGGTCTGGAAACCAAAATTAAATAATCATTTTGCATCCCCAATAACAAAAAACAAGCTGACATGCCACTTGATCCCGGAGAGAAGAAATGGGCAGTCTTCTTGAACTGCGAGGGCTAGGCCACGGCAGAGGACTTCCACTCTTGTCGGCATGTTCAAATCGCTTGAACTGAAGGGACAGACCATCTCCTTAAAAGATAATTCTCATTTTCATTTACTATTCTTGTTGCTACAAACTAACTCTGTTTATGGCGTGAAGAGTAAATGATATCAATGAAGCTATTGGAGAAATCCCGCCCGTCATCGCAATCGAAACAACAAGACTGTTGAACATCTGAAGAATTGTTCGAACTCGAGTTTGATATATCTTGGTTCATCAAAACCTACTGCCTCTTTCTCGGTGCCTGTACAATCGGAAAGGGAACGAGGGAGAGGCCGAGAGAATGAAGGAAGCTTAATATCATCCAGCAACTTATGCACCTACAGAGAACATGGCAAAGTGGAATTCCATGGAACCAATGCTGAAAAAACCTCTGATGCATCAGCGCTAAATATCTCATGTTTTGGCCTAACGCCCTGCAGAATCGATCCAACAACTTCTAAAGGGTATTATTAATGTACAGAATTCACTCATTACATTAAATAACCTTGTACAATCCCTGCCATTGCCCCTTCTTGTACTGTATGGAGCCAGTCAACTGGAGCGAAATGCATCTCGTGAACAGAGTGAGCGAAGGAATATTCGACGCCTACATGGAATCCGTCTGGACAATCCTTCGTCAGAGGACCGCACACTCGGGAAATTCGGGCTTATATAATAATTTATATAAATATTTAAACCTATTTAATGTACGACTTACACATAGTTCCCGGTGGATGCAGTTTCATTCTTGTCCCACTGTCATAGCAATAGAAGCAAGCAGCAGGGGACGAATGATGGCGCAAGCCAAACACCTTACGCCTGGCCTGACAATAAATAGCTCTAGATAAGTTATAAACAACAAAAAATACTGGTCATATACCGGATCATCGTGCGCTCCCGTAACCACTTTAGCGTCGATTGGGATTCCTTTCCACTGCGCTACGCATTCCAACACTCGCACAACATAGCGTAGCAGGCGGTCATGAACGGCAGTGGACGGTTCAGCTGCACCAAAGTATACTGCTGCGAGAAACACTGCACCTTCCCTAGCCCGATGCGCGTCATCCATGTCAATCGACATTAACCCCAGAGGCCAACACTTTAATCTGAATTCATGTTTAGTGATTAAAGCTCTGTGGTTACAGTGGAGCTGAATTTTTGGTATATCTAACCTAGAATGTCCTTTTAACCGTACGCCGTCCCAACTGGAAACGAAGCTCAATGGCTGCACTGGGCCCCCAGTAACTTTCACTCTGTTTTGAAAGAACGGCCACGCCAAAGGCGTGTCAAGGATAACGCCGGACGCTATTCTCTCATGCAGAGTGCGAATGTGTAGTGACCATTTAGTAGCCGGTTCACTAGCTCTGCTATGCTCGCCAGAACAACTGTGCTCTTTGAAGGGCCATCCGGGCAGGAACAACTACGAAATACATTACAATTCAACCCATAAGAAAACATCAATTGAAATACCTGTCAATATCACGAGCGCAGAGGGCGCAGAGGCTTAGACTATGCGCAAGATACGCCTTGTTGTTCAAGAATGCACGCATAAACCTTTCGTGTGGACTGAAGTGACCAGCGAAATAAAGGTCCAATCCTGTGCGAATAGCACAGTATCATCAACAAGCTTTGCGCACATTAAATAAAGTAACTTTAATTTACTTGAAAAAAACATAGAGTTAAACGCAAGTTTTCTTTACCACAATACTTCAAATTTAACGAAAAAAAAGTTACAAACCGGCCTGGCTGAATGCACTGTCAATTAAGTGTTGAAGCTGGCAAAGGACTAGGGAAGACATGGAAAAAACTGTCCCCGCAAACACCTACAAGATAACGGTTGGTTCAAAATACTAGCATTCACATTTAAAAAAAGATGAAATAAAAAAAGGAAAAAAACAGGTCACTTTCATTGTCGAGAAAATAACAATGAAATAGAAAAAAATCATCTGACTTTCGTTATCCGCCCGAGCCTCCGTAATCAGCAAATCATCGACAAAGGTGTTCTCGCCCTCATCGCCACTCGATGTCTCCATGATATCCACGTCATTTTCTTCATCAGCTTCTTCCACTGAATCCGAGGCATTCCTTAGAGTAGCTTCTTCCACTCGGGCTTCTACTTCTCGCAAAGTCTTCCGTTTCTTGGTCTGAACGAACCTCCTTTCCATCTACAACAAACGTTATTTAAAAAAAAAACAAATCACACACACACACAAATCACCAAGATATAACATTTCCAGCTTTCTTAGCCGCTTTCATTTTCATTTCCAACTCAAGGTGACTATTTCAATTTATCGCAACACCAAAAAATTACGGTAGTTGCACACCAAATATCATGATGCAAAAAACAGCCTAAATTAGGCTGACGTTTGCCTAATTAGGCTGCAAATTCGTCTCAAATCTAATTATGCTCACTCGGGAAAACCAGAGTCTCATTCTAGTCGATTAATGTAAACTAGTGCTAAACTTTTCAAATGCATTCAAAAAATTTTTGCACTTACAAATGTTAATTAATGAAGCTTCGAAATAAAAGTAGAAAATTCATTTCACCTCTCCTCATCCTCGAAGGATGGTCTACTCTTTTGCTGCCAGCTACTACTGGAAAATCTTTATATATTTTACATCTCATAGTAAATATTCTTGAATTAAATTAATTTAATAAGAACTGAAGAAAAAATAAACTGTTATTTTTTCAGCCCTGGGGCCGTCGGCAGCAAATACTAATACCCCGAATGTTAGTTAGATCTGAAATTGTTTACAGTGAAACAAGTTTCGAAACAATTAATTTATTAAATTACATATAATTTTATCAGCTTTTACTTTCAGCCTTATGGCGCCTAGGGCCACGCTTCTCCCTACGGTATCTCTTCATCTTATGCTATAAACAATTCTTAGGATTTTATACTTGCGAATCCCAAATCGGATAGTTTATATGATTGTCCACGAATATGGCTTCTCTGATCCATCGACTGATATCTTGTGCCTGACCTTCTCCGGTGGGTTTTATTTCTCGCCAATATGGCGACTCGAACCTGCGACTTTTGAACCTTTGTGCGAACGGGAGTCGTATTTCTCCAGCAAAACCAATTTTGTTTTAGCACCTATAGACTTTTATCTTCCTATGCTTATCGATTTGATTACGGATATTACGAATTGCAAGGAGCAAAATAATTTTGTTTTTGCTTTGGGCTGTTTGTTTGTATGTACATACAGTACCGCTCAGTGGCGAGGGGTGAATGATGCGTCGGCTAGAGCAGCCGCGGCCAAATGGGCCAGGTGGAATATCTGGCGGCAGAAAGAGTTTTCAAGCAACAAATATATATCGATATGAGATCCTGGGATGTTTCTTCACAAAAATCCGTCAAAAAAATCATGAACATCGTTGCAAATTTGTGAAATCTGTGTTTTCATGACCAGTGACATATTTGGTCCGCTATTATAAAGCGTTCTTCCTCTTCACACACTTCGGAGCATGCTTTCCGAAGAAAGAACATTTTTGTTCGGTAGCGTAGTGCTTACCACGCGACGGACGACTGAACATTATGCGTGTTCTTTTAAACTTTGTCACTTGAATTTCTAAAGTAGCACCGCGATCATTTCAGGCTATGCTCACTTTCCCATCGTCTTCACTTTCTGAGTGGTCGTCATATTTACTGCTCGTTCGTTTAATTTTTCCTGTTCTTCTTGATAATTGTCTAAACATATATAACTGTACTAAATAAATATTTTAGGTAATTTATTTTTTCATCAATGATTTTAATTTTAATTTTATTTAGATATAAAATTAAAGTATGAGAGAACGAGGTGTCTGCCGAGAGCGAGAAGGGAGCAGAAAGAAGATGTCGCCATAATCTTCCGCTGCGTTTTCCTTCCGGAATTTGCAAGCGAAAGCCCGAGAGCGAACTTTCTTGAGAATGAATGCGTTGGCCGCAGTGTGCCATTGGAGGAGGTGAAGAGCGAGGATAGAAGAGAATTTCGGCACGAGGTCGTATATTAGAGTGACTGCAGTGGCTGATCTCTCATTTGTCTGTTCCCTCTTCCTCTCCCTCTCTACTACACTTTCTCTCACTCTTTATCTGTCTCTCTCACTCTCTTTCTCGGCTTCGCTCTATCTTATTCAGTCTCTCTCTGTCTCTTTCTCTCTCTCTTTTCCTCTCTTTTTCTCTCAATCTTTCTTTCTCTCTCTCTCCTCACAAGTCAAGGAAGTGGCCAAGGAACACTGATCGCGCAGCCATTAATAGATCCATGAGAGGCAGACGGCCACCATTGATGGGTCGAGATGCCAGCAGTGACTGAGTCGCGCATGAGATATGATTGGGGTGGGCAAAAGAGAGAGAAGAGAGAGAGAGAGAGAGAGAAATTAGAAGGAGATGGAGAGAAAGGGAGTAATAAGGTGAGAGATAAGGACAAAACCAGAGAAGGAAAGAGCGAGACAGAACGTACGAGGGAAATAGTTATCGAGAGAAAGAGAGCAGTGAGTCATAAGCCGAGATACGGAGAGCCGGCCCGAGTCTTTCTTTCATGATCAGATGTCTCTTTTTTTTCTTAAATAACGGAATAGAACAATAACTCATCTTCAGAACCCAGATGTAGTATGTACATACATATGTATGTATGTACGTACTTACATTCCTATATACATACATACATGTACTTCACTTGCCGTGACCGTCCCCTGATACTCCTCTGCCTCTCTCCCGTACTCGTTCTCTCCCTCTCCCATCTCATTTCTCTCCTCCTCTCCCTTTGTCTCTACCCTCTCTTTCTCTCTCGCTGTCTGCTCTCGATCACCGCACCTCGGTTATTGTCAGTAAACAGACCACCCTGCTAGATGGGGGTCTCCAAGTGCTCTTCCTACTACTCCTCTTTCCCTCCGTATCTTCCTCTTCTCGTGCCGTTTCCATGTTTGGGTAACCTACATACCTTGGCGCTGCCCGTGTGCTGATAGAGAGAGAGAGAAAGAGAGAGAAAGAGAGAGAGAGAGAGAGGGAGAGTGGCTAGTGGCTGGCTGTACAATGGGATGTTGATAATCTAGAGTGGCTCTCTTTCTCTAACTCTCTCTCCTCTCGCCGTCTCTTAGCTCTCTCTGTTATCTCCCTCTCTGTGCATCCCTTTCGATCTCCCTTTCTATATCTCTTTCCCGTTCTCTTTCCTCGAGTGCATCATTCTCTCCTTCCTTATATCACTAATCACACTTAATCTCAATCACTCTTTCTCACTTAATCTCAATCACTCTTTCTCTCCCTCAATCTCTATCTCTCTCCTTCTCTCTCTCCCTCTTTACATCTCCTCTCTCTCTCTCTCTCCCTCTCTCGCCCTCTCCCTCTCTCCCTATCTCTCCCTTTTTCGATCTCCTCTCTCTCTCATTCTCTCTCTCTCTGCCATATTTGCTGACGCCCCCTCTCATCATCGTCCATCTCATGTGTGCTGCTGCCCCCTTCCATCCGCCTTCTTCCTCCCAGCCATGGACTCTCCTAATCACAGTGTGACCGCTCATCTCCAAGTCAATAATTCGAGATATCAGATTGGAGAATGAATAACTGTCATATCTTCGAAAAAAAATTTTTTTTACATATTTAATATCGATTTATAAATTCATAACTTTTTCCTCTTCAGCTTTGCACTGTTCATTAGACTTACCTTTTTTTTTCTTTTTTTTAATACTACATCAAGAACATTTTCATTTCCTATTTCTTCATCTGATATTTATACACGAACCGTGCTTGCTGTATTTCGTTCTCTGATTTATCTCCTTCCGATATCCCGGTCCCTGATCTAGCTGAAAGACATCCGACGACGGATAAACAGATGATGACCGTTGATAGGGCAATGCTACTGATGAGGGAGAGAAAGAGAGAGAGAGAGAGAGGAGAGGGAGAGAGAGAGAACGCGAGAAAGAGAGAGAAACAGGGGGGAGAGAGTGAGCGAGACTTAGAGACAGGAAGAGAAAGAGAAAAGCAGAGAGAGAGAGAGAGAGAGAGAGAGAGAGAGAGAGAGGAGACCGGGAGACTTTGAGAGAGAGAGAGAGCCAAATCTTGGGAAAGAGGAGATTTGGCCGGAAACGGATGGAAGACGATTTGATAAAGCGATAACAAAAGGGGAAGAATGTTGGTGAAAGAGACAAATCGTATAGATGTGAAATGTGCAAAATCGCTCACTTCCATCTCACAATCAGCACTGATTCCTTCCATCATCTTCATTTTCCCAGTTTCTTCATTTCCCGTTGTTTCACCCTCTCGTTCTTCCTCAGTTGCGGAACTATACTCACCTGACAATGTGTTATGATAGCATCTGTAACATCTGCTCTGTTACTGGTGGACAATAAGGATGTTGTCCTCTTTTGTCTATATAACTTGGCTTTCTATATTTCTATCTCGCTCTCGCTCTCTTTCTCTCTCTCTCTCTATTTCTCTCTGACTGCCTCTCTCTCTATCTCTCCCCCTTTCTCTTCCGATCATCAGTGATTCATCGCCTACACGTCCGCCATCTTTTCACTTCCTATTGTCTGTTGAATCGCTCGTATTGTCTCTTTCTATGCCTCTCAATATGTTTGCCTTTCTTCTACCCTTTCTCTCTCTCTCTCTTTCTCTATCTCTATCTCTCTCTTTCTTCCTCTCTCTCTCTTGCTTTTCTTTTCAACAAGCCGTGGCCATCTTCTTCTCTCGTTCTTGCCTCCTGTCGAATCGCAAAAGCCTAAACATCCGTACAGTGCCGCATTTCTCGCGCTCGCTCATAGATTGTATAGAAAGAGAGAGAGCGAAGGAGAGAGAGAGAGTGAGAGAGAGAGAAAATAGATTGAGACGAAGAGCTAGAGAAGGCGAGAAAAAGCCGGAGGAAAGAGAGGGACAAGAAAAGGAGCGTAAAGATGCGTTGACGACTGTTGGCTAAGAAGGACGAGGCAACCATCGAGATGTGATTTTAGAAGAAAAGTATCATCAGACGCACGAGAGATTGAGAGGGAAAATAGAGAGAGAGAGAGAGAGAAAATGAGAGACAGTGAGTCAGAGAAAGAGAGATGAGTCGCGCAGACTTTGAATGTGGAGCGAGCGTAGAGAGAGAGAGAGAGAGAGAGAGAGAGAGAGAGAAAGAGAGAGAAATAAAGAGAGAAAGAGAGAGATAGAGAGAGCGATAAAGAGAAAGAAAGAGAATGAGAGAGAGAGAGGAAATACTTTTGACAGGATCACCGCCGGTGTGCTGTCCTGATCGCACTTTGCAGTTCCTAACTATCTTTGTTATCTCTCCCTCTCTTCCTCGTTGTCACCTAATCTGTCCCTCTCTCTCTCTTTCTCTCTCTCTCTATCTTTATCTCTCTTTCTCTCGTTGTCGCATACTCTCTCATCTTTCTCTCGCTTGATTTCCCTCTCTCTCTCTGCTTCACCCCCGATCCTGTTCGGCTTCTCTTTGCTTGGTTCGCTCTCTTTCTCTCGCTCTCCTCATCTCTCCCACTCTCTCACAGTCTCGACCTTGTCTTTATCTTATCAACAGGCTGCAGCGGATAGTCGCAAATGTCGTCCTTTCAAGGCAGCGCACAATGAGAGAGAGAGAGAAAGAGAAAGAAAGAAAGAAAGGGAGAGAGAAAGATTACAGAGTGCAGAGTCAACAATTTTGAGCAGATTTCGCTTTGCAGCCTTTTGGCCATTCATTTCTTCCTCTCTTGGCATACTGAACAAATGATTATTATAAAGAATTCTTGCATTGAAAGCATTATATGTATGTCTATTTCTACAATAATATTTCCAATTTTGCGTCATTTTCACTCTCCGCAAGAGTTGTTGAGCTTTGCTTATGTTTCGCCGTACGATTTGCTCAATTGTATTCAACTATCACTCACATACTTGTTCGCACTCTTCTTTCTTGCTATCTTTCTCTCTCTCTCTCTCTTCTTTCTCGTTCTCTCTTCTTCTTCTTTCTCTCTCTTCTCTCTCTCTCTTCTTCTTTTTTCTCTCTCTAATCTCTCTCTCTCTCTCTCTCTGTCTTGCTTCACCCCAAAGATGTCCAACTTCTTCTAGTAACATGCTGAACACCTGCAAGCGCTTCCATCGACCCCATCTGTCGCATATGCTGGACCCTCTGAGACTTTTTCAGCAATTTTAGCCATCTCCGTGAATTTCTCTCTCTCTCTGTCTCCCTCTCGCTCTCTCGCTCTCTCTCTCATACGCACTCTATTGTCTTTTTACTATCTATCTACCTATCTATTTTTCTCTTATCTGTCTTTCCCTCTCTCCTCTTCCTCTCTCTCTCTCTTTCTCTCTCTCTCTCCCCATCTATATATCTACCAGCATCCATTTCGTTTTTCTTTCATATCTGTCATGATCTTGTTCCTTGCGCGGCACTTTGAATCTATTTTTTATATAATTATTCTTTTAATTTTGTATCTTATTAGTGCCGTGTTCGTATACATTTTTTTCAATCATATTTTTGGCTATGTTCGGAAGAACCCAAAAGCAGCTTACATATGAGATCCCTATTTTTCGCGATCCCATAAATATACATACATATCTTTTCGCGGCAGTCACTTCTTTCTGAACAGAACCCAACAAATGATGTTTTCCCGTATAACCACATTGTAGCTATTTTTATGGTTAATTATCTTTCTTTCTTTTCATTAGTTTTTAGGCATACTGAGCCTACGAAGAATCACAGCGGTGGTTTCGGATTCAGACTGGAGCTTAATTATTTTTATGTTACGGATAGAAAAAAACGATAATACTATTGATTCACGATGCAATTGAAAATTATGTATTAAATTGAATTAAAATATTCTATTCGCAATTTGCTAAAAAGAAAGAATATATTCGATGCATCCGATGGAACAGATGAATTCGCTCGATCTAGGGTGCTACAGTATCTAAAAACTTTTAAATTCGCCAGGAGCTGCTTCCTTCCGTGGACGGTCGCCGTCATCTTCCATTCGACGATGCGGCCGCGGCCGTCTTTTCGGCTTCTTCCTCTTCTTCTGCTTGGGACCTTATTATCAGCTCCTACCATATCCGCCCGTTATGACCATCTCGAGCAGTTCCAGGAGTTCAGCTCGGCAGAGACAGGTTTTGGACATTTTGATTTCTTTTTTATTCACAGGTTTTACTATTTTTTCCTGCCGGTCTCTCCATATCGCGCTATCTCTTTCTGTCTCCCTCTCTCCCTCATTCTCTCTCTCCCTCATTCTCTCTCTCTCTTTCACTCTCTCTCTCTTCTTCTTCTCGCAGAACGCGCGCTCTTCCCGAACATCTTCAACCTCGCGACCAACTCTCTTATACGCGCCTCCTCAACGTGCGGCCAGACGGGCCGCGAGGAGTACTGCAAACTGGTCGAGCATGTCCTCCGCCCGGAGACGATGACCGAACATGAGTGAGCGGGAAATTTGAATTTGAATTTTTATTATTTTTTCAGTTTATATTTCTTGTGTTACTTATTTACTTTATAAATGTTTTGCCGAAATAAAGCAAACTACTATATGGAAATTTTAAATAAACGTGAGCAATAATTTCGGTGTTACAGTAATGCACAGTGCGACTTTTGCGACGCGAATGACGTGCGCCTTCGACATCCGATCGAGTTCGCCATCGACGGCACGCAAAAGTGAGGATGGAGAGAAAGAGAGAGAGAGAGATAAAGAGTGAGAGAGGGAGAAAGAGAGAGAGAGAGCGTGAGAGGGAGAGAAAGAGAGAGAGAGAGAGAGAGTGACAGAGAGATAGAGAAATAGGGTGAGAGTGTGAGTGAGAGGAGAGTGAATGAAAAAAAGGAGAGATGGAGAGAGGGAGATGGAGAGAGATGGAGAGAAAGAGACTCGTGAAAGTAACATAATCGACAAAAAAAATCTTTTGGCACTCTGCCAAGAAGAGAAAGAAAGAAGGAAAATGGCTTGTATTACCAGGTGGTGGCAATCGCCATCTCTTGCGATGGGCCTCGAGTACGAGAAGGTCAACATTACAATCGACTTGCGTCAAGTGCGATTTTTCTCTCGCTCTCCTTTTCCCTCTCTGTCTCTCTCTCTCTCTCTGTCTCTCTGTCTCTCTGTCTCTCTCTCTCTTCCTAGGAATACCACGTCGCCTACATTGTCATCCGGATGGGCAACTCGCCTCGCCCCGGGACGTGGGTGCTTGAGAAGGTTCGAAAGAGAGAGAGAGAGAGAGAGAGAGAGAGAGAGAGCAAGAGGGATAGAAAGAGAGAAAGATGTTAAGATGAGAAGGCGGTCTGAATTTTAAGGATATCTAAAGGAGACGGAGAAGAAGAAGAAAAGTGCTAATTGATATAATGAATAAATTAACCAATAAATCAATTAATTAATTAATCAATCAGTCACTGGACGGCACGACGTGGAAGCCATGGCAGTTCTACGCGATGACCGACGCAGAGTGCATGCGGCAGTTTGGCATGCCGGCCACCACGGACGTGCCGCGCTTCTCGAGTGATGAAGAGGTTAGGAGAGAGAGAGAGAGAGAGAGAGAGAGAGAGAGAGAGAAGAAAGAGAGAGAGAGAGAGGAAGAGAGAGCGAAAGAGAGAAGAGAGAGAACGAAAGAGAGAGAGAGAGAAAGAGAGAGAGGAGGAAGAGAAAGAGCGTGTGTCTTCGAGGTGATCTGCACGAGTGCCTACTCGAAGCTGGATCCGCTCGAGGATGGCGAGATTCACACATCGCTCGTGAACGGTCGGCCCGGCGTTGAAAAGCCGTCCGAAGGCCTTCAGGTACATCGATAAAGAATTCCAAAAAATTACCGAATATTTCAAATCAATCCTACTATTAGGAATCAGTTAATATTTAAAGAGATCAATTTTTTTTAAGTTTTAGAGACTTCTATCAATTAGTAATCAAACCATGATTTGAGGAAAAGTAGTTAGCGGCGAGCAATTCATGCAGCTTCAAAAATGAAGAATTTAGAAATTGGGTGACTTTGTTGTAGCCAACAAAGAACGTACATTGGTATGATATGAACATACATATGTACATACATATAAGACAATATGTTCTTTAGAAAAAAACATGGACATCTAACAATAAGTATGTAAAGCAAAAAAAGATATGTTTTTAATTAATAAAAACAAGTTAATTAATCTAATTTAAAAATAAATAAATAACTAAATAAATATAATCAACAGCGCTTCACTCGCACTCGCTACGTGCGGATGCGGCTGATCTCGCCAAAGACATTGAATGCCGACCTCATGATCATCAACCAGCGCAGCCACAAAGTCGACCAATCCGTCACCAAGAGGTCAGCGAGGGGGTCTTTATCGCGCGAGGGGGGTCGTTATCGCGCGAGGGGGGTCTTTATCGCGCGAGGGGTCTTTATCGCGCGAGGGGGTCTTTATCGCGCGAGGGGGTCTTTATCGCGCGAGGGGGTCTTTATCGCGCGAGGGGGTCTTTATCGCTTTTTATCCATTGTCTTTATGTTTATTTGTTTAATTTAAAAGAAATTAAATTATTTAATTATAATATTAATATTAATTGTTAGAAAGTTAGAAGTAAGGAAATAATAGAGAATTATTTGGAATGCGCCTAGTTGAATAGATAAATATATTACACTAAAGTATCTTGTTATAGACGTTTTTAATGAAATATGCATGATTAGAATAGATTATAGAGTGATTTAGATTTGTTTAGATGCAATGTTAGCGCACACTCTGATTCGAGAAAGTATGGAATTTCTATACGCTTGTCCCGCTCGACCCTTGCCCTTGCCTCTAGGAAACAAAGTCTAGCTTCTCGGACCCAAAATCTAGCTTCTTGGACCCAAAATCAATCCAGCTTTTAGGACCAAAATCTGTCTTCTAGGACCCAATTATAGTTTCTAGGGCCCAAAATCTATTTAAGGCCCTAATACGCCCTCCTCTGCTTATCCTCTAGGTACTTCTACTCGATCAAAGACATCTCGATCGGCGGCCAGTGCATCTGCTACGGACACACCGAGAGCTGCCCGCCCGACCCGGCCACCGGCGTAAGTCGGCTCATGCATTCATTGTTATCTTTTGTATTGTTATTATCTATAATGTATATATCTGTTAGGAAGTGTTTACTCAACATCAAGACGAAGTATATCAGAAAAAGGGCTAAACAAAAAAATTCAAAACGTTCTTCCGATGCGGGGAATCGATCCCCGGCCTTGCATGTGAGAGACGCAAATCATAACCACTAGACTACATCGGATACGTGCGTAGACCTTTCTCGCCTTCCTAAAGCAAACTTTTTGCAAGTGTTCAGTGTATCGCGTTGAATGTAACGTGACAACCTGAACAAAAGACAAATTTAAAAAATTACCCCAGCACAATTCGCGCAATAATTTACAATAAGGAATACTGTGAAAATTATTTTAAAAGTCTTAGCAATTTTATTAATCGCAATAGTGGAATAGGCATTGTAAATTAGCCGAAAGAAAATAAGTATAAATTATTTTAAAATTATTAGCAATTTTATTAATCGCAATAGTGGAAAGCATAATAAAGCCAAAAGAAAAGAAGTACCCTCGTTTTCCCATGCTTCCGGGGGTTTAGTAATGATCTTTTCTCCACGCTTTGAGGCGTGAAGTATGTATGTACATATCTTACCCGCTGCAGCAATTCAAATGCGAGTGCCGCCATAACACGTGCGGCGAGTCGTGCAACGCGTGCTGCCCGCTCTTCAATCAGCTGCCCTGGAAGCCGGGCACCAACGAGCATCCCAACGTATGCCAGCGTATGGAATTAAAACCGTTTATAACCATGGTTATAACCATAAACATAACAATTATATGTTTTATTAGTATTAAAGATTATGAATAATGTATCTATAAATGTCATAACAGTTTATATTCCATAATAATTAATGTGTAGATGCATGAAAATTAAAATTAAACTTGTTATATTTATTAAGTTATATTAAATTATATTATATACCCCTACCGTCCATGGTTGACTTAAGAAATAATTCCACAGAATGCCAATGCTTCAATCACGCCGATAGATGCGTCTACGATGAGGAACTCGCACAGAATGCACTCTCTGTTACGCCGGAGGGCATCTACGAGGGTGGAGGAAGATGTATTGACTGCAAGGTGAGAGAGAGAGAGAAAGAGAGAGAGAGAGAGAGAGAGAGAGAGAGAGAGAGAGAGAAATGATGGAGAGAATGAAAGAGAAAGTGGAGAGAGAGAACTTAAGTCTTAATGTGCTGCACTGCAATGAAATAGACCTTTACAAACGCTTTCAATGTAGTATTAAGGATTTTAGAAAGATCCTTCTGTTTATCGAGATGTATGTACATATGTATCAAGTCAGGAGCTATTCTTTTTTCAACATATTATTTTAATTTCCTTTGTTTTTATTTTAGCACAACACTGCTGGCGTGAACTGCGAGCGTTGCAAGGCCGGCTTTTATCGGCCTTCCGGCATTACTCATTACCGGTAAAAAAAATTGACTGACTAACAATAAATCTCTTAATTATACTTTATTTACTACATAGTTAACGGCTTTTTTTTTATTTTTCGTAAAAGTAGTACGAAACTCAGCCGTAATCTATTTCATTTAGCTGACTATATTTAATTGCGCGTCTGTCTAAAATTGCACGTGCTCTCGTGTCTCATGGCAAGGAAAAACGCGCGAATTCAAACATGAGTTTTAAATTGCAACCTTCTAGCGAGGACGCCTGCCGCCCTTGCGACTGCGACGCGTCGGGCTCAGAGCATCTCAACTGCGTCCGGGATGACCAGTCAGCCGCCAGTGGACTTGTTCGTTTCATTTTATTTATTTTTATTTTTCTAAATTCTCTAATTAATTAATTAATTTCAAATAAATTATTATTAAATTTTTAAGTTAATATAATTTTCTTTTTTTCAAATTCCTTTATGGATGTTCCCTTTATATATTCTGACATAATGACCTCGAGCGCGCCAAATTTAAATTTGAATCTTGAAATTGAATTTGAAATATTCGCGCCATCGCCGCGACACCGCACCGTCCTTTCAGCATCCTGGCGACTGCATCTGCCGTCCGGGCTTTGGCGGGCGTCGCTGTGAGAGATGCGCGCGCGGCTATCGCAACTATCCACGCTGCGAGCCGTGCCCTTGCAGTCGCGCCGGCTCGCAGAACTTTGACACGTGCGAAGAGGAGAGGTGAGAGCAGTAGAGGAGGCGGCCAGGCGGCACACTTTTGGTGTCTATTATTAATTGCACACGAGGATAGTAGCGCTGTTTATCTATTTTTGTAAACCAATAGTAGTATACTTCTCTATCACAGAGATATCAAGCCTCATTTAGAAATTCCCGATCTTCAAGATTAGCTAGAATATCAGCAGATTATCTTTGTGCAGCTACTAGCTCCTAGAATGCTAATCTGACAATGAGCATTTTCTTCTTATTCCTCTCCCTCTCTCTCTCTTCTCTCTCTCTTTCTCTCTCTCTCTCTCTCTCTCTCTCTCTCTCTCTCTCTTTTCTCTCTCATCTCTCTCTCACTCCTCTCTCTTTTCTCCTCTCTCTCTCTCTCTCTCTCTCTCTCTCTCTCTCCTAGCTGCGTCTGCAAGGCCAACGTCGAAGGCCTGTACTGCGACCGCTGCCGCCCGAACACCATCCACCTCTCCGAGTCGAACCCGGCCGGCTGCCAAGCCTGCTTCTGTTTCGGCCTCTCCGACAACTGCACCTCGGCCGCCTTCATCACTGGCAAGGTACTTTCAAGGAGTGCCAAAAATTCATGTTTGAAATCCCGCCACTTTCCCTGAGACCCAAGGGCGATAGCGCATGCGTGATTTAGCTCAGAAAATTGCATATTGATTACGCTTGAATTTCGTGCTCTTTTTGGGAAGTTAAGCTCGAAAGAAAGTTGTGAATGTCTTTTCATCTTTAAAAGTTTGTTTAACGAGATAAAAGTGCGCTAATACATAAAAGCACTTTAATAGATGTATATATAAAATAGTTTTGAAGTAGAAACAAGAAAAGTTTTGTGACCATTTTTTTTATATTTTATCCCTCTCTCTATCTCTCTCTCCCTCTTTCTCACTCTCTCATTGTCAGATCACAACAACGCTCGGCTGGAATCTGACAGATCTCACGGGCGGCCGAGACGTCCGGCCGGAGACGGAGAACGGCGATGTGCTTCTCTTCAACGCGAACCAGAACAGAGACAAACAGCTCTACTACTGGAAGGCACCCAGGAATTTCACCGGCAATCTGGTAAACTACATATCTTCTTTTCTTTCGCTCTATCTCTCTTTCTCTCTCTCTCTCTTTCTTTCTCTATCTGACTCTCTCTCTCTCTTCTCCGTCTCTGTCTATATTTCTCACTCTCTTCATTTTTTTCACTCATTAATGTTTTTTTTTCTAACCGTAGCAACTCTTTTCTATCCTTTTTTCGCTTATTTATCTCATTTCCTCGTTTTCGGTCATCTTTTTCAGCCGTCCTCTCTCGACTGTCTTTCCTGTGCCTCTTCATTTGTTTTCTGAGCAAAAAAAAACGAATTTTATGTTCCAGCTCAACTCTTACGGCGGCAATCTCCAATACTACGTCTATTACGTGCCGACCGAGCAGGGAGTCGCCGCGCCGCTCGCTGACGTCATCATTGAGGTACTTTTAATTTTGGTGTCTTTCTGTCATTTGCTAATAGTCGATCTACGGTATTTTACCATTTTACAACAGTATTTTTGCTCCAGAAAAGCATGTGATAAATGTGTTTTTTTTTTTGTATTCAGCAGTACTCCGTAGTTGCATTTTTAGTGTGTGTCATTCATTGTGTTATCCTGACGAAATTCCGAGATTTACTAATAAGGAAGCATATTCCACACAGGGCAACGGCATCAAACTCGAGTACTTCTCTCGTCTCGACTTCTTCCCGCGCGAGAACATGACCGTGCTCGTGCCGATCCAAGAGACGACCGGCTGGTACAATTCGCAGTCGAGAAGGCCGGTCGCCAAGGTACGGTGGAGAATGAGCAAGGGAGAGGAGGAGCACAGATTTGGGTTACGGTAGAAATGAGCAAGGGAGAGGAGAATTCAGATTTAGGATAGGTAGACATGAGCATGATGGGTATTCTTAAGACTACGTGTATATTTCGTGTATATATCACGTAAGTTGTAAGAAGATTATCATACCTACACTGTTCATTCCGTCATTTTTACGAAAGTACTCGATCATCCAGCCCTACATATGTACGTATAACTCGTGTTATAAACAGTGTCTTCTCCAGCTTCTACTTGGGTTCCTAAGCATTCCAGTGTTGCCTAGCATGATGTTATAGCGAGAAATTTTTGACAATGTTACCAACTAATTGTATGAATGACTGCGTTACATTGAAAATTCGGCTTCATTTTAGCAACCATTAAAAATGTTCACTACTCAGGACGACATGATGCGTGCTCTAGCGCACGTCGACCGTCTGCTCGTGCGCGCACTCTACAATCAGCAACAGCTTCAGAGCAGGTAGGGGCGCATGTTGGCCTAGTGGTAGTGCGTTGGGAAATCAAGCGAACTAGGTCTCAGGTTCGAATCCTCTAGAGCCCCCCAACAGTTTGCGTGGAAAGTGTTATAGATTATTCCTAATTGATCCCTTTGGAGCATCTCTGGCCTCTCGCTCGACACAGCAGTGTTGGACTCCAAGAAGGGAGCACAGGTAAGTAGCGTTCATTTCAAGTTCTCTTCGAATTACTAAATATGTAATTTTTTTGTAACAAAAAAAGGAAGGAGGAAGTGTTGTAATAGCCCTAATCTAAATCAATATAAAAGAAAAGTAATTAGCGTAATTAAATATCCAACTATAATTTTGAATCGAAATAAAAAGCGAGAATAATTGAGCAGGATGGCGATGACATGCTCCGCCCTCCCGTCCTCGACCAGAGAATGCGCGGCGTCGAAGTGTGCACGTGCCCGGAGAACTTTGCCGGCCGGAGCTGCGAGGTTTTTATCCTAATTAATTGTATAATTTCTAACTGCTCAAACGAGGCAAAAAAAAACTCGATTTTGAATACGCGCCTTTTTGCCTAACACAACGGCTAGCGACCGCATGTGCTTTAGAGAGAGATTTTTAGAGACTACAAGCGATATCTCACTCTCTCTCTCACTCTCTCTCTCTTTCTCTCTCTTTCTCTCCCTCTTTCTCTCTCTTTTTCTCTCTCTATCTCTCTCTCTCACTCTGCCTCATTCTCCCTCTCCTTCTCACTATCTCACGCCTTTCAGTCGTGCGCCCCTGGTTTCCGTCGCGTCAACAATCAACTCCACGGCGGCCAGTGCGTCCGCTGCGAGTGCGAGGGCCACTCAGACGAGTGTGACCCATTCACTGGTGCCTGCCTCAACTGCAAGGTGATTCTCTATCACGCTCATCCTCATCTCATTCCTTTCTTTTCTCTCTCTCTTTCTCTCTTTACCTCTCTCTCTCTCTCTCTCTCTTCAGCACAACACAACGGGTACTCGCTGCGAGCGCTGTCTGCCTGGCCACTACGGGAATCCATCTCTCGGCGGCGAGCTGGGCGCATGTCGGCCATGCGCATGCCCCTCTCTCAGCAACAATCACTCACCGGAGTGCGCACTCACACAGGTCTGAGAAAGAGAGAGAGAGAGAGAGAGAGAGGGAGAGAGAGAGGGAGAGAGAGCGAGAAAGTGAGAGAGAAAAAGACAAAAATAATAAGAGAAGCATTAAGTTGGTGGTGAGCGCAGCAGCGGCCGCCTCTTCCGATGCCTACGTGTGCACGGCGTGCGAGACGGGCTACGAGGGCAACAAGTGCGAGAGGTAAGGACGCCCTAATATTTAGACCTTAGGCCTTAGAGCCTTAGCGCCTTAACCTAAAGCCCTTAACTTGTTAACATTAGCCTCTTACTCTTATTCTTATCATTAGCCAGATCTTTGGCCTTACTCTTATCATTAAAATTTTTTTTTACATTCTGTTCGCATTTTTGACATTCAGACGATGCCTAAACATAGAAAAGGCCATCAGCGGAGTATTGGAAATGAGCAAAAAGTAGATGTAATATGAAAGTGCGGGAAATTCAAATAGTAATTTTTTTCTAACGATTCAAATCTCCCGCCCAGCTGCGCCGACGGCTTCTTCGGCGACCCGCTCACGGCCAACGGAACTTGCGTCGAGTGCGAGTGCTCGGGCAACATTGACCCGGCGGCCATCGGCAACTGCGACACGACCACGGGCAGATGCCTCAAGTGCATTGGGAACACGGCCGGCGAGCACTGCGAGGTAAAAGATTCTCTCTTTCTCTCTTTCTCTCTCTCTCTTTCTCTTGCACTCTCTCCTCTATCTCATCATCTCTTTCTCTCTCTCTCTCTCTCTCTCTCTCTCTCTCTCTCTCTTTCGAACTTTAGCTCTACCTCTGTCTAATGATTCTCTCTGCCTGCTCGTCTCTCTCTCATCTCTCTCATCTCTTTCTATCTCTCTCTCTTCCTCTCTCTCTCTGTTTCTCTCTCTCTCTCTTCCTTATCAGATCTGCGAATCCAATCACTGGGGCAGCGCTGCGACGCACACGTGTCGTTCCTGCTCGTGCCATCCCTCTGGCGCCGTCGCGCAGCAGTGCGACACGGCCACCGGCGCATGCGAGTGCAAGGAGAACTACATTGGCAAGCAGTGCGATCGATGCAAGGTACGGTAGAAGGGGGCGGAGCCAAGGGGCACATGGGCGGGGCCTAGCGGCAAATGAGCATGGTAATTGTTGTTGTCCAAAAGCAGCAAGTTCGAGCCAGCTGCGTAGCCTACTGTAACGTAATTTAATTAAATTTAGAGCAAAACAAGATAAATAAATAATTTAAGAGTGGTCACGGCGACGTGGACGCCGACTGCCCGGCGTGCGACTGCAACGAAGTCGGCGCACTCGGCAAGGAGTGCGACGATGTGTCAGGGCAGTGCACGTGCAAGCAGGGCGTGTTTGGCAAGAGGTGAGGGAGACGGAGAGAGCGAGAGGTAGAGGAGTGAGAGAGAGAGAGTAGGTGAGAGAAGGAAGAGAGAGAAGAGAAAGAGTAAGATAGAGAGCGAAGAGAGGGAGAGAGAAGTAAAATAGACAGGGAAAAGAGAGGCGGAGAGAGAGAGAGGTGAGAGAAGGAAATAGAGAGGGAAGAGAGTGAGAGAGAGAGAGGAAAGTGAGAGAGAGAGAGAGGGAAGAGGGGATAGAAGTGGCTTAAAATTAGACTCATATTTGCCAGATGCGACAAGTGCCGCCCTTCCTACTTCAACTTTACCGACTCTGGTTGCCAATTCTGCCACTGCAACTCCTACGGATCCATTGAGGATGGCAAGGTTAGTCATCGTATTTATCTTATGCATCTGCCAAGGCAAAAAATGATTATAATGTATTAATCATAATAGTAATAATTATATTATTATTCATAATAATATAAATATTAATAATAATAAATTGCAAAAAAGACAGCATAATAATTAGAATAACAATAATAAATAAGCATGACCATTTCCCCCTACTTAGTGCGACCCCGTCTCGGGCAAGTGCGAGTGCCGCGAGAACGTCGCGGGCAACATGTGCGAGAAGTGCGCGGACGGCTTCTTCAACATCTCCTCCGGGCTCGGCTGCCAGGTTTTCATGAATTTTTATTGCTGTTTTAATTTTTATATTTTATTTTTTTTTAACGGATCAAAATTTTATATTATCTACAGTGCTGGTCAAAAGTCAATTAACTTTTGGTTTTTCATGCATATTTTCCTTCAATGTCAATGAAACTTAATGAAATTTTCAGGGTTGCTTATTTATAATGGTAGACTTGTATTAGCAGATTATTCGTTTCATTGATCTACTTTTGAGCTAAAAAATAATCAATAAATCAAATCACCTGGGTTGCACATTTAGGCGTGCTGGACAAAATAATTTATTTCTTTGATCTACGGGTAATGTTTATTGTAATTTCATTTTAATTGCATTGTTGAACATCCCAACGATAACTTTTTCGTCGAATTGCGATTTTATCTCATGATTTTGCATACTGCCTGCCTCCTCTGCGCCATTCATGTAATCGGCCTGAGATCCAGAGAGTTCAGGAGGATAAAATCGATAATTTTCAAGTATGCCTATGGTAATAATGATGTACACATATTCGCAAGTAATCATTGAACTAATTCAGATGGTTATTTGAACTGTAGATAACAGATTCTAACTACGTGTGTACACTTTGAACACCGCTGTCTACTTTAGTCCGCAGCGAAGAAGTGCTAAAAGTGATGTTGTGCAATTGTCAGTGTTTGCAAAACGGTTTTGCCTATCAAAAATGACAGTTAATAGGCAGTGATTTGATTCATTAATTATTTTTTAGCTCAAAAGTAGATCAATGAAACGAATAATCTGCTAATACAAGTCTACCATTATAAATAAGCAACCCTGAAAATTTCATTAAGTTTCATTGACATTGATGGAAAATATGCATGAAAAACCAAAAGTTAATAGACTTTTGACCAGCACTGTATATATAAAAAATAGCAAAATCAGAAGCATGACACTCTTTCGGTTCATGTCGAACGTGACCGATTTAATTGGGCATTTTTTTATATAAATTTTTTTCTCCCAATTTTAAGTCACTGTCGGGCTTCATATGCATATTAACTTGTTTTTGTAGTGTTTTTTTTTACTTATTAAAAAATGTTTAAATATATT
>CALZFC010000010.1:480000-600000 GCA_945643635.1 Allodiplogaster sudhausi
CGACGACGTGCGACCCGGAGACGTGTCTCTGCTCGGTGATTAAGCTCAAGATATTATTGCTATTTACATATCTGTATTCTTTTTTATTTTTATTCTTATGATTAATTTAAAAAATTAAATTATTTTCTGCTTCTTCATTATTATTATATTTATTAGTAATTATTCCTTTATTATTAAATTTATTTTAATATAAAAATTCAAATACCGTATTTTCTCTATTAGTACCCCGGGGGATTCTATTTTTCAATACCCTTGCGGGGGAGGGGCACTATGAGACGGAGGGGTTCTATAAGAGGGAGGGGTACTATTTTTCAATGTGAGATACTCAAAGTTAAATAACAACATTTTATTCCCAAAAAGAAGAAGAATCGTAGCCCGAATTCAATGCAATCATCACTGGAATATCCGTTTTACAACTGATTTATCATGAATTTGGCATTAGTTCATTGGTAAGAGCACCCCATGCCTCCAGGATCTATACGAGGTACATCTTGAGCTGAAGTACTAAACTATTAGGGGGGGGATGTACTATTGGAGGGGGGGGGGGTTCTACTAGAGGGAGGGGTTCTATTTTCAATGGCATTTTCAGAGTGGGGTACTATTAGGGGGGGGTTTCTAATAAAGGGGGTACTAATAGAGAAAATACGGTATTTATTACTATATATGTGAATCTTTTTTTTTACTAAAAAAATTAGTTAATATTATGCTTAATTTTCATAATGTTCTTGTTACGTCACTTTTGTTAACTTCCCCTTCTTCCTCCAGGGCTGCGAGCACAACACGATGGGCGACTTCTGCGAACGCTGCAAGCCAGGCTACATTGGAGAGGCGGCCAATGGCGGGCCGGCCTCTTGCACCAAGTAAGGGGGAGAGAGATAACAGAGAGAGAGTCAGAGAGAGAGAGGGAAAAAAAGGAAGAGAGAAAGAGAGAGAAAGAGAGGAAGAGGCGAGATCGAGATTGAGAGGGAGAGAATAGAGGGAGAGGTAAGAGAGAGAGAGAGAGAGAGAGATATCATGAGATGTGGGATAGAGATAAGGAGAAAGAAAGAAATTGAGATAGATTGGAAGACTTAGAGAGATAAAATCGGATAGAAAACGAGAGAAATTTCTGATATCCTAAATATATTCTTCTTTTTTTGTCAAAAATATTAAATTCCATTTCCCGGTGCGCGTGCCCGCTGGTGGAGAACTCCTTCTCGGAGACATGCCAAGCCGTGCCGACGGGCCGTGGCTACGTATGCGACGCGTGCGAGCGTGGCTATCATGGACAGTATTGTGAAATGTCAGAATGGAGGATACCGTAACAAACTAAAATTGTGGAATTATTTATATGTTAATTGTTTCAATCATTCTTTATTTTTCTTTTTAAAGTTTTGTTTAGGCTTATTTAAGATATATATTATAATTCAGATGCGACAAGGGCTACTACGGCGATCCGAGCATTCCGGGCGGAAGATGCACGCCGTGCGAATGTCACAGGTTGGGCGTTTTGGCAAGAAAAAAAGAGTTACTCTCTCGCTCTTTCTCTCTCGCTCTTATTTCTCTGTCTCTCTCGCTTTATGTTTCTCTCTCTCTCGCTCTATCTCTCTCGTTTAACCCTCTCCCCCTCTCTCTCTCCTCTCTCTCCCTCGCGCTCTCTCTCTTTCTCTCTCTCCTCTCTCTCTCTTCTCCTCCAGAGATGGCTCCCTGACCGGCGAGTGCCACCCGATGACCGGGCAGTGCGCCTGCCGCCCAGGAGTGACCGGCCGCGACTGCTCGCTCTGCCAGGAGCGCCATGCATTCATCAATGGCATCTGCACTTGTACGCGGATTTTTTTTTAGAAAAAAAAGGAATAAAAATTTTAAATAATAAAATTTGCTGTTCTCTTTTTTCTCTACTAAAAAAACTCAAAATATTTCGAATCTAGAATACAATAATTCCTTTCTACTCTCAACTTATTTATTTATTTATTTTGTACTTATTAATTAATTTGCTTTTATCTATTTGTCTTCAGCTTGCGACCAAGGCTGCTATCTGCCGCTGATGTCGATGCTCGACGACATTGACTACAATCTCGCGCGCCAGAATTTCTCCGGACTCAGGCCGATTCCGTGGCGGAGATTGGCGAGACTGCAGAATGACACGGATGGTGAGGGAGAAAGAGAGGACGGAAGAGAGAGAAAGTAGAAAGTGAGAGAGAGAAAGACAGTAAGAAGAGCGAAAGGGGGAGAGAGAGAGGCACGGAGAAAAAAGGAAAGAGAGAGAGATAAAGAAGAGAGAGAGAGCGAGAGAGAGAGAGAGAGAGAAAGAGAGAAAGAAAAGAGAGAGAGAGAGAGAGAGAGAGAGATAAAGAAGAGAGATAGAGAAAGAGAAAGAGAAAGGGAGGGAATGAGTAAGAGAGAATGGTGAATTTCGCAACCGGTGCTTCCATGCCACGTCTGTGCTATAAGAGTTGACTCTTGTAGGGATTACCCTGCTTGGTGGTTGAAAACTGCTTTTATGGTTAACCAGAAAAAAAGACTTGGAAAAAGAAGGAAGATAATTTCGCGCGCATTTTCAGTCCTACAAAATTTTGTGGTTGGCCTCGGCTTGGATGCGATTGACGCGGAACGCTTTGGCACCAAGAGCCAGTACACGCAAGAGGCGACGGCGGTCGTTGATGAGGTGACCGAAACTCATTTTAGAAATTTAAACTTGGCGCCAAATCTAGTTTATCTCGTTCTCTGTACGGTTGTGCACTAAAAACTTTTTTAAAGTCAATGTTTGGCGCCAAATTCAAATTCGAATATATATTCTACAGGCCCGATTCGACGCGGAGCGCCTGAATCGCTCGCTCG
Organism: Allodiplogaster sudhausi; assembly: GCA_945643635.1. NCBI lineage: Eukaryota > Metazoa > Nematoda > Chromadorea > Rhabditida > Diplogasteridae > Allodiplogaster > Allodiplogaster sudhausi. The sequence goes on from CALZFC010000010.1 coordinate 482,818, forward strand.
CTCTCTTGACCGACCTGACGAATCGGACGGAGAGCTCGCTGGCGATCGGGCGCGCTAAGCACGCTGACGCCTTCAACACCACGCAGTTCCTCGCGCACTTTGCGAGCCATGGCAGCAGCCAGGTTCGAGGGGGAGGGGGAATATGCTGCCTTTTTAAAAGCTAGTTGGGTGGGGGGGTGTATTGCCTTTTTTAAGCGAGTTTGGGGGGGGGGGGGGGTGTATTGCCTTTTTTAAACCAGTTTTGGGGGGAGGGGGTCATATTGCCTTTTTATACCAGACTCCGGGTTTTATATTGCCCTTTATTTGCCCCATATTTGGAGATATAATAATTTGTCTTTATTTGTTCATTATCATGGAAATATATGGAAGGGCAATTTTAGCCAAAAAAAAATCTATGCTTCAGGTGAGCTCCGCTACACTCGCGACTTGGGCGATGGAGGCGGAAGCGCTCTACAACGCCACTCAGGAACGCGGCGACTACATCGAGGAGAGATTCGAACGAGCCGAAGACGAGCACCTGTAAGAGAGAGAGAGAGAGAGAGAGAGAGAGAGAAAGAGAGAGAGAGAGAGCGGAAGCGAGTGTGATAGAGACAGAGAAAGGAGAAAGACATGAAGCGAGAGTGAGAGAGACATAGAGAAGAGAAAGAGAGTAAGGTAAGGGACAAACATTATCTGACCGAGAGATGAACGAACGATGGATCATGAATGAAGTAACTGAACCGTGAGATGGCGGGTACCTAGAAAAAAAAATGATGCAGTGACAATAGGCATGAGAAAAGAATGTTGAAAAAATGCATAGAGAAAATTGCTCATTGCTTACGAAACAAAAATGTGAATGCTGAAATGTTATTTTAATTCATTTTGATTTCAGGCGTGCTCAAGATCTCCTGAAGCGTGTGCTCATGAACAAGCTGAATGATACGAGCTTTGAGATTCTAAACAAACGGTATAAGCGACTTGTCAATAAATAATAAGCAAATAAATACCACTTTAAATTCCCGCCTTACAAAAAGGCGCGAATTCAAACTTTGGCTCCTTTAAGCATCGCCGAGTTCGGCCAATGGCTCGCCGACTACCGCGAGACGATCTACTCGACGGCCAAGAAGGACACGGCAGATGCGGAGAAGATGGCAGAGATTGTCGCGAAGAGGATCGACCGATTCAAGGTGAGGATTTATTGATATTATTTTATTATTTTCATATATTGTATTTGTATTATATTTATTTTTAGTATTCTATTATCGATATTATTCGTATGTATGTATCTATGTATATTGACTAGGAAGTTTTTTAAATTAACAGTTATTTCATATAACATGGTGTATACTTATTTTTCTCTCGCCTTACAGGAGGTCGTGATTCGTCTCGAGGCAATTCGTGGTGATGCCGAGGATTCGCTTGCGGCAGCGAAGGTTCTTAACTTTTCTCTCTCTCTCTCTTTGGCTTTCTCACGTTCTCTCTACCTCTCTCTCTCTCACAATCTCTCACCCGCCCTCTCCCTGTCTCTCCTCTCTCTCACTCTCTCAACTCCCTCTCCCTCTCTCACCCTTTCACTATCCTCTCTCTCTATCAATCTCTATCTCTCTCTCTCTCGCTCCTCCTATCTTTGCTACTGGACACCCGTCTCCCTTTCCCTTTACAGGATGCCATTGCGCAGGCAAAAGAGCAGGAGCTGCTCAACATGTACGACGACTACAACAAGATCAACGAAACTCTCGAAGAAGTCCACCAGAAGACGGCCGAATGCAACGAGATTGCCGAAGCGTACGTGTATATATTAAATTAATAAAAATTAATTAATTCGTTAGTTAATTAATTTGTTAGTTATTTAATTAATTAATTAATTTAAAAAAAAAAAGTAAGATTTAGAGCATTATAATAACCATATTTGTCTATTTAGACTTGCATTTATGTATATCAAAATTTCTGAAGCTATTAACGCAATTTTCTAGATATTATAATTAGTATCCATCTTTTGGAGAACTGCACAGCTCATTGACGAATACGATGAAAAGATGGTCGACCCGGCGGGCAGACACGCCAACGAGCTTGAAAGTAAGAGATAGCGTTAACTCTTTCTCTCTCTCCATCTCTTTCTCTCTTTCCTCTCTCTCTATCTCTTTCTCTCTTTCTCTCTCTCCTCTCTCTATCTCTTTCTCTCTCTCCTTTCTTTCTATCTCCATCTCTCTCTCCTCTATCTATCTCTCTCACTCTCTCTCTCTCTCTCTCTCTGCTTCAGCCATCACTCGCCGTGTCGTTCTGGCGTTCCGTGAGACCAAAGCTCAGACGAGTTTGCCCGTAGACGCTGCTCGCTCGTACGAGGCGATCACGGCTTCGCTTCAAAACGCGAGCCGGCTCGCAAGCGCAACTCAGGTGAGGAGGGAAAGAGAGAGAGAGAGAGAGAGAGAGAGAGAGAGAGAGACAGAAAGAAAGGGAGAAAGAGAGGGAGAGAGAGACGGGGAGAGGAGGGAGAAGGAGTGAAGAGACAGAAAGAGAGAGAGGGGAAGAGAGAAAAGAGGGAAATATGTAAATATAGAAATATCAATTATCTGAATCTTCGCTACCTATAGACAACGGCCGAAGAAGAGTACTCCAAGCTGGTCGGCCAAGGAAATGTGACGGCGGATCTGGTAGAGCAGGTAAGGAATTTGTTTTTATTTTAAATTTATTTTTATGATTTTTTAACGGAATTCTTGTATATTTTAGTGCATTGTATGAATGTAATTATGTAAGAAGTAAACAATTTCATTGGTTTTTGAGAGAGATAAGGAAATTTAAATTTACATTTTAAATTTCCCGCCAATTCATTCTCATCATTTCCAGGTACGCGCCTCGTCGGCCGAGTCGACTGCGCTGCTCGAGACGGCGGACGACGCGTTGCGTGCTGCGTCGCGTGCGGGCGCCAGCGAGCAGAAGGAGCTCGGCAGCCGGCTCGAGTACGTGAACGAGGCGCTCATTGACGTACGCAAGAGAATCGGCACGGCGACTGGTAACTTTTTTCTCTCTCCGTCTCTCTATCTCTTTTTCTCTCTCTCTACCTCTCACAATCTATTTCTTTCTCTAGCAGTCTCCCTCGATCTCTCCCTCTATTTCGCCTTCTCCCTCTTTCTCTATTATTGTAGTTTTATATTTGTGAATTTAAATGCGGTGAATATTCAAGAATATTGTTTTGCTCATTGTCAGTAATGATTTTCGTAAAATTTTAAAATATCTTTCCTTGAGTATTAAAATATTTATTAAAAACGCTAATAAAAAAAAACGCTAATAAATATTAAAATATTTATTAGCGTTTTTTAAAAGAGAATAATCAGGAAGCAATAAGTGAAAAAATTATCTAACATTACAGGAGAATGGGACAAGTTTGACGACTTCCACGACCGAGTCACGGGCATGCGAGAAACCTCACTCACTGCTGACACGAGAGCATCGCATGCAAAGAAGATGGTGGGAGAGAGAGAGGAAGAGAAAGAAAGAGAGGGAGAGAGATAGAGGAAGAGAGAGAGAGAGAGATAAAGAGTGAAAGAGAAAGAGTGAGAGAGAGAGGAAGAGAGAAAGACACAGCTAGAGGAAAAGAGTGAGAGAGAGGGAAAAGTGAGAGAGAGAGAGAGAGAGAGAGAGAGCGAAACAGATGGAGAGGGATATAAAAATAAGTAATCGCATATGTATGTCGATTGTTTTTTTAATTCAGTAAAATTTCTCCAATTGAAGGCTGACGAGCTGAGCGAGCAGTTGGCGCGCGTTTCCGATAGCGTGACGCGACTGACGAACGCGACCTCGGAGAACATTCGCGAGCAGATCAATCAGGTTGGTATACGGTAGAAACGAATTTAATACATGAGCAAACGAAATATAGTGAATATATTGAGACAGAACTTTTTTACATGAAAAAAAGAAGTAATGCGAGACACAACTATTAGACTTGAAGAAGTATAGTGAAAACGAACTTTAATACATGAAAAAAAAGTATTGCGAGGAACTTTTATACATGAGTGGACTGTGGTAAACTTTTTTTTCCGTAAAACATATACTTATAGTATAGTACCGTAACTCCTACTAAGAAAAATTAATAAATAGTTCCTCTGGTTTCAAGATGAAGAAGGCTCGACAGTCGCTCGACGCGCGCTTCGTCGCCTCCGAACAAGCGGCGCGCGCAACCGATGCTAGCCGGGTTCGCCTCGAAGGCCTTCAGGGCAGACTGGCGGCACTCAAGGAGAAGATTGGCGAAGCGAGGGAGAAGGCGGCGCAGGTATGTGTTATTCTTCATCATTTTCAATTATTATTATTTTTTATATTGTTATATTTAACTATTTTTCACCGGGTTTCATAAAAAAATTAATGTTTTTAAAAATAATATTCGAGATAAACATTGGACTTCGTGGCGACGCCGCTGGCCGTTGCCGCCGTTCGTTCCTCTCGCCCTCCGCACCCTCACCCGCGACGAGCCTGCAGATACGGTAACGCACTATAATCCCTCGTTCTCTCTCTCTCTCCCTCCCTTTAAATCTCTCTGATCTGTCTCTCTTTCTCTTCCTCACTTTATTTCTCTGTCTTTTTCTCCCTCTCTTTACTCCTCTTTCTCTCTCTATCCCTATCTTTCTCTTTCTCTCTCTATCCCTATCTTTCTTTCTCTCTCTCTTCCTCTCTCTCTCTACCTATCTTTCTTCCTCTCTCTTCCTCTCTCTCTCTCTCTCTTTCACTCTCTCACAATTCCAGCTTTGCTCCTCTCCGCGGCGTGCCCGACTCTCTTCTCCTGCTCTCCAAGACCATCGCTCGTCGCACAGTGCCAAGCGAGTATATCGCGATTGAGGTGAAAAAAATAATGAAATACTTTAAAAAAAACTAAAGTATCGCGAGACATAACTTTTTCATTGTTTATATCTGCCGAATAAACTAAGGCATACGGCAAAAATAGGAATATTTCTTTTCCTTTTTAAGCGTTATTTCACAGCAAATTGTGTAATAGTTCACCAATAATTATGCATTATTTTACAAATACACAATTATACATTGTTCAAAATTAACTATGTATTTTTTCACAAACAAATTGTTCAATATTTCACCAATAATTATGTATTATTTTACAACTACATAATTGTAAATTTTTTTAAGATTAACTATGCATTATTTTACATTTTCCTTTTGCTTGACCCCTACTTCATCACCTATATGATTATAAGTTATCACAGTAAATCCATGCTGGGCAAAGCGATAAAGAATATATATAAATACATATATATTTATATATATATATATACAATGGGCATTATTTAATAGCAACTATGTGTAATAATGACTGCTTTCTTGAGATCCGCGACAAGCGCGTGATCGCGCACTGGAACGTTGGGAGTGGCCCGCGCATGGTCACGAACAGCCATCCGATCAACTACACGCCGAACAAGAATGCATGGTTAGACTTGTCAGAGATGCGCACGCGTCCCGGTCCGGCTCGGCCAAAGGCCCTCTACGGCCTGTCGGACCCAGCATGAGCTCGTTTGTTCTGACATCACAATGCTTTTGAACACAGGTACGTCGTCGACTTTGAGCGCGCTGGCAACTCGGTCAACCTGACACTTAGCTACAGGGATGGCGTGGTTGAAGGTAAGCATTATGGCCTCAGTTGAGGGTAATAATTCTAGCCTGAGTTCTTTCTTTCTTCGACTGCCCTTCCCGTAAGGATATGCATAAATGCTTTCCGATTGTCCATAAAGACTTTTGAACACACACACACTTATTATTTTCGTTTTTTTTTTGAAAGATTTCAAAATCTATATTTTCCCACCATTAACTACATATTTCTCCTCTTCCCAGACACCGGTGTCAGTGTTCATCTCGCGCGCTCTGAAGACGACTCGGATGACGTCATCTTCAATACGGTGCCCGGCGAGACGCTCCTGGCGGTCGGCGCCGATCCTGCTACCGTAGCCGATGTCGGACTCTCGACACCGGAATTCCACGCCGTCATTGGCTCCATTCAAGTAAGGAGGGGATTTTTTTTTTCAACAGAAAAAAAGTTTTTTTTTTTAACTTTTTTGTGACTGATATGTAAGCTCAAAATTTCTTTATCTCTCTCTCAGTTTCTCTCATCTCTCTTTCTCTATGTCTTAATCTCTGTCCCTCTCTCTCTATCTCTCTCTCTCTCTCCCTCTCAGATGGACGGAGTCGCTGTCCCTCTGTGGTCCTTTACGACGTCGAGTCCCGACTGCGGCGGCGAGACGGCGCCCACGCGGCCGACAGTCAATGGACACATGTTCAGGTAAGGGGGGATTAATATTAAGGGGAGGGGGGTGGTATTATTTAAATATTCAATTAATTAGTTTATTTATTTATTTCATAATGTGCCTACTTCTTTACTAATTAATTAGTGAACATAATTAAACTAGGACTTATATTAATTTTCACGACGTATGTTTACAATAATCAATAAATAAATGTATAAATTTAAAACAAAGTTTATTTTTAAACAAATATGTAAAATAAAAATAGCATGGAAAAATTAAAAAAAAATATATTGACCTATTATCAGAAACGGATTCGCTGTCCTCCGCACGGTCGTGCCATCGGAGCGCACGACGACTTCTATCACGGTGACCTTCTCGGCCTACTCGCCCTCGGGCCTCCTCTACTTCCACGGATCGCAGGAGTCGGGCGACTTTGTCGCGCTGCATCTTCGAGAAAGACATGTCGTGTTCACGACGACGGCAACCAGCACACGGTCAAGGCCATCCGAGGCAACGGAGAAGTTCATCTGCAGGTTTCTCTCTCTCTCTCTCTCTCTCTCTCTCTCTCTCTCTATCTTATTCTAGGTCTCTCTCTCACATCGTCTCTTGCTTATTATCGGTCTCTCTATACTCTCTTTTTCTTTCTATACTCTCACTCACTCGTACTCTCTCGCTCCCTTTCTCTATCATTCTTTTACACCCACTCTCTCTTTTTCTCTCTCCCTTTCTCTCTCTCTCTTTTTCCCTCACGCTTTCTCTCTCTCTCTCTCTCTCTCTCTCTCTCTCCTTTCTCAGGTTGACTCGGACGCCGACCGTCTCTCCTCTGTCCTCTCGGGCCCTGCGACCGCTCTGAATGTCGAAGAGGACGCCGACCACTTCGTCGCCGGCGTCCCGCCCGACATGGACACGGCGCCGTTCGCGAGACACGCCCTCCCGTGGCGCGGCTTCTTTGGCTGCATCGCTACCGTCAAGCCGAACCAGGTCAGGGCACGGTGACCGGCACCCGGGGCCAGGGCCGTATATTGTTAGCCGCCGGCCACCTCTGGGCCAATTGTAGCATGGACCTAGGAGTAAGAGAGTAGCGGAAACGTATGCATGTACCACGGCTCGATCCTGGAACTTGTAAGAGTTTAATCTTTTATTCATACAGAAGGTCGTCTCTTTGGGATACGTTATCTATAGGGAACGACGGTATCTTGGATATCTTTAATATACTATGATGAAATAGTTCATTCGCCATCACAGGTGACCGAGCTCGACCTCGAGCGCGCGCGTCGTTCGTACAAGAAGGAGCCAGGCTGCGTGTTTGGCGGACGCGGAGGGGAGCGACTCGTGCCGAGTGACCGGGTCGTCGGCTTCAGCCGGCCAGGCTTCCTCATCACGCCCGGCGTCACCATTGACAACAACTCGACGTAAGAGGACAGAGGGAGAGAGAGAGAGAGAGAGAGAGAGGAAGAGAGTGAGAGAGAGATGGAGAGAGGAAAAGAGAGTGAAGAGGAAAACAAGTGAAAGAAAAAGGAGAGAGAGTGGGAGAGAGAGAAGAGTGTGGAGTGGAAAATTTTGAAAGAAAAAAGAAGGGATAGAAGAGAGAGAGAGAGAGAAAGAGAGATATAAGAAACCGTCATTTTAGGCTCGCCTTTGTCTTCCGGACAAAAGAAGAGAACGGCACGCTGCTCTTCCAGTCGAGTAAGCTCGCCGCCTTCAGGCGGAAGCAGAAGCGAGAAGATGGCGGCGGACAGGTAGGCGGGAAACTGAAATTTAAAATAAGCGGGAAATTCAAATTTAAATTAGGCGGGAAATTCAAATTCAATAAATGTAATAAACCAAGAGTAGGGGGTTTAGTAATATGTATGCTGACCTGAAACTTTTTCCAGGGCTACATCGCATTCTATCTCTTCCGCGGCTTCCTCGTCTGCCACTTTGGAAAGGTTGGCGAGCTGAAGTCTGTCATTCTATTGTCTTCTCTATCTCTCCCTCTTTTTCACCCTATTCTCTTTTCTGTCTCGCACTCTCTTCCTTTCTATCTTTTTGCATATCTGTCTCTCTACCTCTCTCTCCCTCATTTCCTCAGGACGCTTCTCGACGTGAAGGCGTGGTAACGATTCGCTCGACAGCTCTCTACAACGACGGCCTATCGCATTCGGTCTTCTTTGAGCGCATCGGACAAAAGTGCGTTCATAAGCCGACTGGTTTTTCGCAACGACCGACATTAGACTATACCTATGCTAGGCTGACGTTTGCCTAATTAGGCTTCGATTAGAAACTACCTAGTCAGCCTAATAATACTGGGATTTGAATGTACCTTGTTAACCTAATTAGACTGATTAGAAAGTACCTAGTTAACCCACTTAGACTGGGATTAGAAGGTACCTAGTTAACCCAGTTAGACTGGGATTAGAAAGTACCTAGTTAGTCTAGTTAGACTTGGATTAGAAACTACTTAACATTAATTATCCTAATTAGGCAGTGTTTCTTCACTAGGCTCACTATGTTCATTGAAAACCCTCTAGTAATCCACTTGAGAGTGCGAGTGCGCGTGGACGATCGCGAGATTGCGAACGAGCGCCTGTCTGATGAGAGCGCCGTCGGCAGAGCGGCCGCCGGCTCGCAGCTTTTCATCGGAGGGTTCCCAGAGAAGTCAGAGAGAGAAAGAGACGAAAGAAAAACTCACATTTGAATTGGCGCCTTTTTGCCCGCCTGCATGGCACAGGCAAAAAGGCGCCAATACAAACGTGAATTTTTTTAATACAAGGATTTATAATAGTTATAGTATTTTAATGAAACTTATATGCAATATACAAAATCACGTTTATATAAAATGATGAATTGTAAGAGTACTAATAGTCGCTCAAGAAAAGTCCGCTCATTATCGGGTCTCACCCCCCATTCTTCCAAATTCACAGATCACGCCCGCCAAACGATGAAATCCCGACGTCCGTGCCGCTGATCGGCTGCCTCTCGGACATCTACCACAACTACAAGTGCGCTTATCTTTTTCTGTTACTTAGAATTAATTTTTTTTAGATAATTTTTTTTCTAATATTAAACAGAATCTTTGAGGAATATTCGCAGCCAAAGTGCTTGAAAGTCGCCGCGAGGTGATGAAACCAGCTTTAGGATAAGAAAAGAAACGAAAAAAGAATTTGAATCTTACTATCATTAGTAGCTTGTTTTTATTTAAGTCTATACATACTTAGTAATGTTTACAAAATTATAATGTTATTAAAAAAATGCTTATTGCTTTTCATTGAGAAATGCTTATTTCTGTTCAGACGCGTTCCCCTCGTCCCGGAGGATCATGACAACGCGCAGATTGGCACGTGTCCAATGGAAACGCACGCTAGTAATGTCGCACCAGGTTCGATCGATATATTCTTCTTTTGGCGGGAGATTTGAATTTCATCATCCTTTTTTCTTCTTTTCTCACTTATATTATTTCCATTAGCGCTTCATTTTTTTTTCTTTCTTTCGAACTTTACTCTTGCTTTTTCACATAAGTGAGAATGTACGCCCACTCTTTTTCTGCTTTCACTCTCCTTCCTCTTTTCCAAGCACTCGAGCAGCTCTTTTTTCCTCTGTTAGCCATCCTCCTTTTTTCCGTTCAAACAAGAGAAGTCATTTTTTTGTTTTAAACGAGAGAAATTAAATTTTATTTTGTATCCAGCGTTCTTTTTTTTTCTTTTTCTAAGCGAAGAATGCAAAATCTAATATTTTTTTAATTATTCAAATTAGTTTCTAGGTTCAATTATATTGGATCAATAATATCGGATCAGTAATATCTGATAAATAATTTCGGATTAATAATATCCCGTCTCTCTCTCTCCAAATGTCCAGAGGCACTTGCGCACCCGGAGGCCTTTCCATCGTCGGCCGCGCGCAAGGCCGAGCGTCTCTCGCTAGAGTTCGCCAATGCAGAGCATGCGGCTTATCAATACGGTATCTTGGGGTTACGGTATCTTAGGGTTACGGTATCTCGCGTATTGGGATTCGTTTGCATGTTGTAAATGCTGTGGAAAATTGCAGAATGTTTGAGCTAACCGCAAGGATAGACAGTAATTAGCTCACACATTAGTACGGTAGTCGAGAGAGATAGAGAGAGTGCAGAGTGAGAAAGATATTAAAAGAAATAGCTAACAAACTCTCCATCGTTCGTTTTCGATTCGCATGTCCTCGAAATGTTTGCAGTCTGATATGTGACGTCGGTTATTGTTAATACTAACCGGTTTGGCTGAATCCATGTCATCCTTCCCTGGCGATTCGTCGGTTGTCCGCGCTTTCTCCAATCGAATTAACTCCTCATGTCCATGGTCTCTGTTCTTCTTCTTCAGTTGTCGTCGTGGTGTTTGTCGATCAGATCTCGTGGTTCTTTTTTTTTTTTGCCACAACCAGTCGATGTCGTCCAACACTCGTTTTTTTCTCGTTTCCGGAGTCAAGCTCAGCTCTTTTCTCGGATCTCGCGACGATAACCTAAAGGATTGATTGGTGGTGTCGCCATTCTCTTGCTTTAATGACCATATAAATGCTTTAAAAATACATTGGTACTAATATTGAAAGAAATGCACGACAACAGATAAGTAACATATGTATGAGCCTTACATGATAAATACATGCACGTGTCCCCTAAGTTGCCTCCTTACCTTGTTGTCCTTTGTACTGTCCGTTTGCTTTGAGTCCGCACGAATTATAACCGCACTCTTTTCAATATATAATACAAAAACTAATCTCATTGTTATTCTCTCTAATAATTATTTTAAATACTGGCGTCTTTTGCAGATCTCGACCAAGAAGCGCAGAAAGAAGAGACGAAAAAGAAGCAGAAACAAGACGAAGAAGTTCCGCAGGTGATATAAAATTTTAGCAATAAAAATTCATGTGCATAGTTGAAATAAAAATTATTTTATTTCATACGAATACTTTTAGTGTGCGACAAATTTGAATTTTAGTGTGGCGACAAGTTTGAATTTTAGTGTGGCGACGGTTTCGAGTCGGCGCTGCGCGACGGTGAGGATGCTGTCCGATTCGGCATTGGCCAGTCGAGCCATGGCCGCCTCAACTTTGTCGACAAGGACAGCTATCCGAGCATCTCAAAGTCAGAGGGATTCTTTTAATTATTATTTGTATTTATTTTTTTTCTCTCTCTCTCTCTCTCTATTTCTCAGTTTCTCTTTGTCTTTGTCTCTCAACTCCTCACACACTATTTCTCAGCTTCTCCTTCGACGTCTCTCTCCGGACTGAAGAGGCGAATGGCGTCGTGTGGGTGTGGGCCAACTACAAGAACTACTCGAGATACTTTTTCCTCAACGTTGTCGATGGTCTACTCACGCTAGAAGTGAAAGGTATGAAAAGCACTGGCAATGAAAGCAGACGCAGTTATTTCTCTATGCCCATCTCTCTCCCTTTTTAAAGAGAGAAAGACATAAGAGAAGAGGAAGAAAAAGAAAGAAGTCGAGAGAGAAAGAGGGTATGAGATCGAGTGAGAGAGATAGAGAAAGCGTGCAAGAACGAGAGCCATAGAGATAAAAGTAGAAGAGAGATATGGGCGGAAATGTTTTTTTTAGGAAACGTGCAGAACAGGCAAGCGGATATATGCATTTTATTTCGGCTATTTTTCCAGAAATCCTATACAAATACATAAGTAGTATTTCGAAAGGAACATACCACTTATATGTCTAAATGCTCTTAATTGAAGGCCACCGCGACCCGAAGCGACTTGCCGTGAAGGAGCGCCGCGTCGACGACGGCCAATGGCACGACGTGCGACTGGCGCGGAGCGAGCGGAAGATCGAACTGGCCCTCGACGATCTCCCTCCAGTCGTCATGGATGATGCGCCGCTGCCAAAGGTGAGAGTTTTGTGTGTGTCGTTGTGCTATTAGTGTTGGTGCTTTTCTATGTTTAGTTAGTGCGTGGTCATGGTGGTGGTGATGGTTTTCACTATTTAGCTTTAAAATCGCTAGTTGTTTTTCTTTTCATAATACATACATCATTCTTGCCTTAAATAAAAAAAAAGTTTTTTTAAAACTTTTTTTGTTGTTTTTTGTTTGTTTTTTTCAATATATGGGATTTTCCTTTTTTTTCAAAAAAAATTATCTTCCTCTTTGTTGTCTAGGTGATGCGACGTCGAATGTACGTTGGTGGAGTCATCTCGCGACACAGGCAGCTGCGAGCATTCTTGCCGGGATTCAACGGATGCATGAGGTGAGGGCGAGAGAAATATAGAGACAGAAAGAAAGAGAGAGAGCAAACAGAGAGATAGAGAAAGAAAGAGAGAGAGAGAGAGAGAGAGAAAGAGAGAGAGAGAGAGGGAGAGAGAGTAAGAAAGGGAGTAAATAGAAAGTGAGAGATAGAGATAAGGGAAGAAGTAAAAGAAAGGTAGTAAAAAAGAGAAAAAGAAAGAAAGAATAAAGGCGACCACGAAGTGGAAAGAAGAGAATATTATTAATGAAGAATAAAAAGAAGAGTTGGAACCATAGAGATACTCATCTCTTGGCACCGTTCCAGATCGATATTCGTGAACGGGCGACCCAAGCAGTTGGACGCGTCGACCAGCAAGGATCTCATTCCATGCGCACCGCCAACCACCAAGGCTCTCTACGCGCACTCTGGAGGATACGCGACATTTGGTTAGAGAGATTGCGAGGGAGGATGAGGGAAAGAGAGAGAGAGAGATGTAGAGAATGAGATAAAGAGCGAGAGAAAGAGAGAGAGAGAGAGAGTGAGAGAGAGAGAGTGAATATAAAGAGATTTGATTACTAATTACTTAAATAGTACATAAATAAATAAAAATAATTTAACAAATATGCATATTTATATATTTATATACATATATACACAAATAATAATAATAATAATATAAAATTGTTGTAGACGGTGTCAGTCGCCACGGCGTGTACCCGGTCGACGAAGTGCGCGTTGAGTTCGCCTTCCGCGGCCTTCAGAGTGACGGACTTCTCTTTGGCATCGTAGATCACAAGAATCTACAAGACACGCATCTCATCGCGAGAATGCGCGGTGGACAGGTTCGTTGACTTCTTTCTCTGACTCTTTCTTTCAGTCTCTTTATCAAATTCTCTCTGTCTTTCTCTCTCTCTCCCTCGCTCTCTCTCTCTCTCTTTCTCTCTTGCTCTTTTCTCTCTCTCTTTTCTTCTCTCTTTCTCTCTAATATCTCCGCACTCATTTCCTTCTCAACCTGCTCTCGATCTCTACCCCTTCTTCTTCTCTTTCTTTCGCTCTTCCCCAGGTCTTCATCTCGCTCGTCTCGACTGCCGACCGCGTCGAGCTGCGTGACATTGCCCTCGACGTAACTTCCGATGGCGGCCTCTGCGACTCTTCGTGGCATCGAATCTCTGCCACCATCGAGAAACATCGATTCGTCCTCACGATTGATGAAGTTGTTTAATTTAATTAATTATGTTAAATTAATTAGTATCTAATTATTTTACTTATATATAATATTTAAAAAAAATCTATATTTTGTCTTTACAAATATTAGTGTCATTAATTAAACAGCCATACGTACTAGCGAGCAATATTTTCAAAGAAAAAACCTTGCAAGGTTTTTAAAGGATTATACACGTACATAATCATGCAAATGTTATCTTTTTATTTCAATGATTTTTTTCGTGTTTTTGAGGTTTTTGCTGTCCAAAAACAATTCCTCTGCCTCTCAGACGTCTCTCGAGATTCCTCACTCCCTCCCCTCGGCTGCAATCTCTCGCTTCGCCCGTTTGCCACTCTCGCTTGCTGGGTTACCGGCTAGTCTCGCGCAGCAGATCGACGCTCGCTCACTCGTCGGCTGCTACCGGTGAGGGCATGAGCGTGGCCTAGTGGTAAAGCGCTGGGGCGTAGAAGCAAAAGCACGCGAGTTCGATTCTTTCGGCATTATTCTCTCTTTTCAGTGATGTTCACATTGCTGGCCAGCCCGTCTACTTTGAACGTGCGACCAAGATCAATCGCGCCGTCGTAGATGGATGTCCCTTGCGGTGATGGAAAGTTGAATTTTTTTTTTGCATTTCCCGCCTTCTTAATAATAATGCTAGATTTTTTTCCATTGTTAGTATGAAATGTGCGGTGCTTTCATTTTGCTATTCTTTCATGTATGTATTTCAGTATTTTAATGAGTCTGCGCTTTCTCACCTCAAACATTCCGCGCATCTCAGAGCATCATACTGTTATTGACAATCTTGCAAGATTCATTTTGAAATTGACACCGTATCTAGAATATATCTACCGAGATAAAATGCGACTTTACAAATGTTTTGCTCTTCACACAAATGCATGCATAGTTGCAAGCGGATTAAAAATTAATGCCACGAGAGAAAGTATATAACCAAGCGAGAGTTCGTCCACGAAATAAAGCTTATGTGGTAATCAAGTTGGAAAAGAGATTGTTTTGTTGGAAATAAAATATTCTGAGCAACGCTTGAACTTGTTTACAAAATTTAAGACAGTCTATCAGTAACCAGCGAGCATGGTCTTCCCTGGGGACTTTTGTTTGATTTGGCTCACGGAAATGGCATATCTTATACTACTCGACGAGCTCTACAAAATGGGCCATATTTTAGATTTTTTATAAAAACTTCCGTTCGAAATACGCAAGCGTGATTTATAAAATACTTTTAATCTAATTACTTTTTTCAAGTCGTAAAGTGTGATTGTGTCGTGAAGCACTGCTAGATAGGATTCGTTCATACTATGAGAGATTGCTTCGCGAAGTCTGTCTTTTGCAGTCGCCGAGTGCAAATGATTGCTAGATAGACATGGTTAATATGACTGATCGCTTCGAGAAGTCTGTTACTGTCAACGAGCAGAGATGATTGTGAGATACATATGGTTCATGTGAAGGCCATAGTCGACATGTTAACAAGATTTAGTAATATGTACTTTATCTTGGACCAGATCGCGTACAGCGACAGAAGCTCATACAATCGAAAAGGTGCCACTTACAAGTTGGATACAGATGTCACAAAGTCCGCCTCATTCTCAGCCGCATCTCCAAAGCAGATAGCCGATGACTTTGGATCGTGAAAAACGTGAATCGACTCGCGGATTGACAAGGCGGACTGGAAGAAACAGAGAGAGAGAGACTTCCCAACTCTCTCTCTCTCTCTCTCTCGCTCTCTCTCTGTCTCTGCCGTCTCTCTATCATCGCTTTCACATGAAAGAAAAGCAAGAGCAGAATATGTGAATAATACCTTGATTCGTTCGAGTACCGTAGCCAGGAAGTTGAAGCAGATGCTGCCCTTCCAGTGGCGCTGCCTACTCAACTCGCTCAGCTGCACACTGCCCACCTGAAAAAGACGCAATTTTCTCAAATTACTCTTTTAGCGATAAATAGTACAAATAAATTTGTGAATGCTTTACTTATTCACAAAAATGGGAATAACGGTGTTTTTCCTTGTCTTTTAATAACGGATTTTCCCCGTCGTTTTTCTGCTCTTTAAGAAGTGAGAATAATTCCGTACCCGCTCAACAATTCCCTGATGATTGCGGAAGCCGACCACAATGCTGTCAATGCCGACCAGGAATGACTGAATTTAAACTAACATAATTTTTTGATAGGTCTTACGGTAATCAAAAAGTACCAACTCTTTTTTATACTTGATGAGATTACGGTACACAAAAGAATCTATTTTTGTTTAACTTGATAAGATTACGGTAGCGAAAAGACTATTTTTATGTTAACTTGAAGAGTTTACAAAAGATGCAAATTTTTGATGGTTGCTACGGTAGTCAAAACTTTTGAAGAAAAATCACTTCAGCTTAAAATTCGGGCCGGCCCCAAAATTACTAGGCCCGGAAAAGTACGGGCCGGGCCGGGCCGAGAGTTTGGGCCCGACGGGCCGGGAAAACCCAAACATGTTAGGCCCGTTGACATCTCTGGTCAAAAGACCCTTCAATGGATACGGTAATCTATCCTCTACCTGAAGCCACCACTTGAGCGACTTATGTCTTCTGAATCCCTCGTTTAAGCTGTGCGCCTGAGTCTTCATCTCCACGAGAGAGCCATCTGAAATAGGTAAAGAGCAATTAGGAAAGAATTAATGGCGAAGGAAGTACAAGGCGGGGTTTTTTATAGGAGCACGAAAATCCGCACTGTAATCTATACGGGTTTTCCTGACTACAATTATCGCATTTCTCTAAATCATATCAGGAGGATTCAAAGGTGAGTTTTTTTCCTTTATTGTAGGTTAAATGCACAATAGACCGACCGGTTCTTTATCACCCTCTTCCCATTTTCTTGCTAATATCGCCCAGTCCGAGGTAATACTACCAATAAATTTACTCCCGTCTTTGTGCCGCAGACCTTATAAACCCTCTCTTATTTTCTCAAGCACCCGCACTCTTCCCGTCTATCTCTATCTCTTTTCTCTCTCTCTCGTCTTTTTGTCTCACTCTCTCATCTCTCTTTTCTCTCTCTCTCTCTCTCCCCTACTACTCCCACCCCCTACCTCCATCGAGCGCATCCACTTCTGCTGCATACGCTAGTCTGCATAGGCTGCCGTCCGGCAGCGTCAGTCGACTCCGCACGACCGCGTCGAATGTCTCCTTGCAAGACACGGGCGACTCAGTGTCGGGCTCGCCCTTAAAGGAGCCAAAACTCAATTTTGAGTTCCCGCCTTTTTGCCTGGCACAAAGGAGTAATCTTGAGAGGCATGCGACTACAATACTTCTTATTTATTTATTCATTTATTTATTCATACATCATTAAGATGTGATGATATTAAAAATAGTTCATAGAAAAATGATGAGTCAGCAAGTGTGATTAAAGCAGACGGCTCTAATGGGTTACGTTTTCTTTTAATATCACACATATTTTCAATGCATATATATGTATAATGTATCTCAACCAATCTTTCCAAAATAGTTTGGGTTAGGATTATTTACAGTTTAGCAACATACTTTTCCCTACTAGAACACCATTACCTAACAATAATAAGAATGACCATCTCTAAATGCTAAAAACAATCTCTCTATTCTAACTGACCCCTTTCTCTGCAGATGTCATGTACTGCTCGAACTTGTGTCCCCAGTACGACATCAACTTGGAGCGTTCGTCTTCGTTCGCCTTCCTTGAAAGAAACTATCTCACTGAGCTTTGCTGCGGAAATGTAACTAATTTTCATGTAAAATGCAACTAATTACATGAAATAATTTTATCTAAAATGTAATTAATTTTATTAAATTTAATTAATTTCATTTAAAAAAAAATGTTACTACTTTCATAACATGTAACAAATTTCATAAAATGCAACTGATTTCATAAAATGTAACTAATTTTTGCATTTAACATTGACCATAAAGAAATATCGACTAGCAAACCTCGCGATCGCTTCGTCCGTGTCGTACTCGCAGAGGTAGATGACGTCGCCAGCGCGAACCGCGACGCATCGCCACGCGTCGCGGCTCGCAAAAGGCGTCGCAGCGATGCGAGTCAGCAGGCCGCGCCAGCATGCGACGTCCGCTTCGTGCAGCACCTTGAACAGAGACAGGCTTGCAATCTACGGATTACGGGAACTTCGAGATTACTAAAATATTACGGTATCAGTAGGACATATCTTGAGCAGTACACTCCAGAAAAAATATAAAAAGAATAATCAATCTTGCAAAGAGCCGTTTATTTATGCATAAAAATTGCAATAAATAATGGAAAGAGGCAAAATCAGTTGCTAGATGATCAACGTGCCAAAATTATAACTAGAAAAACATTTAGGAAAGAACGAATAAAAAAAATTACTCGTTTAAGAAAACTTCTTTTAAGAACGCGCTATTTCTGGCCTTCTTTGGCGACGCGCTCCCGTCAGGCGCTTGCAGTCGAATCCGGAAACAACAATGGTAAGAATAAGAATGAGATCTCTGGAGGTGATTGCCATCACCACGACCCACGGCTGTGTCTCCGCGAAGCAGGCGACTGCCAACATTGCCCGTACTCTCGTTGCGAACAAGGTCTGAACCACTAAAAATATCCTTTAACTTGGTAGGCGGAACTCACTGAAGTAACCGCATACCTTTCCAAATCTTTCCAAATACAAGCCTTTTTCTACAGAAACGGGTGCCCATCTACCAGGGAGCCTCGTCAAACAAAAGTTGAGCGACTACAGGGATATTTTCGGAGAAGATGGGCTCAGCGACCAACTCTATGCTGAACCTCCGGTCTGTGTTTCTTGAAGTTTCTACGTTTATTTTAAATTTTTTTAAAGTCGATAAATATATTTTTGAAGCCGATGCATGAAGAATAGATCTCGGAATACGTGAGAAATGAGACGGCCGCTCTCGCTCTGATCCGTCTAACAAAAGAGCATCCAGATGCTGTCCTCGTCTGCCTCAAACGTCGCCCTCGCACTCAAACTCGACGATGACTTTGCGAATCGGCCAAGGAAGCTGGTCATCATGGGTGGCAACTACTTTGGCAAGCATATAAACGTGATTAGAATAGGAATAAGTCCAATTGATTAATTCAGGCGTTGGAAATGTTCGCGTGGATTCGTCAGCTGAATCGAACTTCTACGAAGACCCAGAAGCAGCGTCGGCTGTCTTGGCTGAGATGAATGTGCCCATCACAGTCGTGCCGTGGGATGGGATCTCGCTTCATCAGGAAGAGGGAAATTCTATTCTTTTCTTACACAAGGCTACGGCTCTCTGTACCTCACGCGTTTTAGCAGCCATTGTCCTCATGGGAAACGATGAAGCAAAGTACAAAAAACACAATGATTCGTGAGAGAAACAACTCATCCCAAATGGTCCTTAATTCTAAAAGAGAAATCTTTAAATGGGCCCATGTTTTAGAATAAAGGAATCGATTACTACGAAAACTTCCGCCAGCCAACGCTGCTATCCAAATATCTGAACGCTGCATTCGAAATACCTCGAAAATTAATTGAGAAGCAGACTAATGGGTACATTCTTCACTAAAGTTCTAAACCATTCAGATGACATAGAAAAGTTGCTTAATCCTCAAAATCGGTCTAAGCTCTAAACAATGGATAAATGTGACGCTTTTCAGCCAACTGCAGTTCACTTATTGCGATGAAATTGCCGTGGCAATGGCCTTCGCCCCCGACCAGACGATGCAAGAGTTCAAGAAGCTTCGTGTTTACGTTGAGCTTGCCGGCAAATTCAGCAGGTTCGTTCGGTGGATCAATTTTTCACAACTCGAGTAAATATTTTTAACCGGGTTTCTAATGAGTTTACATACAAAGCAAAATATAATATAGGTGAACTGGTTTTGTGACTGGAGGACCAAAGAGGAAAAATCTCTGAATTGAAAGAGATTCGTTGTAGAGCGCAAGTGGTGGTCGATTGGTTCGGCCGAGTCGAATCTGATGACGAGAAAGAGGACAAAAACGAAGCGGATGTTGGGAAGCGACTTGTCACATTTCTCACCAGTCCCAACGTGACATTCGTGAACGAACTCATTCTGGAAATGGTCAAGGAACAGAAATAATGAGAGAGATTGAGCGAGAACAACAAGTAAGGATGGATGATTACGATTTCTAGCTTTCAAGCTTGTTTTGATTCCAAGGGATTTTGGCATAAAATTTGGCGCGTTCTGCATTTGTCGTGGGTGTGAACCAAGAGTGGCAAACGAAGCGAAGCAGCTTGCCGGACTGGCGGGCAGACGCTGTCTCAGCAGCAATGATCTGAACTGCCTGTAGAGCAGTTCAGGACAATGCAAGAAAAGAGGATATGAATTCGGGCAGGTGAAGCTGTTCACGACGGTTTCCGCTTCCTGGGAGAAGTTGACGCTTTTGTTGCGTGCGCCTGACGGGAAGAGGAGGACGCTGAGCGTCGACCTGAAGAGGGCTGGGAACGCGAGGAGGAAAGTGCTCCAAAGCAACGCGAGTGTCGCGAGTCGAAAACATTGTCCACACGGCTGGTTCTGTTGGCTAATGGTGGTAAATTATTTTGTGAACAAAATTTAAAGAAAAAAAAGGAAGCAAACATGAAATATTCGTTTGGCGATGTTTAATGACGATATATATATATTTTTATGACATTGTCACCCGTATATTAGATCTTGATTCTGGGCTATTAATATATAATTATAATACAATTGATCTTCTTTGGCGACGAAGCGCCTGAAGGAAGCCGCGTTGCGTGGCGCGTTCCGTACCGCGTTGCGTGCCGCATTGCTGCGCGATCAGCAGAGGCTTCGTCTCTGCCGAGCGAGGACGCGACGATCATCTTCATAATGTTTCACTACTTAAGGAAGCCGACTTTTTGTGATATTTGGTATTTTTCCGCAAAGGATTCAAGACGGAAAGTGAAACTTAGATCATAATTTTATGCAGAATTTCCTTCTCTCATCATCTCATTGTCAGACAACACCGAATTCTTTCTGAATCTGAATCCATTACTCACCTTCATCTTCCAAAATTAAAAGTGCGTTGTGATAACAGTTTGTTTTGGATACTATTGTTCATCGAACAGTTTTACAACTCTTTCAAAGAAGATGACTATTGGCTTATGGCAACAATATGCATTAATGTGAAAATATACTATGTAAATCATGTCTTCAAAAAAATTATTTCAGTTTCACAGTTTAATTGGAGTGCGAGATGTGAGGTCCAAGACTTCAAACATTCTTTTATCCGAAGAGAAAGAGGGTGAACAGGTTTGGGGAGCGACTTTTAGATGGCGAGAGGCGCAATCTCTTACGGGGCTGCGCCCTATCTGCAATTAACCTATTATTTCATAATACGATTCACTATCATTTTGATTGTGATATCCAAAATGTTGGGAGGTTTTCGAGAGATGGGAGGCTGAGGATCCAGCTGACCTTGGAGAAGAGCCGCGTGCCTTCTGGAGCTCGTCGTTGCCGGGCGAAGGGGAGGACGCGGAGTGGAGAGAGGGAGTGAAGGCGTCCTTGAGCTGCTCGGCCGTCTCCATCCGGGATACCTCGCAACAGCTCTGCGCGCGCTGCTCCATCTCCGCCTCCTCCTTCACTGTCTCCGGGCCCAGGCTGCAATTCATTCTTGATTCCGTTGTCGAAGAGCAAGGAGAGAGAAAGGCCGCACGGTATGTCTGCCTGGCGGGGGCGGCAGCAGACAACCTTCGCGACCGTCGGGTTCACTTCGGCCAGAGCATGCGACTTGCACTAGCGGCGGCCAGCAATTCCCGCGGGCGCCGGCGTCTTCGCGGGGTCCGTGCTGAATTACTTCTTTCACTGGAATCGGTTGTTTCAGGAGATACTCAATGAATACGAACTTGCGCTTCTTCTTTGGTACATAATTTTCCGCCTCAACTAAAGAAAAAAAGTTTAAATGTGCAATATTTATTTATCAATATAAGCAATTTCGCTGATTTTTTCAATGTTTTTTGTCCTTTACCGAGGATCCGCAAGTTTCTTGATTCTCAAATATAATAAAAGTTCTTTGTTATAGAGCAAAGTTGTTCTCTTCCGAGAAGAAGCTGACCCTGCTGTCGATTCTGCGCGTAAATCCAGTAGACTGCGACTCCTCCAGCGCTCGCTCCGACCAGGAAGGCTCCGAACAACGACAGTGCCATTCCTGGCGAGGGGCTTGTACAAGATGAAGAAGAAAAAAACAATTCATTTCTTGTTCATCCAAATCAAAGGAATTATTCTGTTGGCGGTAATCTTTAGAAGTCAACCTTTTTGGGGATAGGAAAATCAACGAATTAGTCGCTTCTTTGCCAGGAAGAGAAAGCCTCCGGCCAGCTGCGAAGAGATGCGAAGGTGGAAATGAAAGAAAAAGAAGCGGAAATCGATTCGTCGAGTTATTAATGTTTAGCACTTTAGGAACATTACTCTAGCAATCAAAATATTTACTGATTAACTATGTACATATGTACTGAAAACTAGAAATCTTCCTAACAACTTTGTTTTTGCTTTTATTAGATTTTGAAAAAGTTTGTACTCGGCAAATTAAAGCAAATTAGTATGCATTTAACAAATTAATGTAAATAAAAAAAATACTAAGTGGCACTAAGTAGGTGGACTAGTCATTACCCGAAAAGTGTGATATTTCGAGGGGTCTAATCTCGGCCCCAAGGGTCGTTGAGACCTAATCTTTTTTCTGATCGATTTGCTGACGTGCCACGGAACGAAAAGTTACGTCGACCAGGTCAAAGAATGCGCTCGTCCTGATGCCAAACGGTACAGGGCGAAGCCCGGAAGGAATCGAAATTAGCCCCCATCGAGAGGTAGCAACCGACTTGCCAAAAAAAAATAAACTAAATCAATTTGATTTCTCATTCGAAAATTCCGGAAAGCCAAAAATTGAATAAATTTTCAGTCATCACGACTAAAACTTCACAAAGCGTGCCATTTTGGAGTTTCGAAATAGAGAAAAGTCCGAAAGGGTCTTAAAATAACAAATATTCAGACTTTGAAATGGCATAAAATTGTAAGAAAATTATCGTTAGAATTATCCGAAGCTGCCTAAACTGAATGAACTTTTCGAACGTTTGTTCAAAATATTAAAAAAAAACGTGCAGTTTACTCGTATTGCACCTGAGGAATTTTTGTTTTCTGTATAGGCAAATGAAGTTTAATTCGAAATCCTTATCGCCAAATCTTTTCGGGCATTTCTCCTCATCACTTTCTCCGTTTTCCACCAACTCAACTGATCGGCTCTCTGGCAGCTCTCTTATCTGGCCCGATTTTCTCTACTTATCTCTTTGAATTTACACTCCTATTTCATAATCGTTATTCCCTGTGCTCACTTCATCTGAGTAATACCATACCGTAATCCCTTAGTCCTACCAATATCTCTTATCATATGTCTGCCCAAAGAAAATCTGATTTGAACATTAATGTAACTTATACACCTTATTCCCTTAATAAACTGATGAAAATCGTCGAATCCTCTTCAGGCAATGCGGAAGAAACCATCTTCGCTTCCAATTCCAAGGGCAGTTTGCAATCGCCTCCTGGCCAGTTGCAATCACCAGGTTTCTATAGAAATAAATTCAATATCTTTACTGAAAGAAGAACGCAACTTGCTGAGGGTTACACCCATTTCTAATTTCCTCTCCCTCCTTCCCTTTCGCAATATCTGTCTCCTCTCTCTGTCCTCTCTCTCTCTCTCTCTCTCTCTCTCTCTCTCTTTCTCTGACTGTTCTCCCCTATCTCTGCTCTCTATTTTCAGCTCATTATGGTGCCTCATTTCTCTCTCAATAGCCACTCTTCTCTCTCCCTTTCCCCCCTCTCTCTCCCTTTATACTCTTTCCCCTATCCGCTGTTCTCACTATATCCTCTACCTATTTCTTTCTCTCTTTCTCTACTGGTTCCCTTTCACTCTTTTCTCTCTCTCTCTCTCTCTCTCTCTCTTAATTCTCTTTCCCTTACAGTAGTTCCGTCTTCTGTCTCGTCTCCTCTCTCTCCGCTCTTTCACTCTCTCTCTCTCTCTCTCTCTCTCTCTCTCTCTCCCTCTCTCTCTCTCTCTCTCTCTCTCTCTCTCTCTTTCTCTTTTTCTGTCTCTCTCTCTTAATTCTCTTTCCCTTACAGTTCCGTCTTCTGTCTCGTCTCCTCTCTCTCTCACTCTCTCTCTCTCTCTTTCTCTTTCTCTTTCTCTCTCTCTCTCACACACTCTCTCTCTTTCTCTTTCTCTTTCTCTCTCTCTCTCTCTCTCTCTCTCTCTCTTAATTCTCTTTCCCTTACAGTTCCGTCTTCTGTCTCGTCTCCTCTCTCTCTCCCTCTCTCTCCCTCTCTCTCTCTCTCTCTCTCTCTCTCTTTCTCTTTCTCTCTCTCTCCCTCTCTCTCTCTCTCTCCTTCTCTTTCTCTTTCTTTCTCTCTCTTTCTGTCTCTCTCTCTTAATTCTCTTTCCCTTACAGTTCCGTATTCTGTCTCGTCTCGTCTCTCTCTCACTCTCCTCTCTCTCTCTCTCTCTCTCTCTCTCTCTCTCTCTCTTAATTCTCTTTCTCCTTACAGTTCCGTCTTTTGTCTCGTCTCCTCTCTTTCCGCTCCTTCACTCTCCTCTCTCTCTCTCTCCCTCTCTCTCTCTCTCCCTCTCTCTCTCTCTCTCTCTCTCTCTCAATTCCCTTTCCCCTTACAGTTCCGTCTTCTGTCTCGTCTCCTCTCTCTCCGCTCCTTCACTCTCCTTCAGCTGGCGTTCTCTCTCTTCCTTCAGCCAATCACCGACGGCTTTCCATCCGACCGGATCAAACGCGCTCCAAACAATGGCGTTGTTCGTAATGCAGTTTTCAAAAAGACGACCAAATAATTCAGACTGAACAAAAAACAAGACCGCGGCAATTCAAAAGTAAATTTCCCCGGTGAACCACCGAGATCAGATGAGATTTATATGCAATTATAGCTCTTCCAATATGTTGATACCTGTGTGAGGTCGCGTGAAAGCTCCCAGTGAAAGCTTTTTTTTCAATATTATTTTTAATAATGATACCTTTTTAATAGGTCGCCAGTAACCAGAACCTCCAGGCCTCAGCTGTACCTCCAGCTGAGTAAGTTTCTCTCGTCTTAATTATGTTACATGTTCTATAATTCGAATGATAATTGTTATATAAGGAGAATATTCTTTTTTTTTCAGAAAGTATGCGACTATGTTCACGTGTAGCACTGGATGGGGAAAAAATTGGCCTAGTAGTCCATGCGATACATGCGCTGTGAGATATGCAATGAATCCTCGCACCATGCACATAATCACGAGAGATGCGACGGGATGCCAGCCTAAACCGAAAGGTCTGATCGTCGATTGTGGCATAGCAGATGGATTTAATGCTACGATTGAAGGTTTCTAACCTACAAACAAAGTTTATTCTCGTATTGTCAAACCTGATAAGTGATCTCTGTAATCAATTATAGACAAAGCTTTTTATAATTGCTACTGCAAAAGTAGCATGTGCAATACCGAAGACTTCGCGAACAACCACAGCGCAACTGTCCTGGCACTCTACAAGCAGTGGTTCACTACGACGACTACGGAACCGTCCACCACCACTTCCACGATCACATCTACTACTAGCCAAGAGGACACCACCTCAACTGCAGCTGTGACCAGAATGGTTAAATTTTAAAGCTAGACTAATGTCGCTATTCGGCAAATAAATATGCAAAACAATTTATTTTTAAAAGTGAAAAAAATATTTTTCACGTCGCACACTGAAAAATATTCTACGAATTGAGATGCTAATATAATAGCATGATTACCTATCTACGCACTACTAGCATTCGTAAAAGATGCAGGAAGAATTCGTGTGTTCATTCTAGCGATGAAATGACTAAAATACTGTGTAACTATGAACCTTTTTGTTATTTTCTTCCAGACAATGACATCCAAGCAGAGTGTCTCCATCGAAAATTGGAAGGATGTGCTGCTCTTTATCTTTTGCGCAGTTGTGATCGGTTAACGTTTGATTCAATCTTTATTGGAAAACAAGAAAAATATTATGTAAAAATTGCGAATTTAGAAGAGCTTTAAAAATGTTCTAAAAAATCTGGAACATACATAATCGAGGCCCCATGGATCACATTCGGTTTAATTGAGATAATTGCAAAATCGAACCCATTTCATGTCAATCGCCGTTAATTAATAATGTTTTATTTCAGTCTTGTGCTTCGCAATCGTTTACATTTGTATTCGCCTCTCGAAGGAGAAGAAGGAGAGGGAAAAGGAGAAGGAAATGGAGAAAGAAAAGGAGAAAGAAAAAGAAAAGGAAAAGGAAAAGGAAAAGGAAAAGGAGAAAGAAAACGAGTGCAAAATCCTTATGATGCCTGACAAAAAATTCACTAAAATGGTTCGCTCCCTTTATTCCCCATTGAAATTTTATCCCCAAATTTTGTTCCATGTCTATGATTTATTTAACCCTGTTCTTGGTTCATCATAATATTACGAGCCCTGACAAGGGTCACAGGATAGTATACTTTGTGACAGGAATGTTTAGCCAAATTAAGAAATCAAAAAAAGAAAAAGATTATGCAAATTAGAGGAAAGAATATTAGATATAGCAAAATGGAGATATATGTATGTAGTTAAAAACGGCGTCGTCGAATACTCATTTTTATCGTTATTTTCTTGAATTCTTTGTCTTAATAAATATGACAACTAGTGAGATGCAATTCGATTTGTTTAAAAAAAAATTTCAAGGTTAAATATGAATTTTTTTATTATTTTTCTCTTGCAGAGTGAAAATGATGTCAACTGCAACACTCTCGACGATTTCAAGAGCATCACGGGCGAGGTCAAGCCCCAGGCAAGGCCCCAAATTTTGGAAAAAAAATTTTTTTAGATTTGTCTAAACCATTCCGTTTAGAAATACGAAATATACGAATAAATATACGAACCAGTCCTAGTCTCGGCTAATGTAGGTTGCTGATTTAAAGGATTATAGAAACCAAACATCTTCGTGTAAAACAATGATTGTTGGCTATATCAACCAAAATTGTTTCGGTGCGGGACAGAAACAATATTGTTAGATGAAACTATTTAATTTATCAAACGACTCCATAAAATATAAGCAAGAATTCTGAAAATCTGATCATGAGGCCAGCTATGATGAAATCGATTTAAAAGTTTATGGTAGTTTTTTTCTAACGTTGTTGGTTGGTTCTAAAAGTTGGCGCTAATTATAAATGTGATTTTATAAAGCTATAAATTTAAAATGTGTTCGAAATAAGTAAACGCGAATATCTTACAGCAGACTCCCGCCACATCGGAGAAGATGCAGAGTAACTCGACGATGACGGCAAAGGCTTCTTCAATGTGAGCGACTTAACAAAATGAAAAATAACAAAATGTAATTTTAGTTCTCAGGATTGTTTAAAAAAAATCTTAATCAGTTTAATTTGAATTTATATTAGAATATATAATTATATTTCTAGGAAAGGGATGACTCGGCAATTCCCATGCCGCCACCAATGAAGAAGAAGGAGCAGTCGAAGAAGTCGGTGAAGGAGAAGACTCTCGAGGAAAAGACGGCGATCGGGTCAACTAAGAGCGAGAAGAAGAGAGGAGGAGAAGGAGGAGGAGTCCCTCCAAGAAGGGCATGAAGAAAGAGTAGAGAGAAGAAAGGAGCGACACAAGAACATCCACAACCTCCACTCTGAAGTGAATAAAGACCACATTTGGTCAACGAGCGAATTGCATGGCACAATTCAATTCTTGACAATTTGGGGAGATATCAGAATTTTATTAAGTTATTACAAAATATTATAGATACTAATAATATGAACATAAATAATATGAACTATAATAGCGCGTTGTTTTTGTGTGCTTTACGTTACAGGATAACAACTATTTCGACCTCGGTACAGGTGAGCTCAAAATGAAATAAAAATCTCTTCTACATTGCGCTGTCCGAGACTTCTGGGGCCAGAGAATGGAGTGATCGGAGACGGCGAGAATCTTCGGGACTTTTCAGGCCTCTTCCCTTCTTCTTCGCATTGGAAGGATTCGAGAGCAGACAGGGTACGAAGATCCATCGACGACTCTCAAAGCAAGGAAGAAGCGATACAGAAGTGTGGGGGGGAATATGTATCTATCAAAAAAATCTGGGTTCAAAAATATAGAGAGAAGGCAGGGAACGAAGAGAAATTGATCAAACAAAAAGGAAGAACCGATGCAGAAGGGAGAGAGAGAGAGAAATGTTTGTATACTTTCCGTTTTGTAAATATGTATTATTTCGAACTCGGTGTAGATGTCCCCTAAATGAGATAAAATCTCTTCTCCCTTGCGCTTTGATGACCTGCGTCAGAGAAAGCAAGCATACTAATTTCTCCGATAATCGTATGATCAAGTAGAGAGGCTTTTTCATAACGTATTCCCAACCTTGGTGCCGAATTGGTAATGTACTCTAAGCATATCTCCGTCCTTCTGACTGCTACAGTTTTCACTATAAATTTTTGTCGCATCGGTACGGTATGTATGTATGATTTTGCTATCTGATCGTGTTGCTCGCTTGCCTCAACTTCTTGAGTGTGTTCGCGTCTCATGCCTTTTTTGATTATTTAAGTTTACTGATTTAAAATGTGCGTTCGCTCTATTTCAGATGCTACAAATTATACTCATCTTCTTCCTCGTTCACGGATGTGGATCATTGCCGCAGAAACGAGGTAGGAAAATGACTTTCATTAATAGAGAATGAAAGAGTGATTCGAGGAAGAAGGAGAAGTGGTGCTCGGATTCTTCAGTGATCCTCAATGGGAAACGGAGTTTGACCAAATTAGATTGTTTTTTTTCGAAATTGACTGTGATTTTTGTTTTTAATTCTAGAGAAAAACAATTCGAACAAAGTAGAATGAAGTGCTTTCAATTTCGAAGGCAAATTTATGGGACGCGTTCCGTTCAACAAACATCATAAACATTCGCTGCCGATTTCAGAAGCCGACGAAAAGATAAAGCTGATAATTGACACGGATGGAGTGACCGATGATATCCGCGCTGTTTCCCTCGCTCTCAATCAGCCCAATGTCGAGGTTTGTCTTTGGTAATCTAGACTTTTATAAAAAAACAACAATGGTAAGAATAAGAATGAGATCTCTGGAGGTGATTGCCATCACCACGACCCACGGCTGTGTCTCCGCGAAGCAGGCGACTGCCAACATTGCCCGTACTCTCGTTGCGAACAAGGTCTGAACCACTAAAAATATCCTTTAACTTGGTAGGCGGAACTCACTGAAGTAACCGCATACCTTTCCAAATCTTTCCAAATACAAGCCTTTTTCTACAGAAACGGGTGCCCATCTACCAGGGAGCCTCGTCAAACAAAAGTTGAGCGACTACAGTGATATTTTCGGAGAAGATGGGCTCAGCGACCAACTCTATGCTGAACCTCCGGTCTGTGTTTCTTGAAGTTTCTACGTTTATTTTAAAATTTTTTAAAGTCGATAAATATATTTTTGAAGCCGATGCATGAAGAATAGGTCTCGGAATACGTGAGAAATGAGACGGCCGCTCTCGCTCTGATCCGTCTAACAAAAGAGCATCCAGATGCTGTCCTCGTCTGCCTCAAACGTCGCCCTCGCACTCAAACTCGACGATGACTTTACGAATCGGCCAAGGAAGCTGGTTATCATGGGTGGCAACTACTTTGGCAAGCATAGAAACATGATTAGAATAATAATAAGTCCAGTTGATTAATTCAGGCGTTGGAAATGTTCGCGTGGATTCGTCAGCTGAATCGAACTTCTACGAAGACCCAGAAGCAGCGTCGGCTGTCTTGGCTGAGATGAATGTGCCCATCACAGTCGTGCCGTGGGATGGGATCTCGCTTCATCAGGAAGAGGGAAATTCTATTCTTTTCTTACACAAGGCTACGGCTCTCTGTACCTCACGCGTTTTAGCAGCCATTGTTCTCATGGGAAACGATGAAGCAAAGTACAAAAAACACAATGATTCGTGAGAGAAACAACTCATCCCAAATGGTCCTTAATTCTAAAAGAGAAATCTTTAAATGGGCCCATGTTTTAGAATAAAGGAATCGATTACTACGAAAACTTCCGCCAGCCAACGCTGCTATCCAAATATCTGAACGCTGCATTCGAAATACCTCGAAAATTAATTGAGAAGCAGACTAATGGGTACATTCTTCACTAAAGTTCTAAACCATTCAGATGACATAGAAAAGTTGCTTAATCCTCAAAATCGGTCTAAGCTCTAAACAATGGATAAATGTGACGCTTTTCAGCCAACTGCAGTTCACTTATTGCGATGAAATTGCCGTGGCAATGGCCTTCGCCCCCGACCAGACGATGCAAGAGTTCAAGAAGCTTCGTGTTTACGTTGAGCTTGCCGGCAAATTCAGCAGGTTCGTTCGGTGGATCAATTTTTCACAACTCGAGTAAATATTTTTAACCGGGTTTCTAATGAGTTTACATACAAAGCAAAATATAATATAGGTGAACTGGTTTTGTGACTGGAGGACCAAAGAGGAAAAATCTCTGAATTGAAAGAGATTCGTTGTAGAGCGCAAGTGGTGGTCGATTGGTTCGGCCGAGTCGAATCTGATGACGAGAAAGAGGACAAAAACGAAGCGGATGTTGGGAAGCGACTTGTCACATTTCTCACCAGTCCCAACGTGACATTCGTGAACGAACTCATTCTGGAAATGGTCAAGGAACAGAAATAATGAGAGAGATTGAGCGAGAACAACAAGTAAGGATGGATGATTACGATTTCTAGCTTTCAAGCTTGTTTTGATTCCAAGGGATTTTGGCATAAAATTTGGCGCGTTCTGCATTTGTCGTGGGTGTGAACCAAGAGTGGCAAACGAAGCGAAGCAGCTTGCCGGACTGAAGCGAGAGCGGACGGCGGCGGCAATTGTAAATTTATTCGGTGTTCACGTTTCTTTAAATTGTAAATGTGTGTGGTATGCGAGTGATTCGCAAAGCAGGCGTGCGTGCCCTCATGGGCAGCGTGGTCGGAGTGGATAGGCGACTGCTCTTCAACGTGCGGACTCTGCGGCATTCGTTCAAGATCACGAAGATGCTCGACAACATGCGAGTGCTGGTGAGTGAGTGATGTTAGGCAAGATGTCATTGACTTTCTCAACAATTATATCACGGTGGCACGGTACCTGGACGATCAATATGAACAAACTTGACTGTCGATCGTGAGTAATGGAGAGCGGAAAAAAGAGCAGAGCTCTTTGAACAATTGAACTATTTCAGTGGCGTAATGAAGGAGCGTGAGCCGTGCGGTGGTGAATTATTGTGTGCATTTCCAACACCGTCATGCTGCTATCCGTACTCGAAGACCCGGGATCCCAGTCTGTCACACTTCGAGTGCGGCACTTATCCATACACCTCGAATCTCACGACTCGGACAGAGGGATGCGACGTAGTGGGGAACGTCGTCAGTAATTAAACTTTCATATATTTGTCTACTTTCCATACAATGAAATATTTGCATTTCTAATATGTTTGACAGAAACAGCGTCATTTAAAGGAGGGTGATCACCGAAAAAATATTTAATGCAGGTTGGAATTGCCGCGTCTGTCATGTGATTCTTCACTCTCATTCTCGCGTGCTATTTCGCAGGTCGCACAAACCAGCTGCGTGAAAATAGCACGCGCGACTGAGAGTGCGAAGGGCAACGGCAATTTGAAATATCACATAATTATTTGGTGATCACCCTCCTTTAAAATCGACGAATATATCAAGCAATATCGACGTTTAAAGGAGGTCCAAGGCGAATAAATAGTGTAGTGTTTTTCTTGCATTATTTGGTCAGGTTGAGCTAGAAACTTCGATTGCAAGTGTCCCGAAGTCACAAAAACCTCCATGCCCTGTGGAAATTAACTCTCTTTTCTACTTTGAATTCCCGAATATTTTATTTTCCAGCCATTTTCAAAATTTTTGGCAGAGCAACACTGTGGCCGCTGGGGCCTACCGAGTCATGCCCATGAATTGCATACGCGCAACCAACATTCTTAACACGTAGGCTCACCTGGCAGTGGTGCAAACCACAAGTTTCTGGGGAGAGAGGCGAGGGGCAGTAGCACCATTTCTGTTGATTCTTTTACTCCGTACATTTTATCACTCCGTCCAAATCCGTCAGGGACTTCGTGGTAGGAGTTTTTCCCTTATGGTCTCCTTTAACTCAAAACACATCATCAGCTCATGAACTAAGATCGTGATAATTTTCTCTAGAAAGGAAGGAAAATTAAAAGTCTAAAATGTAAAAAAAAATTCATTAAATCTACAAACTTTTTGATCTCTTTCCTTTTGCACATAAAAAAAGTGGAATATTCCAGATTTCGGGATACACTGACAACTGTTAGTTGACATTTTCTTATATAGTATAAAAATACATTCCAGGTAAAACATGAGAATCCGTTTGCGAAGGTTCTACGGTTCGGCCATAATTATCCCAATGAAATTGGCGCCTCTCACTTCTACACTCTTGACCGCAACGACCCTACTCGACTAGCTAATGGTTACTACGATGACGAAACTGGTGGTTCGTTATCATGCCTGAGGATGTGTGCTTGCACAGTAGACCATGTGTGGCAGAAGCCCGGCCCTAATTTACTGGACTAAAAAAACCATCCTGACCTAGCCACTCACTACTGCTCGGTCAATACTGATACTTCCAAACTCCTCCAATCTGGTTTTTGATACATAGATGTCATGCGCTCATTCGCTGATCATAACTGCAGCTAAATCAATTTTTTTCATTTGATAATAAGCGCGTGCTTTGGTAAATCAGCCATTTTAGCGAATATGCAACTGAAAAAATTCCCCTTGCCTCTCTTTCTACAATCATATGTATGTATTTCGCATGCTCACTCAAAGGAACCTACCGGGAAATCTTGTTTAAATAGTAAAAAAAAAGTGTGCGATTTGAAAGTGCAGTTCGGGCGATTGTTGGGACGAGAGAGAACGCGAATTGTCGAAAATTCGCGATATGACAAATTTTGTTTGCACAAAAATCTGCAACGAGCGAATAAAAATCGCTCAAACTTCGATGCTTTCTCGAATAAAGAGACGCAAGCTATGAAAATTAAACCATAAATAAGTTATTCCCCACGTAGCTCCTTTAAAAGTATATTAGAGAAGTCTGTAATATGCAAACTTATACAAAGTATTCACTTATTACTAAACCTTAACAAGAAGTATTCATGGTAGACGAGGTTATATGAAGGGACCAAGGTCTTATGAATTATGCGTATATTTATCTTAACGGAACAAACCGCTCGTACCGGTAAGACCACGACTGATAATGGACGCATATATACATAAGCTAGAGCATTTTGATTTCACCTGTGTAGTAGTTGGAGGAGGTCTCGGTGGTAGTTGTTTGAGGGGTAGATGCTGAGGGAGTTGTGGTGCTTGTAGTTATTCTCAACCGAGTGGTAGATGTTGAAGTAGGCGTGGTGTTAGTGGTTTGTTAATTAAAAAAGTCGTAAGATATATCAAACAATCTGGCCATCGTAGTCGCGTCACTCGAAATCGTTTTTGTTTCATAATAGGAATCTCTTTTTATGGATATATTTTTAGTATACAACTTCAATGGCTACGCCGTGAAGCCTGACGCGCTTGACTCGGCGCGATACTATTGTTCGACATTCGATCAGTGCGCCGTTACCATACACACAAAGAAGGATGTTACGTGGAGCGTAACATTGGAACATAACAATAATGTAGTTGAAATGCGCCGGAACATCTCATGTAGCTCTGGACGTTACATTTAATGCGCAACCCGAAATGTTACGCGCGACGTAACATGCAGGGTTTAACAAAAATGTTACGTTTGCCCGCGGCGGGGAGCACTTGCTCTTAAGCCACGCCCCCTTCACATCTTTATGTCCGCTCACTGATAAAATGCAGCTGGAAATACTGGTTTTTAGGCATATTTATTATACTTTTAAGCATATTTATTATACAAAACCCTTTATTACACTAAACAAAATATGCTTATGAACGTGAGAGCATCAGAAGCCACCCGCAAGGTCATATAACATGAAAAATGCTTGAAAAACATTCAAATAAATTAGAAAAGTCCGAAAATGAGCTAAAAGCATACATATCATTATCCTAAATGTAATACAAAAACCGCAAAAGTTGAAAAACTGGCTAACCTGGTTTATTGAGTCCTGTTGGAGCCGTCGTCGTTGTATCTAGAATTAGAACTGATGCTCCCGCCCGGACCCGAACCACCACCCCGCGCAACCCGTAGCCAAGCTACTACCACCACACTACCCGCTCTAGCGATCTGAATGGTGAAGACTTTATCCAGATGGAAAGGGCGGCACCCATAGAGAACGTTGAGAAGAGAATGTAATGAGAGAGAGACAGAAAGAGGAAAGAGACAGAGTAAAAGAGAGAGAGAGAGAGAGAGAACTTTACGAACTCGGTCTATCCATCTGTGCCAATTTGGTTGTAAGAGCCAAAAGGTTTTTCGAGAGTTTAACTGCTGAACGTGACCTATGTTGTGTCTCTCTCTATCCTACATTGTTCTACAGTAAAAGGCGGTTCTTTTGAGCTATTTAATGTTGCATAAAAGTAAGTCTGAACGATTTCCGCACTCGAGGTCTGGGAACAAAAATATGCCCGTTTTTGCGTTTCTTTTGAGAAAATATTTAGAGAGAGAGCATAAGTTGCGTCTCTCTCTATCCTACATTTTTCTACAGAAAAAGGCGGTTCTTTTGAGCTATTTAATGTTGTATAAAAGTAATTCTGAACCTCATCCGAGTTCTGAGAACATATATGTGAACACTGTTCGTGATGTCAGGAGTTGGCCGTGTTCCTCGCTCTTGTACGCAAACTTGTAAGTGAAAGAACAACGCTCAACGTGAATTTTACACATCTCTCTGTACCTCATTAGAACCGCCTTTCTGGCCAGAATGTAATGACATAGAGAGAGAGAGTCACCTTTCGGTCTCTTTGTAGTGTTCGCATCAAAAGCGAGAGAGCTGTCCTGGTACCTGTCGAGAGAGAGAGAGAGAGAGAAAAGGGAGAGAGAGAGAGAGAGAGAGAGAGACAGACAGCCAGACAGACCGAGCGAGAGACAGACGAGAGACATGCATAGAGAGAGAGAGGGAGGGAGAGAAAGAAATAGAGAGAGAGAGAGACAGAAAGACAGAGAGAGAGAGACAGCGATAGACAGGCAGCAAGAGAGACAGACAGACAGACAGACATACCGAGAGAAGGAGTGAGAGACAGAGATACATACAGAGAGAGAGGGGGGAGGGAGAGAAAGAGAGAAAGAGAGAGAGACAGAGAGAGAGAGAGAGATATAAATAAGTAGAGTTACTAATTGCGAGAGAAGGGGAGAAAACAAGAAATGGAGAGAGATTGAAAAATCACTGTGTCCAAGACTCTTTCACAGTTGATTTTGCAGTTTCTGCCGATCGATAAACTTTTAAAGTTGTATGTCAATATCACTGTCTCTTTGGAACAGAGCAATTAATTCATTCTGCTAAAAAGGTCGGAAAGACACTTGCGCACTTGACTCATAAAAATAAAATAAAGGTAACATTTGGAGCATGTTGACCCAGCTGACCTCAGATAGCACAATTGAACGGGATACTGTAGGTTTTTATGTAAAATAAAACGCGCAAAACATGTTGGGGTAAACGTTGACCACATGTGGGTTTGAACCCCCTAAGTGTCGCCGCTCGACGTTGCTTAACTCGCCAGATCGGACGTGGTACTTCGCTCTTTGGAGGAGGCGCTCTCCCTACGCTCGCCGCCTTTCCGGCCAAACATAACATTTTTGTGCATGCCCAAATGTAACGCTCCACGTATCATCCAGGTATTTACAAAAAATTTTACGTTTTTTTTCTTAAGAGCAGGCGACGCTCACCAGAGCGAAAACATCATATGTTTTTCTCAGCGTAACATCTATACGGAACATTTTTCCATAACATGTTTTGTGCATAACATTTTTTTCTGTGTGTATGCCGTCGTCAGGAATACGGCATTCCTCCGTGGGGGCCGTGGTCTAAGCTCGTTTTGAATCCTCACGTTGTAGCATGTGGCAACGGACAAGAAGTTCCTTTTTTGATATAATGTTTAGATTTTTTTTTAAAGATTATGTTAATAATATCTTTGTTTTGCCTCATTTCACGTAATATTAGCTGCTTTTCTCTAACGAACTCGGCGCAGTACAACATGTTTGCCGTCTCTGAATTTCGACAGAGCGGCGTCCGCTTCCTCACGTGGCAATCCCCCTCGTTTTCATGAAGAGTAACAAACAAACAAACAAAAAAAACATTTAAATACATGATAAGTTGTACTTCCTTTGGCCATTTCCGAGTTATCCATGCCTTTCATTTTTCAAAGCATTTGATTCAAATTGAATCATAAAGAAAATGAAAAGAAAAACCAAAATATAATATAAAAAATGCACAAGTAGGCATTATCACTCGCTATCTTCAAGTGTATAAAAACAATAAAATATCCCGTCTTGCCGCAATGCT
Source organism: Allodiplogaster sudhausi (assembly GCA_945643635.1). Lineage (NCBI taxonomy): Eukaryota > Metazoa > Nematoda > Chromadorea > Rhabditida > Diplogasteridae > Allodiplogaster > Allodiplogaster sudhausi. Next base: position 518,876 of record CALZFC010000010.1, read on the forward strand.
TTCTTTTTTGGTGGAAAATGAGTCCAATGTCGATTGAATCGTCGAGGAAATCATCGAGATTTTCCCTTTCAACATAACAGTGTATGGCAGGGTACAAGATCGTTTCCAAAGGCGGTATGTTGCTATCCGTACAAGAAGACGTTAACACCCTATGGGCGCGGATTCCGATGTGGCACGATACAGGATACATGGCCTTACACGACTCGGACAGAGGGATACGACGCGGCGTTTTAGTCTAGTTGTTCTGCTGACACCCTTGCACCGCTCTCGGCGGAGTTGAATTTCACCAGAGCGGACCCAATGGAAATTTCATGTGGGAAAAACAGCTTTTTAATAGACAACAAGCAAACAAACAAACAATTGAATGCATGATATATTTTAATTTCATTTCTGAGTTATACATGACTTTAATTTTTTTAAGAGGAATTGAATAATGTATTAAAATTCTCAAATAAATAACTGCGGTGCAGTGCGTACAAATACAGAAAAGGCAAAGAAAATTGCATGACGCGAGTAGTGAAGAATGATTCCATGTTTTATTTAGAAATACAATTTTTTATCGTTTCATTAAATAGAAAATAGTCGACATGAATTCAAATTTACTGTTGATAAAAAATTAAGCATTTCGAGAACGTTTATAAAACAGCACAACCGTTTCCATTGCTCACATGAAGTCCTTGTTTTCTTGGCCCTTTATTCGTGAAAAAAACCCGCATGATGTTATGCAACAGCAATGAGTCAGATGGTGGCGGAATAGTAAATGAGACGAGCTAGTGGAAGATGAAACTAGAATAGGCAGAGAATCGGAGATGTGACAATTGAGACGAAGACAGCAGAAGGGCAAGAGATGGTATGACGAGCTGATTGCGTACATACATCTGCCATCCTCCTCCATTTCTACGTATCGTATACTCGAAGCCATCGCGTTGCTTGTAGAGTTTCATAGATCGGAGATGAAAGAAGAATGTCTTCGCGCGTAGTGGCTTCTGAAAAAGAAGTGAAGTAGTAGGCACATTCCCACCCACGCCTTACCTTTATTCATTTTTGCTTGAAACACTCAAAGACCATAACTAGGCGGTAAATTCATTTTTAATATAAAAAAATACACAGAAGTAGGGGCTGTTTACTGACCTAGTGAAATATCGAAGGATACTTTCTATCGAAAGAATTCATGACAACATTCGCTGGAACCGTCACACAGGCAAGGTGTTTTTTGTTGCCTCCAAATGCCATTCATTCAGCTCGCTCTTCGCTTGTCGAAGAAAAGGAGGCACGCGCTTGTTGAAAGTGATTTTAATTTTAGAATTATGTCATATTGTAGGCGAACATGTGCTAGAAGTGGTAGAGATTCTGAGGTACCGGGGTTCGAAACGGGGCCAGCTACTCATGAGTGCCACTCAGCTCAACCACTGAGTTACACCTATCGACTACTTCTTGTTAGTTGGCTACTCCGTTCACATACGACATTCCTCTGACACGTTGTTCCTCTCCATGGAGACAGTGCACTGCTAGAACCGACCAAAACGGTTTGTTTACTCGCCCTTTTCATGTTTTTTTTCCCTTCTAGGAAAAGCTGTTCAAAAATATTTTTATATATATTTCCTCGTGAACAGTTTACCCTGCAGGCTACTAAAGAAAAGTTTTTTTTTAATATTTTTTTTTTCATTTTAGCATGAATATGCATCAAAATTGGGGGAAAAATTGTTGACAGATATGTGTGTATACATATGAGAGACTGTTAGTATAAATGCTAGCTGTGTCAATCGCAGTTATAGTGACTGTAAAAAAGACATGGCGATTTTTGCATACTCGAGATAACAAAGGGACTGAGCAAGTTATTTTTGCCAATATGGATTATTGGCGCCTTCACCCATTCAATCACGCCATGAATCTCGCAATATTTCGAATAAAATACCGGTCTCACAAGAGCAATAGCACCACCCTCTTCGAGGATGCATCAACAGTCCTTTTCAACAGTCACACTTCTTGAAACGGCTCAGAGATTGAAGCAAGAAAGTAGAAGAAAAGAGAGCATTCGCAAGAAAAGAGGAGTGGTGAGAACCTGTGAAATAGTAGCATGTAGAACGCAGAAACTGACATTGCGCGTGAAAATTGTTACTTCATTTTGTATTTAAAAAAAGGTTGGCAATGTTTGAAGATAAATGGTGCGTTTTACTTCCAAATGTCTCTTATTTTGTTCGTTCTCTAACGGTCGCAGTTATGTCGCTAACAACTAACTTCGTCCAGTTGGTTTCGAGAAAAAAAAATTAAGAACCAGTGATGAGTTCCGCCCATTTCTTGGCTCGATTTCATATTTTATTCTTCTCATTTTGTCAGTTTCTCTTGGCGCCATGAGGTGGCATTCGCTGTGCATCATCCTTGCTTCTGCGAGCATGCAGGGAGCGGCTCAGGCATGTGTTGTCACATATATCGTTGACAGTAGTTGATTTTCTCCTCTTTCATTTTCATATCGCTAAAACATTTCCTGCATGAGATGATTCCATGACCTTAGAGATGTGCTGTAAGATCGTGTATTTTAAGTTCGTCTGCTCCACGGACAAGGACTGTGAAGACTTTATGAAGACCGCGCTCTGTAATGCCGACAGGTCCTGCTGTGATCCAAACTCGGTGGGGACGTCTTCCGTGGTTGACAAGTTGACCTTCAACATTATATAGTACATTACAGGATTCGTCTTGCATTCGCACCTCATCAAGGGCGCCAACCACAACTCCCTCAACATCTACTACTCAGTCAAGCACCACCAGCAGCACCGCCACCAGCCCTTCAACTACAAGACAGGTGAAATCGAAATCCTCCAATTCATGCTCTGCGAATCGATCTACACTTTTGACTACCAGAACTCAATCATTGATATACGACTACTACTGATTTCTAATGCAGCCGTGCGTGCCCTCGTGGGCAGCTTGGTCGGAATGGGCGGGCGACTGGTGCGAAAAATCGAGGTGCGGAAACTGCGCCCACCGTACAAGAACACGAAGATGCTCTACGACATGCCAGTGCTGGTGAATGATCACACAGAAAAATTGTTTGAAGCAATAATTGCAAAAAAAATGAATATTGCTTGATATATCAAACAATGAAAAAAAATTTGTTTGATATGTCAAACAATATTGTTTCAGTTTTACGCCGAAACAATGATTGTTTCAAACAATTATTTTTTTTGTGTGTGATGTTTGGCAAGATGTTATTGAGTCTCTCATAAGATATCTCATTGTTTTTATACGAGAAAACAACTAGCCGCACAGAGGAAATGGAGTAATGTAGCGGGCACAAACTGAACAGTTTCCTCGAAGGAGAAAGAACGATCGAACTATTTCAGTGGCGTGATGGAGGAGCGCGAGCGTTGCGGTGGCGATACACTTTGTCCCTTTCCACAGTCGTCCTGTTGTTATCCGTACGCGAAGACGGTAAAAAACGATGGGCGCGGATTCCGATGTGGCACGGATCACGATACATGGCCATACACGTCTCGGACAGAGGGATGCGACACGGCGCATTAGTCTAGTTCTTCTGTTGACATCCTTTGCACCGCTCGCATCTACACGACTCATAATTCGACAGGCCTGTTACCCATTCCGAATTTCACCAGAGCGGAATTCGCTTTCACACGTAGGAATCCCCAGCCTTTTGTTAAACAAACACAAACACATTAGAATGCATGATATACCCTTTGGCCATATATGTATGAGTTTTCCGTGCTTTTCATTGTTTCAAAAAGATTGAAGTGTAGAGAATGATGTTTAAAAAAATATGCCAATAAATAACTTGAAGGCGTAGATAAAAACGTTCAGGTAGGTACAAAAAAAAACCAAATAAAATGTTTTGGACTGCAACAGTGAAGAATTATACCATGTTCTATTTAGAGTTGCATATGCTGCTTTTTTCGTTTCAGGAAATGGAAAAGAGCGAACCAGAATGTGAAAGTTGTTATGAAAAAAATTGAAGCACTATCGCAAGAAAAAAAAACATTGCGATCTCGAAATCGACCATTTCGGATGGTCATGTATGATAGGGTGTCATCCGCTTCTAACCATACACTCCAACCATTTCCCTCTTTCCTTCTATAATCTTCCTGGATGAATATCTGTATGACATGGTGACTGACATCCGCTGCGACTGCCGCCCTCCTCCCCTCTCTCTCTCTCTCTCTCTCTCTCTCTCTCTCTCTTTCTTTCTACCACCCATGAAGGGACTATGCGACATCAGCCAGACACGGTTCGACTATCCGTGAGACGGACAACATCACAATCCGGATTGGACAAATGACGAGATATACGATCTGAAGAAAGAGAAAAATATATAGTTCAAAAAGAAAGTGATTAGCCATGATAATAAGCATACAAGCTTGAATTCTTGTTTCATTCGCTAATATACTGTGTTATTATTGCCTATTATTTTGTTGTTTTGCCATCATTTCTCTCGAGCTAATTGTGTGTCATTTTATCTGTTTGACAATCTGACTATTTGTGGGAATAAAAAAATGAGAGGTTTTAAATGAGGAACAAGGAAGCTGATGACCAGCTTAACCAAAAAAAGTGAAAAGATGTCCCTTAGCCGTATCTAAGTTATCCTTGAATTTCGATACATTTGAAGTATGAAAAAGTTGCAAAAAAATTTACATATAAAGATTTCCACACTACAGGTTGGCTTGTTGGTACACTCGTATTTCACAAGATTTTCTATTTCGGTGCATACTACATAAATTGATGCGGAAAATTACAGCAAAAATAATAACGAATTCTGCAAAAGAAAAAAATCATTTTAAATGGCTTAATTTCGCATGGATTCTTAGGCACGCGGTCGCTATAGCCGAGGCCAGTGGCCGCAGAGCGGTTCTGTAAACCTAAAAAGGAACGAAATTGGCAGCGCAAACTCTTGACTGCAACTTTAAAGAGGTCTAGCATAGGCAAAAAAAAAGATTTATCAGAACGACTTCTGCGAAGCCCGCTCAACGTAAACGCAGCGAGAAGTTTAATTTTCGACTAGAACAAAAAGAGTCAGTATGTCTATGTTTGATCTATGAATTTCATCAAAGCGGCGTTCGCTTCCTTACGTGGAAGACCCCCTCTCAGCCTTTCTCCCGCTCCACCGTTTACTATGCCGTCAACACACAGAGAAATATGTATATCCGTTACTAGTAACGGATATAAAGTACAAGATTGTCCAAACGTTCGGCTCATGGGGACATTTCCGTAAATGGAGCAAAAACACTTGGTGCAGGAATGAACCCGCATGCTCGGAATGCATCTCAAAAGCGAAACCGACTACTCCGCACGACAAATGTCGACTACTGGATATTTCCTCACAAACTGTCAACTGACATATGTATAGTTTTACGGGTATTCCGTAGTGCAAACGTATTTATAGTTTACGGATTGAGAGAATCTTCTTAAAAGAAGTATCCGACGAAAGAAAACCGTATCTGATAAAACTACATTTCAAACTGTGCTAAACTCCCAACTGGATGGGCTTTTTTTAAGCGCCCGCTACAAAATTTCAAATGTGAAATGTATGTGTATCTAGCCTCTCTCGACTTCTTTCATTGTCTCGCTTTTCTCTAACGTCTGTATCTCTCATCGAGGTGCTAAGTGGGCAAGACGAGCAGAGGAGGCTGCCTCTTCTTCCCACCCGTTGGCACTCCTTGCTTAGATTTGAGAATAAACCGGGTGCATCGACAAAGACGTTTTCAACCGTATTCCAAGAAACCAATGCAAATTTATGGCTAAATACTGACTTTCTTAAAGCGGGACTACCTCTAATCTATCTTTTAAACCACATTTGATCATAAGGGAACATAAAAGAAGAAGTTATTTTTTCGTCGGACACTTCCTTTAAGCTCCGCCCACCAAATTAAAGGAAAGTTTTTCTGTGCGTAACTGAAAGCACAGGGCCAAACAATTGAGAAAGAAAAGTCGGTGTTTGCTTGCAGCCACAGAATCCGTTTGAGAAGATTCTACAATTTTCCAGAGATGATGGCAATCAACAGGGAGCCTCTCACATCTTCACGCTCGACCGGAAGGACCCTAACCTAGATGCACCATGGGCACACATATGACGAAACTGGTGAGTCGTTATCATGCCTTCAGATACCCACATAAACCATACGTGGAAAATTCGTCCCGCTTCAGCCGACACAAAAATCCGGCCAGACATTGCCATTTTATGCTCGGTCTAATTTGATTCTTTCTGACATCATCAAATCTTTTTTTTTAAATTTCGGCTGCATATTCTCTGATCATAACCACATCCGTATCTTTTTTTTTCTGATGGGCCAACACTATTTCTTTACACATAAAAGTTAAGGGGCACACTTTCTGCCCTCTGTATGTTCACATCTTTCTTCTTTCTTTACATCCTTGTTTTCGTACAAGGAAGTAAAGAAAGAAGAAAGATGTGAACATACAGAGGGCAGAAAAAACAAAACATAAAAACCATATTTTATATTAGTTTCGCTCATTTTTCAAAAGTGGGCTACTTCTTTTTCACAGTATTTTGACATTTATTCACAAAAGTTTTGCTTCTTTTCGTTAATATTTTTACATTTTGGGTCATTGTTCTTTGGTTTTTGGTAATGGTAAAATTAAAAAAAAAATCGACTGGGCTCTTTTTTTGCGTCAGAAACGCCCTTTCATAAACTACTAAAAAAAGATGGATTATGTCTGTTAGCTGTGTTACATCTTAAGACTTCTTTTTTCCTTTCTCTTTGGGGCGCCAGAAAGAAGATAAACGGGGGCCATAAACGACATGAACGTTTCCTTCCCCAAAACGAAGACACGTATTGACAACAAAGTGTGATCAAGGATGAACAAGAAGAGAGTGAAGGCACTACTTTGATGGCTGCTCTTACGTGTATTTAATAGATGTACAGTACCGCTCAACGGCGAGGGGTCAATTCTATAGCGGCTATAGCGGCTATAGCCAAATGGGCCAAGTGGAATATCTCGGCGCAGAACGACGTTTCGGGCAAATGACATATCAATATGAGATCCTGGAATTTTTCTACACTTATTCCATTAAAAAATCTTGAAAATGGTTACAATTTTGAGAAATCTGTGTTTTTGTATGACATACAAGGCAAATTTGGTGTGTTGTCCGGTAATGTTCGGTGCATAGTGTATTTTTAGTGCTTGGCAAGTTGCCATTTTCAAGTGAAATGTTGGCTTGGGTTGCTTTGTCGCTAAAGTTGCTTTGGTTTTTTACCTTTTTCAGCTTTTCATTTGCCGTTCTTTTTTCTTCTAGTGATTCCGCGTTACGGGCGCCACGGATCACGGCACGCGGGCTATTAGAGCGGGACCGGCAGCCGAAGGCGCCGCTCGACGGCTAAGCGATGCATTAGATCCGTCACTTTTCTTTATTTCATTATGAATGGTTCAATTTTCGTGTTTTTTTTTATTTTTACAAATATTTCGTTTATGGAAGAGAACTTGATGCTTTGTGGATACTCTTGCAGTGCCGGCATCGCGCGTTACTGGTTGTCCCGAGCGATCTGAGATGCTCAACGACTTGATAACACCAACAACTTTACTGGTTAATTGAAACGTGAATGAACATGAACAAACAAAACAAGGTTCAACGAATTGTTATGAAATATTATACTACTTCTACGTTTGCACAGCTATAATCGGTAAATAAAAACAGGGTGGCAAACTAATAGCTTCATAATTCTTGATTAAATAATGACTATTCAACAAAGTTGTTTCCCTTAGCCTCAATAACACTATCGATCGCTTTGTGAATATGAGAAATATAATAATAACAAAACCAAAAAAAAAGATTTCTTTATTTATTTGAATTTAAATGACTTCAGCAACTTGCACGGAGACACGAGATGTATGCGGAGTTGACTGGATTCGCTCGGCGCCATCGTGGGGACAAGATCACAATCCATGCCAGGTTTTCTTATGCGACCCTGTGTCACGAGTTCTATCAGTACTGCTGATCAATCGGAGTTATTTAGTCAAATATCACAGAGATGACAACTCATGGTATATTTTCTCGAATTGCGAAACTATCAGTTTATCAAGTTATATTAAGCTAATGATTTATCCATTTATATATATCTCAATAAACAAAAAATAAAGTCACTGATTGTTTCTCTAGGTCACGACTCCATCGACCACAGCGAAACCCACCACAACAGTACGTTGACTTGTTAATCAGAGGCGTTTTCGAGATAGTACTTAAAAAGAATACAATGCGGCCGGTTACCCGGTGAAAATCGACCAGCTTGAATATTGTTTAAATTTTACTTATACGTGTTTTCTAGTATGATGAGTCGATTGGACCTAGTCTAGGAATCGGAAACAGGGGAGACCCGGCAATTCGAACTTGCAATGTGCACTATGCAACAAAAAGAGAACAAAAGCGAATATATATAACCTGAAATTTTTAAAGATTTCAGCATTTGAGCAAACTCGGACAACGTATTCTTCATATGACCAGAATAAAACCTAAACATTTCTATAGAGCATTAAATGAATTTTCAAATATACTATTTCGCAGAGGAAACTAAAGATGTTTTCAAGATTTCGGAATCGATAATCCGGTGCATCTGTACAAATCCGCACGGACGCAGAAAAAAAAGCTACTTTGAAAACAATTCTACACGGTCTATGCATAGGGTGTCGGATTGCAACGAAATGTGGTTTTCCTGAAAGCTGAAGTCCTAAAATATATGGAAAAGTGAAAAAAAATTTGCCCGTTTGGCCTCAGAACCCAGAAATAAATCGATAAAAATCTACCTTTTCAAGCGGCTGCGTAGTCTAGTGGATAACGCGGTTGCACTGCGGTTTGCAGTTCTCGGGTTCGAATCCCAGTACGGAAAAAAATTTTGCAATGATTTGCAATTTAAAGTAGGACTCTGTAACTGTGAAAAAAATTGGAATCGAAATTTTTTACGCACCAATGATAGAAGAGTGCATGAGAAGAAGCATAACATTGCCTATATGCATATTGTGGTACTGTTTTACTATTCGCTGCCCAGAGATCAAAGAGAGATGGGGGGTAAACTTACCGTAACTCGGGAAAATTACTTCATGATAAGAAATGAATATGATATTCGTGTTCCAGGTACCGACAACCCCCAGGGTGAATTTCAGCGAAAAAAATTTTTTGTGAAAAATTTGCTCATCTTGATCCCACTCGCGTATTAACGATAATGTGGAATGACAAGCTAATCATTCTCTCATTGGTACATAGAAAATTTTTTATTGTAATTTTATTTTTTTACCGTTACAAAGTTCTAATTTAAAAGCCAAATAAAGCCAAATCATACGATTATCTGTCCCCACTGGTCAATGTGTCCACCTTCAAAGAAAATACATTGACTGGGCGTAAAGACTCATGAAGACTCATGAAGTAATTTTCCCGAGTTACGGTAAGTTTACCCCTCTTTTCAGCGAAAATTGATCTCTCTTTGATCTCTGGGCAGCGAATAGTACAACAGTACCACAATATGCATATAGGCAATGTTATGCTTCTTCTCATACACTCTTCTATCATTGGTGCGTAAAAAATTTTGATTCCAATTTTTTTCACAGTTACAGAGTCCTACTTTAAATTGCAAATCATTGCAAAAATTTTTCCCGAACTGGGATTCGAACCCGAGAACTGCAAACTGTAACGCAACCGCGTTATCCACTAGACTAAACAGCCGCTTGAACACGCATCCGTTGGAACTGCAGACAAAATTTGCCTTACCGGGAGGTAGATTTTTATCGATTTATTTCCGGGTTCTGAGGCCAAACGGGCCAAAATTTTTCACTTTTCCATATATTTTAGGACTTCAGCTTTCAGGGAAACCACATTTCGTTGAAATCCGCCACCCTATGGATAGACCATTCCGTTAAAACCAGAAAAAACATCAATGATATCCCAAGTATATAAAAAACCTAACCGTGGATTCGAAAGCTTTTTTAATGCTGCTACAACTGAGTTGATTTGGAACCTGTAAAAGGAGTAAAACGTTGTCTCATATTAGTATATGTACCTTAAAGTTTATTCACAAAATAGCCAATTAATGGTAAGATGCAAATTTTCATTTCTAAGTTTTTTTAAGCTGTGCGGTGAACGCAGACGTACATACAAGCCGCCATCTAGTGCGGAGAGTCCCGTATTTTAAGCCTTCGGAAGAAACGAAAACTTTTCTTAAGATGGCTCTCCTCACTGAGCGGCTTCTAGGATGTACGTTTTCCGATTCCTAGATCACGCAACTTTATTCCTCGTAGCCGAAAGCACATATGAGGAAATTTTAAACAAAATCCATTTTTGGTCGATTTATTCACTTGAAAATCGCTTCATATGTATCATACATACCAGGCAAAAATACATGTGAATCCGTTAGCGAAGCTTCTGCGGTTCGGCCATAATTATCCTAATGGAATTGGCGCCTCTCACTTCTACACTCTCGACCGGAACGACCCTACTCGAATCGCAAATGCATTCACAGATGATGAAACTTCAAGTTCGTTATCATGCCTTCATAAAGAAAGCCATGGCAAAAATTCTCGCCCCCCGGTCGTACTCGTCACAAAAATACCGCCTGACCTAGCCACTTCCTTCGGATCATAACCATAGTTGCATCAAATGTTTTTCACAGTTGCTGGCAATTTTGTTTTTGTAAATCAAGGGCCGCTTTACAATCAGCGAGCAAACATCTGAAGAAATTCCCCCCTACCAAGATTTTCTCTCTTCTACACGCACTATACATCATGCTTTCTCAGTACTTTCTTAGCACCAAGAGAAGGCAATGAGATAATGGTAAGAAGAGAGCAAAAAAGAGCACGGTAGTTAATAAAGCCGTAATCCATGTTAGTTTTCATGTCCATTATCTCTTTAAATCATACCGCTCTGCATATGTCAGACAAAAATTCGCGAACTCAAACAAGAATTTTCGGCTCCTTTAAAGGACATCATTTTATTAAAAAAATTTAGACTTTGATTTCACTGGCTACGCCGTAAAGCCGGGTGCGCTTGACTCGGCGAGATTCTACTGTCCCAAATTTGATCAGTGCGCCGTTACCATTTGCCGTCGTCAGGAATACGGCAGTCATCCGTGGGGACCGTGGTCTAGGCTCGTCTTGAAACCCAACATTGCAACGTGCGACAGCGGACATAAAGTTTCTATTTTAATTTGTTTTCTAGTTACATAGATTCATTTATTCTAGTGAAATGGAATTATTTGCAGCATAAATTTTAAGAATTAAAAATGAAAACGAAAGAGCAAAGATGACGTTTCTTTCATCGTTTATAGCTCGTTGGCTACGCCTCGTCAGCATACGTTCCGTGTTGTGGCGCAACGGTCATGAATATCGAATTCGTCCGCGATTTGCTTCCAAGTTGGTTCAGAGCTTATTCCTCTTAAAAAACAAAAAAACCTACTAAAAAGCTAAAATTCCTGCTCATGGAAAGTCTAGTGAACTCTTTTTACAAAACAAAGCACAGAAATTTATTTTTTTTTATTCGCGCGTATCGGGCCAATGTGTTGATGGAATACACGGGGATCTATCACATGGAAGTGGGCGATCGATGGGCACCGGCGGGTTCGTCGAAGCGGCCGACGAAGATTGGGCGGGGGCGAACTTGTCATTTTTGACAAGGGAGCGAACGAAGAGCCACTTGCCACTGGGCCACCCTGCCCCTAGCTGCTCTCTCTTTTTTTTCAGCACAGAAATGGTTCAATGTAACTGTACGATTTATAACCGAATTCTCTGCAATTTAAGATGAGCAGCGCAAATTTGTAATCAAGTAAAAATGTTAATTTATTTGTCATTTTGAAGCTCTTGCACAGCTCGCATCTACACGAATCCGGGCACGAAGCAGTACGGCTACCTTGACTACCAGGGCAGTCAATTTCGTCAAAGCGGAGTTCGCTTCCTCACGTGGCAATCCGCAGCCTTCTCTTAAGCAAACATCAAAAAGCATAAGAATGGATTATATAACCTTTGGACATTAAATTTTTTTCCGTGCTTTTCGTTGTATCAGAAAATTCGATGCCTATTTAATGACCTTTAAATTTTTTTATAAAGTCGCAAATTCAGAGCTAATTAATGGCCTCATGGTAACATCACGGCGTTCGGTTTGAACTCATGGCAGAAGTTATCAGTGAAAGCAAGAAATTTTAAATGGTAATACCTTAACGTTAATTGGAACAGCAAAGCGTTCTCGCTATACAGAGGGAAGGAAATTGGAGTATACAGCTGAGAGGTTCGCAAAAAATTTATTATACGAGATCATGTGAGAAAATCCTTCGTGATGACCGAGAACATGATGCTTTATGCATATTGAAGATTGAAATTGAACCCGCTTCTGCATAATTTCAAAGCGGAAAAATAGTACTCGTTCTTATGAAATCGTGAGAAAGACCGTCGTCAATTGTAAAGACATTTACAAAAGTAGTAGCAAAAGCTTCAGCCACTTCCAAGTCGCTGGTGATTCGCTGGCCTAACGTAGGAGCTTGCTTAAAGCAGGCTTGAATACGAAGACTCCTACCACGGTTACCCTGACTCGGCCGATACATCCTAATAAAGCAGATGTCTTTAAAAATGGAGAGTTAAGAATAGAAAGGCGAAGGAGAGGGGTGATTTTACGAGCAACAGATTGGGCCATGTCAACATCATCAATAGGCTGAGAGACCGTCTCTGGAGTGGCTAGTCTCTTCTCAAGGGATTCAAGCTTAACGGCCACGGTTGGCGGAGAGGTCGGCGATGAGGTTGTCCTCGATGGCGCTGACCGCGAGAGTGAGAGCGTACAGCTTGGCCACGAGGAAGGCGAGCACGTCGTCGGTGTCCGGCGGCTCATCGGTCGAGCGGAGACGCTTCCGAGAATTGCGATTCTGGAGGAGAGAAAAGACGGCAGGAAAGTCAAGCGGCACAGGGGTGTCGTTAGCAGTTATCAGGAAAGAAAGAGGTGGAACAGGTGATGCCAATGAACGAGAGGTGAATGGTCCCCCTTGGCACGGGGGACAGGCAAGCCTAGCTGATAGGCGATACTGAGCACGATAGGTAACCGACCGCACAAAAAGAGAACAGCGAGGAGAGATGTGAACAGCTGGGAGAGATGGTAATTCTCTTTCTCTCTCTCTCTCTCTCTCTCTCTTTCTCTCCCTCTTTCGCACTCAGTTCTGTATTTAATGCTTCTACCATACCCAAACGTCAGCACACCCACGTGATTGTTCAGCCTGTCTATCAACATTTTCCACACATTACCCTAGCTCTTCCGCGTAGGAACATCCTTAAAACAGCTCGACAAACATCCGGCATCTAGGATGTCTACAAATCAACTCACTACCAGATGATTGCCTAGGTGTTCTTTTAGCATATATTCTGGGAATTGCATTGAAAGGCGCTCTGCTTGTTGCCAATTTCTCCTTCTTTCTTGCGCTGACGCTTGGATACGCGGAAACGATTTTGAAGTACTGATTTGAACCGCCGCACCGCGATAATCAATTAGGAAACATCAACGCATCCTGAGTTTCTTAAACTCAATCGGATGCTCTTTCATGTTCTATAAAGGTTTGGTACTGGTGAAATGAGGAATACGTTGTCTAAGCTCCCTCAAACTTTAAAATCTATTAACAATTGAAAGTAAGACGCCTTTTTGCTGTTTAGAGCGATCTCTCAGCTATTAAAATGCATATCTGCATTCAATATCTCTTCAATGTGCTGCGCAGTGATCTCAGACGTGCTTTCAACTCGCCTCCTAATGCGACGAGCCCAATAATTTAACCATTCTTAATAAACTAAAATGTGATTTTCAGATGCCTAGAGCATGTAAAATCATACTCAATCCATCGCGACTTGAAGGGGAGGGGGCATTGAAACAGTTTATTTGCTCTCCAAATTGGCAAAGCCATTTACTCCTTGATGCTGTTCATTCTCGAATGAGGAATACGTTGTCTAAGCTCCCTCAAACTCATGCGAACATCCGCAATTATGCGCTTGAAGTGGCCCAACGACCAAGACAGGCCCGTGCCCGTCCATCAGCTGCAAGGCATATATGGAGAACCCGGAATGCTGCGCCGGCACTCTGATGAAAGATGAGACGTCCGGTGCCGATATTTGCTCCAATGAAGCATTTCCGATTCGAGCGAAGCCGTCGTGCTGCCTGCCAGGTTATAATAATTTATTACAAAATTTAATGTCATCTGATATGTTAAAACAGCGAAAGAAAGAAACCAAAATCCTTGCAATGTGATACAGAAAGAATATTTCGACTTGGCATAACAAAGACTTGGGGCCGCTCCGTTTGCCCGATTGGGTCTGAAACTCAGGACTTCTAGGCAAATGATGGTAAAAACGTAAACTTTAAATTTTCGAAAGTTCTAGAAATTGCTTTGCACATATTAAATATGGCAATGGATAGCCTAAATATCAAAAGTGCACAAACGAAAAAATAACTCATTCAATTTTCATACATATTTTAATGGTGATATGTATGTAGGTAGCACCGGCTACTGGAACGAGTGGATGCCATGGAGTGACTGCATCAAAACTATAGGCGCCGTATACACGCAAAAAAGGATGCGTTCGTGCGCCTCCGAAGGCTTCGGCTGCTTGTGCTCGTAAGTTCTTTTTTTCTTTCATCTTTTAAACTTATTTTTTTAACCTAACCTCGTACACTTTTATCCCGAAGAAAAAATTCAGCATCGCATTCATCCTTCCATAGCAAATTTGAATTTTAGGCCTGGCAGGTCGTTAGAGATCCAAACATGCACTCCAACTACATCGGTTAAGCTCGGTTTTTTTCGGTTTTAAAGATGCTTTGTTCTAGATTTTTTTTTATCTCAAAGCCTAAAGCTTTCTGCTCAGACCTCAACGACCACTGCACCATCGACAACCAGAACAACCACAACGCCCTCAACAACAACCAAAACTACCACACCTTCAACAACGACCAAAACCACAACTCCATCAACAACAACCAAAACTCCCTCAACAACAACAAAAGCCACAACACCTACAACAACAGCGAAAACTACAAGTCCATCGACAACCACAAAGTCCACCACACCATGGACCACAACTACGACCACAACCACCTCAACAACGACAAAAACAACAATCTTATCGACAACTTCAACCACTCCGGCAACAGTAAGTGCTCGTAATGAAGACTTTTTTCCTTAATATTTAGAATGAAAAAAAAGAAATCGTTGTAGATACTTTGAAATATTTTAAACTTACAATATTAAGGTTTTCAGTAAGTGTAAATGTTAAAAAAAAAGTAAAAAAAAAAAACATTTTGCCGCCTCAAAACTTCATTCCAGTGCACACCGTTGTGGGCAGCCTGGTCGGAGTGGACAGGCGCCTGTTCGCAGACGTGCGGTCTTTGTGGCGTACGTACAAGAAGACGGAAATGCGCTACGACATGCCCATGCTGGTCAGAGAACATTGTTATTGCAATGGGAGTGTATGTTAGTGAAACATTGCTTGTCGGAAGATTAGACTTCTAGCTCGAGAATCATGTATTCTATCCAATGAGCCATGGTTGCGTGCTGTAATGACCCAACGTTTTAAACATGTCACATCGCTATGGGATCTTTGCTTCAGCTATTACTATGAAGAAAGTGAGAGCAACTAGGCTGATACCCTTGTCACGAAGCAGATAGATTTATTCAACTGCAATCATAAGTCTTCACGACTGGTGGGCTCCTTGGAAACCACCTAAAGATCATGCTCTATTCCAGTGGCGAAATCACCCAACGAGAGCCGTGTGGCTCGGATGACGTTTGCACCTCCCCGAAGGCCGAGTGTTGCGCGCCGTATACGAGGATGCTCGTGCCTGATCAATCGAGGTTTATGTGCGGCAGTGACGCCTTCTCAGTGCAGGGATGCGACCACGTGAACGACTTTGTCAGTACACACCTTTCATTCCCAGGAAGGAAAGCTGCCCATTTTCAGTTAAAGCAAGACAATCACTGAAAAATAGCTAATTTGCATATTTCCCTGAAAATACCAACCATCCCTACGAGTTGTCACTCTATCGCGTACGTAAGTTGGCACGTCTTAGGATTGCTTGAAGGTAGCAGACACAATAGTGCGAAGAGACGCGCCAATTTACATTTTTAGTTATCACAAACATCCTTGAATCGATATTCACCGTGAATGGCCTGTGCATACCGCGAATGTGAATGTTTTTTCAGGTGCTAGAGCCATGCACTCCGACGTGGGCAACGTGGTCAGAGTGGACTGGCGACTGCACGCAGTCGTGCGGTCTTTGCGGGCTTCGGACGAGAACGCGGAAATGCGCGACGGCATGCAAGTGCTGGTTAGTGCAATCGTATGCAAGCCAAACCTAAAAGGTCCAATCGAACGATTGAGGTGATGGAATCTTAACGTGAAATATCGATATGGTCACCACAATTGTATCGATTGGAACTTTTCGGCCTAGCTTCCACTTGACTAACACATGCATTCTCCTTCTATTCCAGTGGAGAGATCGGCCAGCGTGAGCCATGCGGCTCGGATTCAGTGTGCAAGTATCCGGCACCGGAGTGCTGCGCTCCTTACCGTATGATGATCGCGCCAGATCGCACGAGGATGATGTGCGGCAGCAACGCAACCTCAACGCAGGGATGCGACGTGGCGAGCAGCGATGTCAGCTGCATTTCATTGTATGACCGAACGTCGGCTTAAAAAGGTGTTAACCGATAAATACTAAAGTCATTCATCGCTGTCTAGGACACGACGCCGTCGACCACAACTAGACTCACGACAACCACGACACCAGTTACAGTACGTTGACTTTGTAATGTGATGCATCATTTGATCATAATGGAGGACGAAAAGCACTTGGGAGTAAGCAAACTTTGAAATCTCTCGCAAATTAATTCGGTGTTCGCGCTTCTTTACATTGTAAATGTGAATGGTGAGCGAGTGGTTCGCAAAGCAGGTGTGCGTTCCCTCATGGGCAGGAGTGGATAGGCGACTGCTCTTCAACGTGCGGACTCTGCGGCATTCGTATAAGATCACGAAGATGCTCGACGGCATGCCAGTGCTGGTGAATAATTGATGATTATATAAGAAAGAAGAGAGAGGGAAGAGTAATTGAGAGGACATCAATAGAACGAGACAAAGTGCTATCTTCGAAAGATCAAACTATTTCAGCGGCGTGATGAACGAAAGTGAGCCTTGTGGTAGCGACACACTTTGTGGTTTTCCAAAACCGTCATGTTGCTATCCGTATAAGAAGACGATGACGCTCGATCGGGCACGGTTACGATGCGGTACGGTACCCGACTCGGCGAGCCTCATGACTCGGACAGAGGTATGCGACTCATCGGGAAGAGTCGCATAATGGGCAGACGGCTCATTATGGCACATTGTGCTCATTCATTCCATTTGTAGAGTCTGATGTTGCGTAGTGGTTGTTATTTATTATGCATACTGTGTTTCATTACCCCACATATGCATGTATTTGTCATCATAGGTTGTGCAGGGCCGCATGCCCGCTTAACGTTCAGCACATTCTTTGCACCTAGAGACGGCTGCAAAACGAACCACTCGCTTACCACACAATTACAATTTAAAGAGCTCGATCAACGAATAAATATGCGTGTTTTTAAATTTCCGCCGCCCTTCGCACTATCATTTGCTCGTGTGCAACCTTAAACTGAATTATTCTTTTTCGGCAATAGTTCTTCATTAGACCGAGTGATTGATCGTATAAACTAATCCACTTACTGTAATCAGAGTCGTGGTTGTGGTGACTTTTATTGTGGTCGATGGCGTCGTGTCCTAGATAGCAAACCTTGTTTCCTTCCTTTTCGCGTGATCAGATTCGTGAATTAAAATCCCGTCCTGGCTTTCGACTCAGGGTAGTACTTAACATAAGCAGAGCCACACTACCATCTGTCAGAAGAAGAACTCGAATAAAAGTGGCGAAATCACAAGC
Organism: Allodiplogaster sudhausi; assembly: GCA_945643635.1. Classification (NCBI taxonomy): domain Eukaryota; kingdom Metazoa; phylum Nematoda; class Chromadorea; order Rhabditida; family Diplogasteridae; genus Allodiplogaster; species Allodiplogaster sudhausi. Next base: position 536,790 of record CALZFC010000010.1, read on the forward strand.
AGTACTAAGAACTCTCGAAAACAAAACCGACAAAAAGAGAGAATTATAAGAACTACTAGAGATTTGTCTAATTTTATTCGAGGCCGTCTTCTAGTTATACCGACTTTTAGTACTTCTCATTTTACCATCGAAGATACAAAGACCATTGGAAACGACGGGATTCGAAATCATGAAAAAACGACGGGATTCCATGGGTCGGACGCTCTCAACTGAAGACTGCTCGCAACCAGCTTCTTCTTGTTGGCGTCTATACTCGGCTGAGCACCGACCGTAGTCCGTAGAGGACTCCTCCTCGTTCCCTAAGGCGAGGACCAAGGATTACAACTGTAATGGTGCGGGTTCGAATTCCGCCTCATAAAATGATTTGTACGGCTCGTTACATGATTGCTTTGTGATACAAAGAGAAGCTTGAAGAAACATTGCGATCAGAAGCACTTTGCAACCACGCAGCGAAACTTCAAGACAAGTATGGGAATGCCGAAGGAAGGGCGAAAGCATTTGCGGATGTTACAGTCATCACGAGTTCCACTCCTGTGAAAAGCTTGCGGCAACTATCATTCTATGTACTGTCGCTGGTAAGATATAAACTCGGATTATTTCTATACAAACTATAATTTCTTTATAGACCGCGGCAGCTTTCATTCGATTCCTGCGGTTTGACTAATCGAGTAAAAGTATCAAAACAATCGAAAATCTGTCTTGTTTTCAATTTTTTATATTTCTTTATTTGCATACATGTTACTTTATGCGAAACATTGCAATGGCATAGATGCACTTACATATATGTAAAGCTAAAGAAAATTACAGAACAAAATGCAAAAAGAAGGAGAAGGAGAAAAAAACAAAATTACGAGAGAAAAGAAAAGAACGAAAAAGAGGTGAAGGAGTAGAAAGTAGGGGCAAGTCAGAGTGCCCAGAACAAAGCGAGAACATAATGTAATAATATGCAATTTCTCGTGAGAGAGAAGTGTGAGAGATTGGGGGGAGAATTCGGAGCATGCATTTTCATAAGACAAAAACTTTAATCTACAGCGTGCATATAGACGCCTAAAGAAATATTTCTGGACATTTTCGATAAGGTTAATCTCTCGAATTAGATGGGGATCGTAAACTGTAAGACTGAATGCGTTACACGGGGCAAGTACACACTCTTGTAGCTGTCCTTTTTAATCCGCAAGAATAGCACAAGTGATAAACGAATATCGAACAATGACTCAAGTAATCAACGAGCGATTCGTATAAATAATATAAAGAAGGCGTTTTTTTCTTTAAGCTACAATTTTGTTTTTCCAGATCTTAGCATTTCATAAAAGCAGATGGCCATAAATCAGTTGATTTGGCGTGGTAGCACCGGCAGCTTCATTTTCTCTTCCTTGCTTTCCTTCTCTCGCGTCATTTTCTATCGAATAACTTGATGACAAATTCGCTGGAACCGTCGCACCGGGCTAGGCTTCTTTTTTTGTCGCACCCATATGCACCCATATTCCATGCACCCTTATTCCATAGATCACTTTCAGTTTGTCGGAGAAGAGGAGACGCGTAATTAAGTAAAGCAGTTTAAATTTTAAAATTATCTTTGATGTTTTAAAAAATTATTATTATTTTTGCATGAATAAGAATCAAAATGGCGAATAAATGAAAAAAAAAGAAAAATGTCAATTGCTGCCGATGCCTGCCAATATTGCCCACATTATTATAATTTTCACATTTATATATTTGAAAAGTTTGGCAATTTTTTTTTAGCGACTATTGTTTTTTCTCATGTTTACAACGTTGGCAATTCATACATACAGTACCGTCCAACATTGTTGGGTCCGAAATTAATCCGATTAATTAAATTAATTTAAATAATTCAAACTGGAATTGCGAAGTGCTGAGGACATGCCATGCGATTTCGTCGGAGGGTTTTATGTCTTTTTTCATTGCGCGTCACCCTAGAAAAACCGTTTTTCAAAATATGCCGAAATGACAAATATCTGACAATTTTTCAACGCTACGCTGTTTAGCGGAATTTTTTACGGGGTGTTCGGCTGAGAAAGCAGCTGGCTGAATCCAGCAGCCAAACTACAAACAACAAAATAGAGTGAAATTTTTTAAGCGCTTCTTATTTTGTTTAGTTCTTCCTTTGTTTTGCTTGAGTTACTTATCATATTTAGGTATAAATGATAAGAAAAATGGAAAATAAGATTTTCTGTAGCGAGCAAAAAATTTGCCCCCGCAGAGCATCGAACACCGGACCTTGAGATTCCCAGCCAAACGCTGTCGTAATACACCACAGCCAACTTGAGAAAGGAAGAATGTACCTTTTCTATCCGGACCCGAAACAGTTATCTCTTGGAATGAAGAAGATCGAAATAAGAGGAGATTGAGGGGGAGAAGGAGAGAGATAAAACAAGACTGAGAGAGATATATTGAACGAGAGAGAGAGAGAGAGAGAGAGAGAGAGAACAACAGAGAAAGAGAGGAGGGGATAGATTGAAAGAGTGAGAGAGATAGAGAGAGAGAAAGTGAGAGTATGTGTGAACGAGAGAGAAAGAGAGAGACAGTAAAGAGAGGGAGAGAATGAGAGAGACAGTAAAGAGAGGGAGAGAGAGGTAGAGAATGAGAGAGACAGTAAAGAGAGGGAGAGAGAGAGAGAATGAGAGAGATAGTGAAGAGAGAGAGGTCGATGGCAGAGATTGTCATCTTGTTTCAATGAAAAGCGTTGCAGTGCGTTGGCTTTTCTACGCTTTGCAAAAATTAACCAGACAAGCCCCTTGAATCGTCATCCTCCACGCTTCGTTGGTGAGGCTGCGGACAACGTGCTAGTAAAGGTATATTCCATTTCTTCCAAGTTGCGTGTGGTGTATTGCGACAGCGTTTGGCTGGAAAATTCCGGTGTTCGATGCTGTCGCGAAATATGTAAATGTACATGTATTCGCTACTAATTCTGTGAAGTGCACTTTGACACTTCTAGCATTCTAGCGGCTGATCTAATGCATAGATATCGCCGTTGGGCACTTGTTGACAAGATTCTAATGGAATGTCTCGTTTCCGGTAAACTGTCAGACAATTAAACGAATATCTTCACTGAGAAATACTGTTAGGTAAAGAAGCAGAAGAATTCCGTCAAGAAGAAATATCGTGGATCAGGATACGAAACGAAGAGAAGCCCCTCCCCATTAATTCATTTAAAAGAAAGCGACGATTGATGATAATTTGTGTCTCCCATTGCCTCATTGCTTCTGTGTTTTCCAGTGCCTTCTTTGCTTACAATTTGTACTCGATTAACGTATGTGAAATAAACCTTTGCGATTAAAACTCTCTCTCTTTGTCTTACCGTCTAAAGAGTTTTACCAGTGATAATAGGCGAGCAAATTAAATCCACTGCTACCGTTCCGCAACAGATGCTCTGCGGGGGCGAAATTTTTGCTCGCTAAAGAAAATCTTATTTTCCATTTTTCTTATCGTTTATACCCAAATATGATAAGTAACTCAAGCAAAACAAATGTAGAAAATCAAACAAAATAAAAAGCGCTTAGAAAATTTCACTCTAATTTGTTGTTTGTAGTTTGGCTGCTGGATTCAGCCAGCTGCTTTCTCAGTCGAACACCCCGTAAAAAATTCCGCTAAACAGCGTAGCGTTGAAAAATTGTCAGATATTTGTCAATTCGGCATATTTTGAAAAACGGTTTTTCTAGGGTGACGCGCAATGAAAAAAGACATAAAACCCTCCGACGAAATCGCACGGCATGTCCTCAGCCCTTCGCAATTCCAGTTTGAATTATTTAAATTAATTTAATTAATCGGATTAATTTCGGACCCAACAATGTTGGACGGTGCTGTATGTACAAATGAATCTACTAAATGCAGTATTCACAAACCTTTAAAATATCAAGATATTTCCCGTCATCTGCAGAAAGAGACAAGCAACGTGAATTGTACGTAACTTTCTGCTAGAAAAAAAGTGATTATGTCTGTTAGCTGTGATACATCTTGCGAATTCTACTTTCCTTTCTCTTATGGTCGACACAAAAACGAACGACAGAGGCAATTAAACGTTCTTTTCTTCCCCAAAATGAAGATAAATATTGGCAATAAAAGTGGAATCGAGGAAGTATCCCCGCGTGAGAAGGGGAAGGCGCTATTTTGATGGCTTCTGTTGTATACATACATATGTATATACATAGATGCATTAAGTTGTCTGAAGGAAATCACAGAGAATGGCGAAATCCAGAAGCGGCCGCCACATCCTTCTATGCATTCTGCTATCTCTTTGCGATATATCATGCGCAAGGCATACATGCAGAGCCCGGAATGTTGCACCGACACTCCGATGAAAGATCCGACGTCCGGCGCAAATATTTGCGCCAGTGAAGCTTTTCCGACACGTGCGATACCGACGTGCTGCCTTCCAGGTTAGCTGATGATTTTCACGGTTAGCTGGAACTGGTTTTTGGTAAATAAAAGCCCTTGTTTCATAAAAAAAAAAACAAGAAAAATAATAACAATAATATAGAAGTAGACTGAGAGAGAGAGAAGGAAAGATTTTGCTCCTGAGCATAACCGAATCACCCCCCCCCCCCCCCGTAACTTTATCCCTTTAACCACTAGGTCCTCCGAAAGACTCCCTGAAGTGTCCCCAAATTGTTTAGTTGTAGTCCAAAACCTTCAATTTGGAAGTTCCATGCTAACGTATTCAGTAATCAACACCGATGTAAATTTTTGTAAATTTTGGCTATAAAATATATGCGAGCATAAAATTTGCAATATGCGCCGCTTACATGCGCCAATGATCGTATGTAAATGTCCGAATGAACAAATGCCCGTGGGCGCAGATGTAGTGCACCCGAATTAAGGCTATCCAATTTATCGAAGTAATATCACTAGTGCACTACTGCCGCGCCTTTATTCTATTGAAAAAGTTGCGGGAGCGGTGCGGGAAATAACTGCTGGCTAATTTTTTTATGCACATTAAATGGCCACAGGTAGCGCCGGCTACTGGAACGAGTGGAGAGTGATTGTATCTTAAACATGGGCATACACTCGCAAAAACGGATGCGTTCGTGCGCCTCAGAAGGCTTTGGCTGCATGTGCTCGTAAGTTTTCACGCAAACTCGCACATCTTCATTTTAAGACAAAAAATTGCTTTCATAGTTCCAAAGAAAATTTATCTTGTAGGCCTGGCAGGACGATTGAGATCCAACCATGTACTGCGACTACGACGGTTAAGCTCAGTTTCTTTTCTGTTTTAAAGATGTTTTGCTCCAAATTTTACAGCTCAAAGCCAAACGCTTTCTCCTCAGACCTCAACGACGACCACTCCATCGACAACAGCAATAACCACAACAACCACAACCCCCTCAACAACCACAACAACCACAACCCCCTCAACCACCACAACCCCCTCAATAACCACAACCCGCTCAAATACCACAACAACCACAACCCCCTCAACCACCGCAAGCCCCTCAACAACCACAACAACCACAATACCCGCAACAACCACAACAACAACAACAACCACAACCCCCTCAACAACCACAACAACCACAACCCCCGAAACAACCACGACAACCACAACCACCTCAACAACCACAACCCCCTCAACAACTACAACAACCACAAAACCCTCAACAACCTCAACAACCACGAAAACCACAACACCCTCAACAACGACCAAATCCACACCTCCCTCAACAACGACCAAAATCACAATTCCTTCAATAACAACCAAAACCACAACTCCCTCATCAAGGACCAAGAGCACAATTCCATCGACTACAACAAAGCACACCACACACACGGCCACAAATAAGTCCACAAGCACCTCCAAAACGATCAAGGTCACAACCATTTCAATAACAACTACGACCTCGGCAACGGTACTTTTGAAGACGTTTATCCTTCCTTAATAGTTGGAAAGGGAAAAAAGAAATGTTTGAGATGCTTTAAAACATTTTAGATGTTCACAAACAAGGTTTTAAGAAATAGTATTCGAAAAGAATTCAGAGAACTCCTCTCCAACAACATGGTTATAACATGATCTATAGTAGCGTGCAATAAAAGTGTATATTTTGTGTTTTCTTTCATTTTTTTCTCTCAAAATATAAGAAATTTTGGGGGAATAAGGCCCAGGATGCACAAATCCTCATGAGACGACCATAAACTAATCTTCAGGATGCTTTACAATGAAATTAAATCATCTATCTGAAAAACTACGCGGAGATCAAAGAAATCAATTATATTGTTCAATACGCCTATATGTACAAACCGGATGATTTGAGTTCTTGCTTTGTTCTACAGTTCAATAGTGGATCAATGAAAGCAATAATCTGCTACTTGATGTCTGAAAGCCAAAATATACACTTTTATTGCACGCTGCTGTTCATGCTCTTGTACGTACACAAAGAAGTGAGTGTACTTGCAGGTACAGAATCCGTTTGCGCAGATTCTACGGTTCCGAAGAAATTATGGCAATCACCTTGGCTCGCCTTTCATCTACACTCTCGATCATAACGACCCTACTCGAGTCGCTAATGGATACACATATGATGAAACTTGTGAGTCATTGAATCACAAGTTCACACGTTACAAATTTAGAACAAGTTTAATCGTTTTTTTTGTTCACTCGTTACAAGTTTATAAGCAAGAAAACTTTGAGATGATTTGAGAGTCATCCTGAGCCGTCTGGATCGACAGAGCATGAGAAAGAGGAGGCATTGAGATCGATTTTTTCGACCAAACCAATTCATTCACAAACGAAGAGAAAATTAAAGTAAATTATTCAACAGATAGCTCCTCTAAAGGCAACAAAATATTTAATCGATAACTTTTCAGCTTGTGGCTACGCCGTAAAGCCCGGCGCGCTTGATTCGGCGCGCTTCTACTGCCCCACATTTGATCAGTGCGCCATTACCATATGCCGCCGAAAGGAAGGAGGCGGCCATCCGTGGGGGCCGTGGTTTACACTCGTCTTGAAAGATCACATTGTTGCGTGTGGCAACGGAACGGAGGTGAAGCTCTTATTTTAATAGTAGACATTTTTGCTTCTTTTAATTATGTCAATAACATTTTTTTAGCTTTATTTCACCTAATATTAGCGGGCTTTTTTGGGTTACATTTATTTATTCATTATAGCAAAAGCGAAATATTTTGTGCATAAAGTTATAGAATTAAATGTGTGTACAGAGATGCAAATGACGGATCATTCATCGTTTATAGCTCCTTGGTTACGCCTCATCGATCTCCACTTCGTGTTGTGGCGCAAAGGTCGAACTTATCGAATTCGTCCGCGTCAATCGTACAAGTTGGCTCTTAAACTTTTCGCTTTTGAAAACGAAAATAAATATTTAAAAAGTCATAATGTGCATTCCTGTACATTAGAATTGTAATTTGCTATTTTCCTTAACGAAGAATAGAAACAGTAACTTGATAATTTATTTGTCTAAACATATGTAACTGAATACTTTGCCATTACATTACCAGCTAAAATGTTTCGCTAAACAATTTTTTTTTATTTAATAGTAATCTTGGCACTTTTAAACAGTTCGCATCTACAATACTCGGAACACGGCGGATTACGGCTGGCTTAACTATCCGGGCACTGAATTTCACCAACTCGGAGTTCGCTTCCTCACCTGGCAATCCACATCCTTTTCTTAAACAAACACAAAAGCATTTGAATGTGTGCCTTCTAATGTTTTTTTGTGTTTGTTTGAGAAAAAAAATATATACCCTTTTGCCATTACTTACAAGTTATTATTTCATTGTTTCAAAACACTTCACGCCAATTGAATAACGTATAAACAATGCGCAGCACGACTGGATGAATAAAATATCGTCTATTTAGCTTCCGGTTTCATATAATACTGCCCAACATTTCAGGTACATAAATCAATTATATTATTATAAATAATTTTAATTGATTTTTCAGCGCTCAGGGCGCAATTCAACGCAGTTTTCTGTTCAAACAGGACTAATTCGACACAGATAAATACGGTGGTAACATTAGTTTCTCATAACAAATTGATGCTGGCGAGAAAATTCATATTTTAGCCCGCAATCCATTTTAAATTGCGCTGCATGTTGCATTGAGAAACTTACGTTATCACCGCATTTTTCTTTGTCGAATTAGTCTAGTTTGAACAGAAAACTACACATTGAATGCGCCTTGAGCACTAAAAAATCAATTGAAATTATCATCCGCGGCGCACTCACTCGGTAGCTGAAAGAGCAATGATAGAGAATCTGGGAATTGAAAAAAAGTGAATGTACTCGATCATCCATCATCGACGCTGCATCTAGAGAAAAGGTGTGCTCGCCAGGAAAAAATGTCTGCGGGTCACTTCGTCAGATTCCGGCATGCAAAGAAGTTCGAAGAATTTCCATCTCATCTTCACCTCCAGGGTATTAGACAGGAGTGATCTCGCATGAATAGAAAGCATTTCTGACGAGATATTTATCCTGCGTTGGTGTAGTCTATTAACAGATTTGTAGATTGAGAAAGTCTCCTAAAGCTCCGCCAACCAAGTTTGTTTTTTCTGTGTGCAGCTGAAATTCAAATATATCATATCCTTTTTTCCGCCGAATCTGTTGACTCTACTCAGTATTTGCCGTAAAATGTTTCTGAGAGGGTTGGCAATATTTATTCTCGGATCCAGCCGGATTGAGCCAGCCATTGGATGCATGGAATGAGTCCCGTCTACTGGTTGTTGGTGAGCGAGGACGGGCCGGTGGCGGGCGCGGCGCCAGCCGCTCCTCCCTTGTTCGCGCCCCACCAACCGTGGTAGCCGGGGTAGCCCCAGCCGGCGTAGCCAGCATAGCCATAGCCGCCCCACGCCGGGTACGCGCCGTAGCCCTGCAACATTTTCGTTTGATATTTTAAAGGCAGTGAAGTGGCAGGCAAATATGTTATACTGGGCATCAGCCTCCTGCGAGACGTGGAAGGCCGCGAGGACGCAGAGAAGGATTCTGAAAAGGGAATTCACAAATCATCGACTGTTAGGAAGGTATGTAACAACCTTCACACACAAGAAAATAAAGCGTTGAGAACGCGTTTTGGCCATATAGTTGGGGTTGAAAGCGTTGAGAATGACGATTTTAGAGGCGCCTCGGGCGACTTTTTGGAAAGCGTAGACCCCCCAACGCTTTTAAGTTTTGCAAAGCGTTGTTCGCAACGGTTTTCAGCTTTGCAAAGCGTTGATCGCAACGCTTTTCTTTGCAAAGCGTTGCGGTCTACGCTTTTAAAAAATCTCTGCGATTAGCGCTCACTTAGAAACTATTACCATGCAAATTACCCTATATACACACTTCCAACAACTGACAATTAAAAGGCTGTTAATGAAGGCGAAACATGACTGCCAATCTTCCACATTGTATTACGTTCGTATGTAGCGTTAATAATTCGAAAAAAAACATTTAGTCTCATTAATAGAGATTTAGAGCGGGAGAAGGAGAGAGAGCGAGAGGTGAGAGAACGAAAGAGAGATGAGAGAGAGAAAGAAAATGAGAGAGAGAAAGAGAAATGAGTCCACTTTTCTTTCTTTCTCTCGCCTTCTTCTTCTTCTCTCTCTCTCTCCTTCTCTGTCTGTCTGTCTGTCTTTCTGTCTGTCTGTCTGTATGTCTCTCTCTCTCTATCTCTGTCTCTCTCCTCTATCTCTTCTCTCTCTCTCTCTGTCACTCTCTCTCCCTCTCTTTCTCTTTCTTCTCTCTCTCTTTATATATTTCTTTCTCGCGCTCGCTCTCTATTCATTCTGACAGCTGCGAATCCACAGCGAAGAATAATTTGCAGTAATTAGAATGAAGAGGAAGCGAAATACGAGAAAGAGGGCGAGAGAGCGAGAAAGAAAGAGAGAGAGAGAGAGAGAGAGAGAGAGAGCGGAAGAGTGAGAGTGAGAGGGAGAGTGAAAACGAGAAAGAATAAAAAGCAAAAAATTTGAATCCCATTGAAAATATTCGGGGCGCTGCACTCGAGAGAATATCGTATCCATTGCGTTTCCTGCATTTTCCGGTAAGCACGCTCAACTTCAAAGGATATAAACTCTTCATTAAAATGCAATCGACAGAACAGAGAAACGCACTCAAAGGTGTTAATTAACTGGGTCTGGGTCGATGCTTGTGTCTTTCATGTATGTACATATCTCCTTTACACTCCAAATTCTCAAACAGCTTCTTTGCCTTGTGCATTAATATGACAAGTGGTTGCTGTCTCTCTCTGTCTCTCTGTCTCTCTCTCTCTCTCTCTGTCTCTGTCTCTCTGTCTCTCTCTCCCTCTCCGCAGCGAGCAAGACAATGGGTGCATGTATACCCGCAAAGTATTTCGCTCATTAGCACTCATTCAGCAACTGTTACTATGCAAATTACCATTCCCACGCATCCCAAACAAATTACAATTAACAGGCTGTGAATGAAGTCGAAACACAAATCTTCCACTTTGTTTTTTATTTGTAGTGTTAATGATTCAAAAAATATTAGCCTCATTAATAGAGATTGACAGAGGGAGAAGTAGAAAGATGAGAGAGAAAGAAGATGAGAGAGAGAGAGTGAAAGATAAATGAGTGTGAGACCAGAAAAAGGATGAGAGAGATGAATAAACCAATCATGTTCTCTCGCATTCTTCCCTCTCTCTCTCTCGTTCTCTCTCTCCCTTTCTTTATATGTCTGTCTGTCTTTCTGTGTGTGTGTGTGTGTGTCTCTCTCTCTCTCCCTCTCTCTCTCATTCTCACACGCTATTAGCGAGCAATTAGCCGTATCTGCTGCATCTCCATTGTAGAATTCATACATATGAATAGTAGCATTCATACATATGAATGAGACTAAGCGCACAGCATATTGTTTCAGCCTCTACGAGCATCCAGAAGAAGGTTGCGGAAGAAGCATCCAGAAGAAGCTTACATATACTTTAGAAATAATTGCTATAAAAAATGTTTTTGGGAAGGAAATTACAAACTAAATTGGCTCCCTTTCAAAAAATATGGTGCCCTTTCAAAAAAATATTTTTGTTCCGTATTCCGCGATTTTTCAAGAGTTTCTCAGACTGATTCGAATTGCCACGTTCACCATGAGAGTAGGTTCGCTACGAAATAGGCTTCATGTCACCCGCTTTACGCGCAAATAAGTTCCGATCAGATGAGATTGAACCTTTTCCAACCTTCAAATAATTACTAGAATGTACGCATTCAAGAAGCAAACTGACATCTTGGCGTACATTCTTGAGAGATGAAGAGAACTTCTGTCTGTCTCTCCACTTTCCATGCGTTTTATAGTGCTCGAGCTCGAGTTATTTGCCGCTGGCAACCAGAATTCTTCTGCCCTCTATCTATCTTTTGCTCTCTAACTCTGTGGATTATATGCTTTCTCTCTTTCTCTCTAATCTCCCCCACATACTCTCTCACTCATTTGTTCGTAAAAACCTCAAAATCCTCGCTCTCTCCTCACTTCTCTGTTATCAAACTCTCTGTTGGATGTTGGTCGTGTGCCAAGTGCAACTGCAACATTTACCGAGAACTCCTCATTCTTGCCCTCGCCTTTCTCTCTCACTCTCTCATTCCCTCCTTCACTCTCTCACTCTCTCTCTCACTCTCTCACTCTTTCTCTCACTCTCTCTCTCACTCTCACTCTCTCTCACTCTCTTACTCTCTCTCTCTCACTCTCTCACTCTCTCTCTCTCACTCTCTCTCACTCTTTCACACTCTCTCTCACTCTCTCTCTCTCACTCTCACTCTCACACACTCACTACCTCCTGTAAACCTTCTGTTTGCACTTCATACGATTATCGCCACACTGCCAATTCTTCTGTTGTGAATATTCTCGAAACAAGATTGTTTCCAAGATATTTCAAACTTTAGACAGATTGAATGCGCGGCTGAACTTCACTTGGTCAGAACAAGCACGAAAATTGAGAGACAAAGCAAAGTTGGAGACGCAGGTTGTGACGAGCGAAAGTTGCCCTGGTGCCGCATTGGCTCGTCACGAACGGAATAGCACAGGTCAGAAAAAAGAAGACGTCGCCTCAAGCGACCTACCTCCCCCCCCCCTCCTAAAATACATACCGTGAACGCCACTGAAAGATGACTTGGCCTTGATCTATTACTGCATCATTCCGTACCTGATTCCTTTATAACAGGACGAAAGACATGGAATTTTCGTATCATGGACTCTCAAGCAAACAGTTTTTAAAGGAAGTATCAGACGAAAGAAGGACTTCTTTGATATTACCATGTGAATAAGTTTGGCCCTAAAGATCGATTGGAGGTGGTCTTGCCTTATGAAAATTAATATTTAGCCAGAAAGTTGCATTTATCTTTTTGAAACGTCTCTGCCGATGCGCCCGGTGCGTTCTGAAATCGAAGCAAGGAGTGCCAACTGGTGGGAAGGAGAGCCAATCTCTGCACGACCTACAGAAGTCATAGGCAATGAATGAGAGGTTAGATACACATACGTTTCAAATTTGAAATTTTGTAACGGGCCCCAAATCACCGATCTTCCAGTTGGGAGTTTTGCACCGTTTGAATTGTAGTTTTATCAGATACGGTTTTTTGTTTGTCGGATAACTTAAAAAAAAACGAATTCAAAATCTGCCTTGAACTGTTTAGAGTTGCCTAACAACGTGGAGCTGGTGTTCCGTTCTGCATTATTGTAACTTTCGGCTTGAAAAAAAGGCCTTTTTATATCTGTTAGTTGTGTTACAACATCTTAAGAAATGTTCTTTCCTTTCTCTCTGGGGCGTCAGAAATAAGATAAACGGGGCAATTAAACACAAGAACGTTGTCGACGACATATATTGACAACAAAGTGATGACAAGGTAGGACAAGAAGAGAAGAAGGCAATACTTTGATGGCTGCTCATGCATTTACTACATACATATGTATATATATATAGACGCATGAAGTTGTCTGGCGGCAATCGCAGGCAATGGCGGAATCAAGAAGCGGCCGCCATTTCATTCTACACATTCTGCTATCTTTTTGCTTCATTTCCCGTGTGCTCGGACAAATTCATTACTGTCGAGGTTTGATCAAAGTCCTTTTGGCCGGTCATTTGACATGTGCATATCTTTCGTTGCGTTTTTTAAAAATATATATTATGATTCCAGTCATGAATCTTAATATTAACAGACGCAAAATAGGGAATTTTTATTTATTTTAATTTTAATGGCTTCAGCATCTTGCACGGAGACACGAGATGTATGCGGTGCTGACTGGATTAGCTCGGCGCCATCGTGGGGAAAAGATCACAATCCATGCCAGGTTTTCTTATGCTACTCATTCTCACTGCTAATCAATCGGATCGACATTTATTTATTTATATTTACATACATATGTACATCATAGACGTGACAACACATGGTATATGTATTTTCTCGCCTTGCGAGACAATCAGTTTTTCAATTTATCATAAATAAGCAAATTATTTATCCATTTATAAATATGCTAATGGACAAGCACTAAAGTTACTTATCTCCTAGCTCACGACTCCATCGACCACAGCGAAACCCACCACAACAGTACGTTGACTTGTTAATATGACGCGAATTGTGAGATAATAAAAAAGAATAAAATGCGGCCGGTTACCCGGCGAAAATCTACCAGCTTGAATTTTTTTCCCTTCAAATTTTCCTTATATGTGCTTTCTGGTATGATGAGTCGATTGAATTTAGTCTAGGAATCGGAAACAGGGCAGACACGGCAGTTCGAACCTGCAATGTGCACTATGCAACGAAAAGAGAACAAAAGTGAAAATATCCAACCAGTAAAAGACTCTAAAATTTGAGCCAACTCATTATACCTGAATAATGTCCTAAAACATTGTCTGAGCTTACTTAAGCAATAAAGTTAATAAAAAATCGAATGTTGTACATTTTGAATTTTTTTGTGGAGCCTCTTGAATACTAAGATGTAAATTTTCATTTCTACATTTTTTTTCAGCAGTGCTGTGACCCCAGACGTGCTTTCCAGCACGGAGAGCCCCATATTTTAAGCCTTCGTAAAAAACGAAAACGACATTTTTTTTGTGTGTATGTACATATTTATCTTATATATATATACACCAGGTTCGACCTGTGAACCCGTTTGCATTGCTTCGACTATTCTGCCGTGGTTATGCCGAGCTTGGCTCCTCTTTCATCTACACTCTCGATTCGAACGAGCCAGCTCTACTCGCAAATGGGTTCACATCTGAAGCAACTGGAAGTTCGTCGCTTTCAAGCATTCAGATGTGCACGTACGTGCTGGTCGAGTTTTGCCCATGTATGTATGGCCAAAATTCGGCCTTCGCACCTAGTTTTCACCTTCTTTCTGGTAGTACGAGGGTGTGCATGCGGAGAAAATAGGCAAGAGGTGATGACGTCACTCCCTGAATTCTACAATACGGCGTGCGGAAAATGGGGTTTTTCTCCTCACGGCCCTTTTAGGACGCATTCTCACTTTTCAAACGATGTTTCTAGTTGGACCGGATAGTATTACCAAAAAATTCAGCAACATTGTAATCTCCCTGGACAGCTCCTTTAAAAGAAAAAAAAAACTTTCCTTGATGTATGTTTTTTTAGAATACGATTACAACGGCTACGCCATAAAACCGGACGCGCTTGCCTCGGCACGATTCTACTGTCCCACATTTGATCAGTGCACCATTACGATATGCCGTCGTCTGGAAATCGGCAGTCCTCCGTGGGGACCATGGACTAGGCTCTTCTTGAAGCCTCGTGTTGTAGCATGCGACGGCGGACATGAAGTTCCTATTTTGATAATGTTTATGCTTGGTTTTTTTTTTAAATTAGGTTCATAATAATTTTATTTCGTCTCATTCCACATTATTATAGCTGTTTTTTAAGGCTATATACATACATATGTACATACATACATCTATTGAATTGAAATATAAATACCTATTCAAGCATACAAATAACTATGTTTTTTTTAAATAATACAACTGTTTATTCGCATAACCGACCAAATAAAATATGTCAACAGATATGAAGAACTACATCTTTTATTGTTTGTAGCTCGTTGGCTACGCCTCATCAATCGACACTCCGTGTTGTGGCGCAACGGTCGAAAATATCGAATTTGTCCGCGATCTTCTACCCGGTTGGCCCCTGACCTTTTCACTCTTTAAAACTAAAACTAATAAATAAATAAGCCATAAAATGCAGTTCTGTCCACTATAATTGTAATTTACTGCTTTTTCCTAACCAAGAATGGAAAAAAGTAACTAGATAATTTATTTGTCTAAACATAACTGAATACTCTGCAACAGAATTTTTTGCTAAATCATTTTTTTATTTCATTGTAATTTTAACGTTCTTGCACAGCTCGTCTCTACCCGAATCCGTATTCGACGCAGTACAACTTACTTACCTACAAAAACCCTCCATTTCACAAAAGCGGAGTTCGCTTCCTCACGTGGAAATCCCCGGCCTTTTCTACCGCTTCACCGGTTACTAAGCCGTTCCGTTACATATAACGGACATATGTTGGTCCCCAGGGGATCAATGACGGACCCTCGGAGATTGGAGAAATATTTAGAAGGCAAATAGAAACAAACCGACTGGGATCAACTGGAGTAAGCTTTCCCATTATATTAAGCATGGTAATTAGATCAGTGCCTCGCCAGCAATGTTCAAGAAAAAAGATTCCCTAGGATTTCAGATAGAACGTAAAAAAAAAGAAGTCAGTGTGTTCTTGCAGCCACAGAATCCGTTTGCGAAGATTCTACGATTCAACCGACAGTACGGCAATCAACTGGGAGCCTCTCACATCTTCACGCTCGACCAGAACGACCCTACTCGAGTCGACAATGGATACACAAATGACGAAACTGGTGGGTCCTTATCATGCCTACAGATATGCATATAAACAATGGACCATTGAAAAGGTAAACAGTCCGGCCCGCAAGGACCGACCCAAAAATCCGTCCAGACATTACCATTTCATGTTTGGACTAGGTTGATTTTTTCTGACATCATCAAATTTTTTTTAGATTTTCGCTGCATATTCTCTGATCATAACCACAGCTGACAATTGTGTTTTGGTAAATCAAAGGATTTATAGCTTCAGTGAATGTACGTCAATTTAATGTAGAATTAGCCCTCTCCTTCACATTCTCTTCTTCCATGCACAATTTCCTTGCACACCCGCATGCTCGCTCAACTTTGTACTTCGTAGCACTTCTTGATAGAGAAAGTGAGATATTAGAGATAAAAGAAGAGATCAAGAAAAGAGGCGCTAAGAATAGCACACTTTTTTTCCTTTTGATACTGAGCGTGACTCTTAAAAAGCCGAAATCTATATCAATTCTCCTGACCATTGTAGTCGCATCTCACAAAATCCTTTTGCCATGTGAAAAATACGCCAATTCAAGATTGAGTTTTTGACATCTTAAAGGCATTAAATTTTAATTCACTTATTTTAAGTTCATGCTCTTGGCTACGCCGTGAAGCCCGGAGCGACGACTCTATTGTCCCACATTTGACCAGTGTGCCGTTACCATATGCCGCCGCTTGGAAGGGTACGGCCAGCAGTGGGGGCCGTGGTTTACGCTCGTCGTGAAACCCCGCGTTGTGGCGTGTGACATCGGATCCGAAGTGAAGCCCTCATTTTAATTTTTTTTTTTTTAAATTTTCATGCATACAGTTATTCTGCTGATGAAATGGAAAAATTTATTAGATTTGTAATCAGAGAGGCAAATTAATGGTTTACAGCTCTTTGGCTACGCCTCATCGATTTCCTCTCCGTGTTGTGGTGCAAATATCGAATATGCTGAATTTATCCGCAATCATCGACCAAGTTAGCGTTTGAGCTTTTCGCTTTTATAAACAAAAAATAATAATATTTTTGACATTTGTTGTGTAACTAGATAATTTATGTAAGAAGACGACTGAATAATCTGCAATTTATGATGGGCGGCGAAATTAATTTAATTTAAATTTAAACGGGCGGAATTAAATTTAAATAAAAATAAAAATTTAAACAGCTCGTATCTACAACACTCCGAAGTCGCCAGAGTACGTCCAGTTTATTAAACACTCGGAATTTCACCCGAGCGGCGTCCGCTTTCTCGTGTGGCAGTCGCCAGCCTTTTCTTAAACCAACAAAAAACATTATATAGAATGCATGATATTTCTTTTGGCCATGTCTCAGTTATGCATGCTTTTCAGTATTTCAAAAGATTTGATACCAATTAAATGATGTTTAAAATTTGCATATAAAGAATTAAAAACAATAAATTAAAGGTTCATTGGAGGATACGGTGGGGTGTGTACAAATAAATTTTTTTAATAATTTTTTTTTTGCCATGAGTAGTGAAGAATGACTTCAAGTTATTTTCAGAGTAAGTTTTGTATTGTTTCACTAAATAAAGAATAGCAAACCAGAATTCAAGTGTTGTTCTCGTTAAAAATATGTCGAGCATTGAATCAAGTGCAAAAAGCTCATTCATTCATATTCCAAATTGTTTGCCATAACAGAAGTCCTACCGCAAGGATCTTATGAGTATTCTCAGGCTGTCACTTAAAGTAGCAAGAAAGACAGTCGAGTATTCTTGGAGCCTTTGCCCTTGTGCCAGGCAAAATCGCGCGAATTCAAGATTGAGTTTATGGCAGTAACGCCAAATGCCTTGTGAGCAGCCCAGATCGTTTAGGTATACAACAGAAATCTTTGTTGCATTCATTTATTCACATCCTACATCAGTTTTCAAAGTAAATGAAGGCGATTCAGCAACTTCAAAGAGCAGCGCCATCAAAGTAACGCCGTCTTCTTCACGAAAGCGTGGATTCTTCCTCGACTTCTCTTTTATTGTCAATATTTATCTTCATTCTGGAAAAGAATAAAATGTCGGTTGCCTACGTCAATCTTGTCGTGATGCACTAAAGAGAAAGCAAAGAAGAATTCATAAAATGAAATAAAGCTAACAGACATGCTAACTCTTTTTTTCTAGCCGAACGTTACAATTCGCGAATTCACGCTTCACTTACGTTGAACCAGCTCATTGTGGACAATCAGCAGAAGTAGTTCAAGAATAGGTTATATATATATATATATATATATATACATAGATGTATATATATATACCTATGTATATAGCTTGAATATAAGACGTTTTTTCGCCTGTGGGTCATGTCTAGCCGTTAAGAGATAGAACAACATATTCGGGAGAAACGGAACTAATCGGCAACAAAGCTTATTCCGCTTTTCCAAATCGGCAACAGCTGCCCCGAAATCTGACCTACTTATTTTTTTATATCGGCAACAAGTCCACTCGGCCCTTTAAGCTTCCTCTTCTTCGACAAACGAAAATCTGACTGAATGGAGCATGAGGAGGGGAGGCAAGAACAACAAAAAAGCTAACCCAATGTGACGGTTCTAGCGAATGTTGTCATGGTTTTTCGAGTGACGGGAAGGGGGCCAGCAAGCAAGAGAAATGAAACTGTCAGTCTTAGAAGAAAGAAATTAACATACAAATGCTTACAATTAGCTTGGCAATCAAGGCCTTTTTGTGTATTTTAACATCAGGCTAGGACGAAGTGATGATGGCCGGACTTTGTGAGAGTCAGCGAGAAAAATCGAGAGGGATGCTCGAGCATGCCATAACGCCGAGACAATCTATGATTTTTCGAGGGCGAGGCAAGCCTCTGCGGCCAATCGGCAACAGGGAAGAAAAGGGGCGAGGGTCCAACAAATGTGGGTGGGTACGACCTCCGAAGACCTCGACAAATAGGGTGGGCAAGCCAGAACTGTATTTTTTTTCGAAGAAAATAGAGTAGGTAAGCCAGAAATTAAAATTTTTGGCCCTAAAAAATTTTTGGCGTGGGTTGCCCGATTCGGACCACCCTTTTTTACCCTGATCGGCAACAAGATCACGCAGCCGCTACATGCCATGGAAAACCAGAGTTTGCGCATTGTTGCTCTCGAAAAGAAAAGAAAGCTCTCCATGGAATCCCGCCGCTTCCAACCATCTTTGGCCTTTCGATGGTGCCTCCGAAATGAAGTTCACAGGTTCTTAATTGTCGTTTGGATTTGGAAAGGAGTTCCTTACATAGGGCGAACATGGAGGTTGGTAGAAGGAGTTCTCTACGGTCTATGGTCGGTGCTCATACGCCAACACGAAGAACGTGCGTTCGAGACAGCAGTTGAAAGCGTCCGAGAGATGAGTAGGAAGGCGCGGGTTCGAATCCCGCCGCTTCCAATGGTCTTTTACCCTCTTCGTTACATGAGTGGTTTTGACATATATGAGAGTTTGACGAAATATTATGATTTGGAGCACTTGTCGCTACGAAACGAAGGAGAAGGATGGGAGTGCTGAAGAAAGCGCGAAAACATATACGTATAGGCCAGTCGTCTTCAAGTCCACTTCTATAGGAAGCTTGAGGCGCTTATCATTCAATAGAGAATGCAGTGCGCAATCGTTCTCGCAAGCGTCTTCCCGCTGATGGTAAGATATTCGCTCGGATAATATCCACGTCACGAGCTCCTATAAATAATGTCTTTATAGACCGCAGCAACTTTCACACGATTCCAGCGGACTGGTCAGTCGCGCCAAAGCATTAAAACAAGCGAACATCAGTCTTGCTTTCAAGACTGCCTGCGATACCAGGCAAGCACACACTTTTTTTACTGTTTTGTTGGTTTTTGAAGCTGAGAATGTCGTACGTTATGGCTAATGTGGACTCACAACATATCAGATTGATAAGCTCGAATCGATTTTAGACTGACAATGCGTCGCGGTCGCGTCGCGTTCGTCAGTCGTCGGATTGGACCGATAGCTGCAAGCCGGCCTGGCAAATCGACTACGCGAAGTATGAGGCCAAGCAGACCACCGCCGGACTAGGCAGACGGAAGCGCGACTTGTCAACACGGAGAAGACAACGACTGCGCTGCCGACTACGCCAGCCTTGCCGACGGCACCCGTGCCCCTGCCCGTCAGGAATGTCTAGGACCTTTGTAATTTTTCCTGGTTAATTTCAGACTTAATCCTACCACCCTTTTTTTGATTTGAAGTTGTCCCTAGATCGCGTATAGTATCGCGTATAGTATGCTCATGTGTACGAATGGCATTTGTTTCAAAACACTAACAATTAGCACAGAGTACATCACTACCAGATCATTTATCTAAAGAAGAATCCATGAATAGTGGATGGCCAGTTCTTAGAATACAACAAAGATAAAAGAGGAGCGAAACGGTTAGATTTCTCCTTCTGGAGCGATACAATCGATGCCACACGTGCCCTTCTTGCCAAGACTTACTGAGCTGTTGATTGATTCGAAAGGGGCGATTACGAGGCGGAGAAGAGCGAGAGCATCCAGACGATGCGATTTTGGATCATAAGAAAAATGAAGTGTGCAGAAAGGAGAGCTAAGAGAACGTATCTGTCCTTTACACCTCCCCTCCGAAGGACTCTGAACTGTTCTTATGACTTGCTTGTAATGTGACAGAAGAGATATGAAGGGAACCCGAGCAAGATAAGGTAGATGAGAGAGAAGAAAAAACGAGAGAGTGCCTGAAGTAAGGCCACGGTCTACCTACCGAAAACAGGAGCCGTTACAACGGAAATGCACAGTTGCTCCGTTATATGCTTGGTAGCATACTGTAGACTTACATATACTTGTGAAATAATTGCTATAAAAAATATTTTTGGCAAGGAAATTACAAACTAAATTGGTTCCCTTTCAAAAAATATGGTGCCCTTTCAAAAAAATATTTTTGTTCCGTATTCCGCGATTATTCAAGAGTTTCTCAGACTGATTCGAATTGCCACGTTCACCATGAGAGTAAGTTCACTACGAAATAGGCTTCATGTCACCCGCTTTACGCGCAAATAAGTTCCGATCAGATGAGATTGAACCTTTTCCAACCTTCAAATAATTACTAGAGCGGATTAGTACAATTTTGTGAGAATATCTAATGATCACTTCGAAATAATGTGATATATTATATTTTGCTAAACAACAACACTTTTTGAAATTAATCGCATTCTTATTCGCGCGAGATATTTTCATGCAGCATGTTTATGGGGCCAGCGAAAAAGCGCGTGAGAATGAGAGTGCATTTTCGTATGAAAACCTGCATTAATTATTCTTCGGTCATAATCTAAAGATTTTGTTAATTCGCTCAATTCTTTGCGCGGAAGGCACTCTCATTCTTATCTGTTTTTCATCATGCAGACCGAAATCGGCGAGCTTGAAAGAGCGCCTGAGAATGAGAGTGCGAAGGGAAGCAGAGCAATTCTGAAATGGTTTGCACCCTTTTTGGAAGTGGTTTTTTTTTAGGTTGGGAACATTAGTACATATTAACTTGCTAGATATTGTATCAGCGTGCTTGTTTCCTTCTCCACATTCCCACAGAAATGTGCGAAGCAGACACTGATGTTGTTGAAGTAACCTTTAAGTAAAATATGTATTTAACTGATGCAATAACAATGAAAAAGTAATGCTGTGACTTCCTGAACAGCCAAGATTTCCTTTAAATTCACTTGTGTATGGAATCCAATTTATTAGGGCAAGTAATCTTTTTGGGAAATGCTGTCTCATACTTCGGACATGGTTCCCGCCGAAGTGCTCGACATTCTGGTAATTCAAAAGTTATACAATAAAAATATCATAAGATGAACTCTTTAGAAATCATTATTTCTCTACTGCGCGCCAATTTATACCTCCGTAGCGGTGGCCATTTCGTTACCGACCTTTGCGATCGCTACGGTTGTCTATCTTCGCATTCTCAAGGACCCAGATTTCGCGGATTTCGCGAGACCATTCAACTCATCGTATATTGTGACTTTGTGGTTGGTTTCGATCTAGAAAGTTTGAGTGGACGGTTGGGCGAAGCTGAGATAATGTTCACCACCAGGACATCGTCGCTTGGCTAATGAACTTGGTGTCCATTCTTGACAAGATTCTATCAGCTCCTGAATGACAGCAACACATCTGGAGTTTTACATGGTTTCGGTCATTATGCACAGGTAAACCTTTTTTCCCGTAATTACATATATGTTCAAATTGTTACCTTCCGATTCCCAGGGAATGCAACTGCAGGGCCTCTTCCTCATCGCGTTTAGTCGAGCGCTCAGCCTCGCAAATCTCTACGCCGACAAAAGAGGTCTCTCAACGCAAGCTCGTTTAATCTATCTGAAGGCTTTTGCGCGTATGTTTCTGGTCGGAACTTGTTTACGCCTAAAAATTGTGACGTGGAAGCTTAGTAAAATAGTAATATACGCCTACTCATTGAGGAGTTTAATGTTGGAGAAAACTGAAATGTTTCGCTACAACGATTATTTTGTTTATGTGTCCGGATTGTGCTTTTAAATGCATCAGCAAGGTGTTATTTTTCTAAATTCAAAGTTAAAGGTGTAATTTGCATTCAATACGTGTCTGATCATAAGGGAATATTAGTATGTTCTACCGTACTCTAAATTTAACGTCTGTCCATAAATTAATTATGCCCAAAAAGGTTTGCCCGAGCATAAAGTGACCAGTGACCGTGAAATATATTTTCCGGTGTATGATTTGCGTGCCGGACGCAAAGCACAAATTTTAAAATCTACAAAACTGGCACTTGCTTATCGAGAAACAAAAAGCCTGGAACGCATGGCTCAAACCTATCGTACTGTCTGATCGGCCTTTTTTAATGTTAGTAGTTTGTGACTTCAGTAGAGCTCTTTTTCAGCGAGCTATTGATAGTTAGATTCTCTTGCTAGCGGTTTTTTTGAGCCTTTTGTTGTCTTACTTTCACAATCTCTCATACCCGTCTCACTCTCAGCAACGGAGACGCCACTTTCGCGGTTGCCTGGTCGCTCTCTTCGTGCTTCCTCTTCCCTTCTGCTTCCCGAATGGCTATGTCGGCTTCCAGTATTTCTGCTTCATTTCGCCGCTCAACGACACGCTCTGCTTTCCGAAGACACTTGACGATAAGAACGTACGAAATCGTTTTCGCAATTTGGTGCATTATATTTTTCAAGTTTTACATAAATTACAAAATTGAACACAAATTAATAGACAGAACTACGTAGTCTACAATTATATAATTACGTATTTTGTTAGAGTCGAAATTTTCTATATTGTTAGAACCGAAACAAGGTCACCACAGCCTGATTGTTAATTGTCAACTCACAATGTATTTTGCAGGCTCTAGAAATGGCGGAAACAGTCTACCTCGCTAGCCTGAACGCATTGACACTTTTGCTGAATCTCTTCTTGCTGTTTGTCGTTTATAGAGAAAAGCGAAAGAATCATACTGTTGTAAGTGGAGTCTACAGCACTCTGTATTATGCAGAATATATAAATTTCGAGAAATAAGCACCAAAGTTTCTGAGGACAAGTTCTTAATTGGTTTAATCAAATTATTTACTCTCTCTCTCAATTGCGAGGTTTTTTCTTAATACTTTAGCAATAGTTTTATCACCATATTTAATTATGTAGTAAAGTAAAAAGTTCCTTTAGCGATTTACGTTTTCAAGCTTTAATTTCTTTGTGCAAAATCTGCATTTCGAAACGATTGCACCAACTTACATAAGATTTTTTTTTAAAGCAACCATTGAAAGGTCAGTCAAAGAGTAACTTCGAGCAAGGTCTCATTGTTATGTCGGCCGCTAGCTTCGCCACAAATCTTTTCTACTTGTCCACGCAGGTTAAAAACTTAGAGGAAACAAAATTGTATAATAGTGAGGAAGTATAATTAATTTGAGGCCGCATTTTTTCTTGTAAGCACTACTATAAAATCACACTATTGTTCTGTTAGCTTTTCGACAAATTCGAAATCCAAACGAGGTAAATTTCCACTGTTTGAAAGTTGAGTATAATTTTAGATGTGCGCCAAGTACTGCGGCTTAAAACTGCGATTTCTCAACGTCTTTATCGGATCGCCGATAGCGTATACGGTAGCGTGCGTATCTCCATTTTGGTAGGCACTGATTTAATTCTTACTCAACCCCCCCCCCCCCTTCACAAATCGCCGACAATTCCACTGACACCCATCCACTCTCGTTTTTTCAATGTTCCTTTAATAAGAATGAAAAGAAAAATGAAGGCTTAATTGATAGTACACTGAGTCTAATACTAATTTTATAGGTTTCTCATTCTCTTCGCTCACTCGATCCGGAGGACTTTCTTTCACTTTCGCATGCCGCAGATGCATCGTGATCTCATTTTCCCGCCATGGTCCTAATATCCCCCATAAAGCTCCTAACGTTAAAGGAGCAAAAAGAAATCACTCGTGAATTTTTTAGCCTGTTCTAAAAGGCGCGAGAGAACTGTAAATGTTTAAATCACAATGAATAAATATAATAAATATTGCCTTAAACCAGTGGCAAGTGGCGCCGCTTTTCCTTCGCCCCCTTGCCAAATATGGCAAGTTGGGTTCATTCGAATTCATTCATTCATTCATTCTAGTTTATCATCTTGTTTCAAGAGAATAAATGATACAAATGGTATGTAACATGTGTACGTATACAATTTTGAAGGCTGACCTTAGACAGAATTTCCTAGAGATACTAAATCCTAGCGATTAAAAAACATGGAATGATAGAAAGCGGAAAAGTGGAAAGAATTAAAGATATCGAAAGAGATGGGGAGAGACAGAAATAACAGGGAGAATGCGATGTTGTATCAAAGTTTTTTTTTCTGTTTTTTTTTCCTTTTAATAAAAAAAGGAGTCAGCAACTCATTCGTGAATTTACGCCTTTTTTGCCTTTCACAAGGACGAAAGAGCATGTTTATTTATTTATTTATTTATTCCTATACCTTCAGAAAATGGACGGAGCTTGCACGTAGCAGGCCCTGGGTCCTGCGAACATTCAACAATGTTCCGGAAAGGACCGCGACATGGAATGGCCGGTCACAGTCTGCCGTGCGGCCTTGAAACATTCAAGAAGGTTCCGCAAGGGACAGAGAGGCCCCGGGATGTGGATTTCAACAGAACATTCCGAAAGGGCCCAACGTCTGCAATGGGTCCTGGGAACCGGAAAAGTCGGCCAGGGACCTGATATTTTCCAGCACAATATGAAAGTGACCATGGAACATTCCAGAAGATTCCAGAGGGAGTTCAGCCCGGGGGCATGTAATTTTCTAGAAGATTGTGAGAGTCTGCCGTGACAACATCTACCCTTGAATGCGGCGCGGCACAATTCAAAGCGGTTTTCGAGATTAAGCACTACAAACTACTGGCAATATTTTGTCAGGGCTCAAGGATTATTCCATCTTTTGTGTTTCGATCATCGCGTCCAAACAGAAAAAGAAAACTCCATAATCACCTTGCGAAGTTCGAACTGTTCAAGAATGAGATTAATACTTCATACAATATTATTAAAAAAAAAAAATTCCTCGACCCGAGTGCACCTGCACTTTACAAAAAGGAATTAGAATTAAGAATGAAAAGAGAATTTACGCATATTAATATGTTGTTTAACAATACTAAAAATAAATAGTTGAATCTCTATTTTCAGGAATCCAGTGGAGCTTACAATTTGTAAAAAAAAAAAATTGACGAGTCCGATTGGATCATTATTTCCTAGCGTATATAAGTTCAACTGTTATTTATTTCAAATGCAAAATATTAATGAAGAAACTCAATGGCTTTATCAAACACGATCTGTAATTTTTCGTTAAAAGAAGATTCGTATCAAGTTTATCATGAGGTAGTGTTATGTTAAAGCTACTCGAATTTCTCACAAAAATTATGTTTGGCTTTACATATGGCTGCGAATGATCGAAGCAATTACGTAATGGAAAAAAAAATGTTTATTTTACTTGATCTAAGTAAAAGAAGATGGTGAATGACTATTATAAGGACGGATCTGTAAGTATTAAATAATCCTAATATTTTTCCTATCTTAATAAAATGAAAAAAAATACTTCATTAAAGAAATTTGGCGTCAAACACGTCAGTTCCTCATTTAGTGGCAAAGACTTGAGATTATTGCAGGGATGTGTGCATTCAATCCTATGCATGCATACATTTTTTCGTTGGTTTCAGTCGAACTCATTCATTTATTCATTCATTGCGATTCGTCAGCATGTTTAAGGCATATACAGATTAAATGATAAAAATAGTATATTCACATGACTGTAAACAATTTGGAAGGAAAATGCTGCTAGACAGTATTTTTATAGAGATGCAAAGGATAAAGTATCCAAATGTATTTTTTTAGAAACAGAAAAATATGTGCACACTTCATCCTTTCAATGCTAGTGAACTGAAAGAATAATTTAAAATATTAATGCATATCGAAAGAGAGAGAAATAACACTGCGACTTAAGAGAAAATGATGTTGTAGAAGATCTTATTTTTCAAATTTTTTTCTTTGCCCAAATTAAAGGAGCCATAACTCACTTTAAAATTTGCGCTTTCTAGCCTAACACATGAGAGAGAGAGCAAGTGATTTAGTGAGACACGATTTCAATGGTCAGGATCCTTTAAATACTTATGCATATGCCGTGAACGGTCGCACAGCGGACGCAGTTGAAATGGCTGAAGGTTGCCGCGCCGCCAACTCTGCAGCACTTCTGCTCGTGTTGCTTCCCTCGTCCACCACCACAGACGACCAGAAGCTAAGTGGAGGAAAATATTTATCATCTTAGGAAGTAAACAAAAGAAATATTAAATAGGAACGATCATATAGAAAATGCTGTCAATTAAACTTGAATTCAATGCTGGTTTGTGATCATTCATATACACATTTTTGATCTAGATGCCTGCAACTCTTTGAAAATAAATAAGGCTTTTCGGTAATCACCCTCCTTTAATGTGAAAACAGATGTGTAATAGAAACGGAATGAGCGCGACAAATGTTTTTATTGTATAAATAAAAGCTCTGTCCTTCAAGGGATGCTCAAAAGGTATTCTCAGTTACTGCATATATAAAAAAAAGCCAAAACCTCTATCTTGAATTTGCGCCTCTCTGCCTGACACAAGGGCGTGAAAAAAATGTAATAGATTGTGGTTGTTGTCGTGCTCGTTATGCCAACCTGAGAATCCTTTTCAGTTCCACCCGATAGGGCTTGACGATGCACATCACGATGAGCGCATCGACGAACGGGAAGAAGGAGACGATCCAGATGGCGTGGTCGCCGTACGCAGAGAAGTCGATGCCGAGCACAGGGCACGAGATCGACAGGCCGCAGGGGCAGTACGTACAGATGAGCGGAATGGCAGTCTGGCAATTGGATAGTATCCGTACTGATATGGACAACGCAGAACTATTTAACTTGTCAGTGGAACTGCATAGTTCGCCCACACGCTACTATGGAGGGTTTATATAGTAGCGTCAGGGTGAACTATGAATGTCCAATGGGAGATGACGAAATAAATAGTTCTGCGTTGTCCATATATACAACACCTAGTCTGCCTATCCACTCATCTGCAATTACATAACAAACCTGTACGCATAGTGCGATGAAGAGTTGCTTCTGCAGCCGACGCGACTTCGCGCTGATGGCGTCGGATCCAAGGCGGCGCACGATGCAGACGGTGCAGACGGTCATGATCACCATGCAGGCAGCCATGATCGAGAGGAAGTAGCTCCACGCTATCAGCGGCCACTTGTTCAGCTTCCCATCCTCCTGGAGATCCATTTTAATTTGGCGATTAGAGTAGCTTTTCATGTGTGTTTCTTACAATGATGAGTAAGACAGTCATATGGGAACATACTCTGGCCGTGAAGATAACTTTTACATTCAATTTACAGAACATGCGAAACAATTACCTTGTATTCTCAGCCTAACCTTGTATCGTGCGATCATGACGCTAACTTTGCGTATATCTACGTCGTGTTTTTCCCGATAGATTGGAGCCATTTCTGAACTTTTGCTTTTATACATTTTATTTTTATTATAATTTTTTAAAATTGTTTTTTTAGACAAAAAAAGAGGCCTCAGACCTTGATATCCAGCTTCCGTGGGATAATAACCGAATTCACAGAAGATAAACCACACGAAGACTTCCAGCCAGAAGATAACAATAAGAAGAACAACGAACCAAGGCTTACCAAGGACGGCAAGCTTCGATGGGCTAAATACAATCAAGCTTAACATTTATACGAGCATAAAATTGACGACGGAATCGACGGGTCTCACCGTGTCAAATTATGAATTCAAGTTTTTTTCTTAAGAAAGCTCGTGGAAATTTCTGTTCACCATAATTAAAAAAAAAGTATACCAGTAATTGAAATTATCTAGGCCCATTTTGGTGAAAAATTTATTATTTGATTAAAGGAGAAAATGCGAGAGCAAACCACGAGACGGCGAATGCGCGATAGACAAAGTGGTAGGCGAGAAGGACGAATGCTTGTGAGAACGATGCGGCGTAGAAACTGACAAGCACCTGTAGGGCCAAAAAAAAAAATATTTTGACCTTGACAAAGGCCTACGATCTTCTACATTAATTAAGAGGTGCAAAAATATTTATTAATACTATAATTATTAGATTCGAAAATTATACTAGTGTCCATCGATCGCCCACTTAGATGTGATAGATCCCTGCGCATTCCATCAGCATATTTTCCCGATAAGCGAATGCATATTGCTCTTATACTAGTGTTACTTACTAATAAGAAAGTTGACGTTTTCGAATGAAATGGTATTATTAACATAACATAATATTATTAACATAATATTATTAGCCTTTGCATTCCCGTTAATGAGAAAACCTAATAAAAATATGACGAAAATAATGAGAGCATGACCAACACTCTGAAGTGGAGCATGTGCAAACGCGTCAATTTGAGCAGAAAACATTGAGAATGTGTTGGTGGTGATTACAATATGCTGAAATGTTGTTAGTTTATTAAAATAAAAAAAATCGATATAGACAAAAAGTGATCCAAAATAATTTTTAAAAAAAACATATAATTTGATTTTTTCCTGAGTAACCGGCGAGAGAAGAAATTGTACGAGTGAGTAATAAGCGTCGCTTGCGGCAAAGGCCATCAGCAGATATTTGTAGCGGCCAATCTCTCGAGAGGAGCAGCGATAGGCGCACCAGAAGAGAAGCGAGTTGAAGAGGACGGCGAGGACTCAAGTTAAAATAGGGCTTTTCACCGAAAGCTAATTAATGCACTTTGAGTTACCTCGATCTATCCTTATCTGACGATAACAAAAATCAACCAAAAGCGAAAACCATAACTTTACTTTTAATAATATTAAACATAATAGAACAATTGAGAAAATAAAATCTAACCGAAATTGCCTTTCTCGACGACTCTAATGATTTTCCAGAATGAAACCATTATTCAATGTCTATAACACTTTGCCGCTCCATACATAATTTCATAACATTATACATAGAAAATTTTTAACGACGGAAAGCATATCGTTTAATTTGTTTGAAAAGATACAATTTACAATCATTAGCTAGACATTTATGCGAAATGATAATTGGCAATTTGATAAAAGTAACACGACAAAGACGGATGTTTTAAACGAAAACATTGATTTACTATTTATCGCAACCAAAATTTTGATCGGACAGTGAATTCGAGATCAACTTTTCGGAGCAATAGGAAGTCAACATTGAGTAAAGAGAATATATTTTGTTCAGAATTTTGTGCTCCACAAGATACCTAAGCTCTAGAAATATTGAACTCAGCCATGTTACAAAATGCTGGGAAAGAAGTTGAGCTTGATTCTGACATAAAAACATATGTTGTACAGTTTCTCGTGCTCTATAATTTTGAAATCAACACCCCCGCAAAAATGAAGTTTAGGTGCTTAACGACTGAAAAAAAACCAAGACAACATTAAACAATGAAAACGAAACTTTTCGAAAGAAAGCCTTGACATATTTTCTGTTAAGCAATCGAGGACAAATGGAAAGAAAGAAATAGTTGCAAAAACTTTAGACTATTATTTCTTTCTTTATGAATTTAAAATTCACACTTTAAGTCATTCCTACAAAGAAAAGTTTTGTAAAAAATAAAATTAAAAAAAAACCTTAATAGGGAGGCGTTGGTCATGCCTCAAAAATCCTCAATTTTTGCATCTGCCATGTTTCATCTAGGGCAGGTCTGTATGTCACTCACCTTTAGTCTTGCGAATAGGCTCTTTTTATATGCGGATTATCATTGGCGTCATTTGCAGGGATAAGATAAGAGACCAAGGAAATCGAAATTCTTCGAAAAACAAAAAATTCTTCAAACAGGAAGTAAGAAGAATTCAAAGCAAAAATTGAGAAAACAAATGTTCTTTAAGACTTTTAAACTTAAGAATTTCATTCAATATGCAGCATGGCATCTAGGGAGCGAACTGTCTATCCTTCATCAAGTTTATCTCGACATTCTTTCTACTACTAGCGCATGCGTCATCCTTACATACACACAGCGCAGGAAGTTTGTTTTGCCCGCACTCGCAAAACGAACTTTGAAGTGATCAATTCCTACCGGAACTTCAAAGTTCGTTTTCCCGTTACTACACTCGTTTTGAAAGTACTTCAAAACGAACTTTCCCGCCAGCCGGGAAAAGTATAATACTTTCTACGATGTGTGTATATTCCAGTTGCTCGATCGGCTAGCATGAGTCTTGTGACCAGGGATGGTCAAAACCAGGCCCGGGCCGGGCCGGGCCGGGCCCGGGGGGTAAGCGGGCCGGGCCGTGCCGGGCCCTTCAAATTGCGGGCCCGGCCCAGGCCGGCCGAGGGTAAAAATATGAAGGCGGGCCGGGCCCGGGCCCATGAAGTTCTTTGCGGGCCGGGCCGGGCCGGGCCCTGCATACTTGCGGCCCGGGCCCGGGCCCGGCCCGGGCCTGCTTTCTTGAGCTGGAGAAAAAGCAGAAAATTCTCGTTCGCTTGGAATCTTATTTTAACACGTTATTTTTATCGGCTTAAAGACAGATAAAGACTGTAATTCTGAAATGCAAGTAGCAATTGAGATACGAGTAGTCAATGAAATCAACAACTGGAAAAATATGTTAGCCAACAAGCAACTCGTCAATTTAAAAACTGTGGTTATAGATTTTGTAAATAAAAATGAGCTGCAGAAAAGGGAAGAGAGACAGACAGGATTCTAATGCTTCTGCGGTGGTTGCCAAGTCGATGGCCTGTCGCTGAGCTCGACTAATTCTACGTCGGGCTCATCCATGACTAAATATAATGTTTTAAAAGAAAACAATAGGAAAAACAACAACGAAACGGGTGTGTGGCGTATTTTTTGGGGCTCTAATTGCTTCTTGCATCATCATGTTCAGGGCCCGGGCTGAGCCCGGGCCGGGCCCGGGCCCGGCCCGGGCCTAAGTTTTTAAACGCGGGCCGGGCCGGGCCGGGCCTATGGGGTAAGCGGGCCGGGCCGGGCCGGGCCTGTAGGGTAAACGGGCCGGGCCGGGCCGGGCCCGTATTTCCAGATATGGGCCCGGGCCGGGCCCGGGCCCGCCAAATTAGCAACGGGCCGGGCCGGGCCTAGGGCCCGGCCCGGCCCGGCCCGGGCTCGGCCCGCTTTGATCATCCCTGCTTGTGACTCATTCATCCACATTCACAGTTCTCTTCGCCTCGCCTCAACAGCAGTCAAGGATTTTTTTTTAAGTTCTTTAGGTCATTCGTGTCCAAATAATAACAAAAAACCTCCATTATTATCGAACGAAGTTCGAGCGGTTCAAGAATGGGATTAATGCGTTATAACAAGCTTATTAAAAAAAAAAACG
This sequence comes from Allodiplogaster sudhausi, assembly GCA_945643635.1. Lineage (NCBI taxonomy): Eukaryota > Metazoa > Nematoda > Chromadorea > Rhabditida > Diplogasteridae > Allodiplogaster > Allodiplogaster sudhausi. The sequence continues at coordinate 568,383 of CALZFC010000010.1, forward strand.
AATTCCTGGACCCGAGTGTATCTGCACTTTACGTTAAGCAATTGGAATTAAGAATCAAAAGAGAATTTATGTATATGAAGATTTAGTAACGAAATTCTAAAAAGATATATATGTAATTGGATCTCAAAAATCCAGTTTACGAGTCCAATTTGACCAGTAATCCTCTTATGGTTAGTCAGGAATTTCAAATCTCATTCAGTATAAGTGCACATTCCTTGCTCATTAATTTTTTTCGAGATTCATGCTTCGGCATTGTTTGAGTTAAAGCAGACAATATTCATTACTTACATCACTTAAACAGAGAGTATAGATGATTAACCGCTCCTGTAAGCTATCATTGGACAATTTAATGTTTAAAAAAACATGTAAAAAGGACAAGTTGTTACAAAATTTACAAAATTCAATTGTCGCTTTTCGCGTTCGTGGGTGCTATTGAACGGGAAAAATTATTTGCCTTTTTACCCTACTTTTTGGAAAACGTTGGCATAAAAAATCTACTGGGAATACTCTGGCTTCACATAAATCCTCTGTTTTTATGCAGCCCAAAACTGAACTTAATAAATGAACCCCAAAATAGTTTATGTAGAACGTCAGTGGGATTATGAAAGAAGAAATGTTGGTGTTAAAGGGTTTATAATTAGGAATTAGTGTCATCCTTGAACTGCTCAACTTCGAAAGAAGACTAGGTTTTTATGCGCACGCGAAATTACGTCAATTGTTTTTTTTTATAATCCTTGATCTACACCGAAAAAAAAAGGTGGAGACTGACTATTACAATCTATGATATCTTGGTATTAAATAATCCGCATATTTTCCATATTTAAGTAAAATGAAAATAAAAATTTAGGAATCAAGGAAGGATTCTGGCGTCTAAGACGTCATGTCGGCATTTTCGTTTTCAAAGACCCTGAGATTATGACACTCATGTGTGCATACAAACCTGTGTACATACATACATATATATTTTTGTGTTTGGGTTCAATCGAACTCATTCAATCATTCCGGTTAGTCAGCTTGTTTAAAGATTATGCATACAGATTAAATGATAAAAAAAATTGCGTTTGCGCATGTACAAATAGAATTTGGATGGAATCTGAAAGACAGTATTCCTCTTTCATCTCATTATTACTCAAAACTTTCGGAAATACATATGTAAGTATGTATTTCCTTGAAAGTATCTCTTTTAATAACACCCATTCAAGAATGTAGTTTAGCACAGAATTTTACCAACAACGCATCCATTGTGAAACAACTGAAGAGAGCGGCGAGGAGTGGAGAAGCCGTCAAACAGCGGAGCGCAGAGAAACAATTCGAAGAAAAGATAATAGGTCTGGTTACGATGGAAATAGAAGGATACTGTGTCATTCCATGTCAGATCACTAGCTTTCAAATTCATATATAGTCCAAAGATGTCAAAGACTTGTCAAATTTAAAGAAACAAATCCAAAGGTTTGTCAGGAGGGTTATAGAAAGCGAGAGTGGAGGGTAAGAGAGAGAGATAGAGTGAGAGAGTGGACGATTAGAGGGTTAGAGAGAGAGAGAGAGTAGAGGGTTAGAGAGAGAGCTAGAGAGTGGAGGGCTAGAGAGAGAGAGAGCGAGAGAGTGGAGGCTTATTGTTAGAGAGAGCAAGAGAGTATTCATCTAGACGAGACCGGTATTCCGCCAGACCGGTAGCGGATCGGCGCGGCGTCCAGTTCGCATGTCCATCGTGAGCAGGACAGGCGCGCCGTGTTCGCAGTTTGCCTTAATGAAAGAGTCTCACTTGGCAAAAAATGAGTTTGAAAAAAAGAGCAAAATAAAAACTAAAACTTTCCACAACGCAACCACTAGCGCCAGTCTGACTGCAGCACCTTTTTGTGTCTACACTCTCTTTCTCTCCTCCTGTCGTCTCTCACAATCTCACTCTCTCTCTCTCTCTCTCTCTCTTTTCCCTTCATCTTCTCTACTTTTGCCGTCTCTCAGAACCGATCTCTTTCTCCCATTCTCCCGTTCACACTAACCAGCTCGCCATCCATCCCTCGTGGCGGGCTGCCCACTCCGACAACGTTGAAGCCAAGGCTGAGAAAGGCGCGTAGCTGTGCGCCGTGGTGATGTGGATACCGCGCTTCTGCAGAAGCCGAACACAAAATGAGAGGCTCGTCTCTACTTCTTAAATCGTTTGAAGAAGAAGGAAAAACCGCTTTCGGAAGGACAAATAGGATATGCGATAGTAAGAAGGAAAAATATGACAGAATAAATCTCCTCACGATGTACTCGTCGAAGTCCATGTTGTACATCAGCAGCGCTTCAAACAGTTGAAGACCACGGAAGGGTTTCGCAGTGAAGCCGAACTTCTGAAACAATCAAACTATACCAAACAAGGAAAGTTAGGAAACAAACTCAAAAAATTGATTAAATAAAATGTCGTCTTTAAAAGAGGTCTCCGTCAAATAATTAACATGCCGTTTTTTAAACATAGTCACAGTACGTCTCGTCGTAAAATAAAGATCCAGAAAGTAGGAACGATCATCATTTTATCACTTCAGAATTATGGTCATATTAAATCTCATGGGTAGAGAAATAACTGCTGTAGATATGGGTGGGCACCCACATCTACAGCAGCTATTACATAACGTGAGCGTGCGCTAGAGACAATAATTGTTCCCACTTGATGTACAGTACCGCCCAACATTTCAGGTACATATATTAATTATATCAATATAAATAGTCAGCATCGGCTTCTTTTGAGTAACTAATGTTACCAACGTCTTTATCTGTGTCGAATTAGTCTTGTTTGAACGGAAAAATACGTTGAAATACGCCCAGAGCGCTGAAAAATCAGTTGAAATTATTTACATTAATATAATTAATCTAATTAATATATGAACCTGAAATGTTGGGCAAATCTGTTAATGCTTACCGTATTGAGAAATACATTCTCTTTCGGATAGAGGGCGAGCGAAATCTCGCGAGTCTCCTGCTTTATCCATTCTTAAATAGCAACAGTTGAGAATTTTCAAATTAGACGCCTGGCGCTTTAATTCAAAATCTATTGAAAATATTCACGAGAACATATGTATCCTCGAATTAATTGTCGTACCAATGTGCGCGCTTTCCTCGGAGAGCGCGGGAGGAGGCAACTTGAAGGCATCGTCCTTCGGGTCGCGGAAGATCAGCCGCGGCATTAAAGGAAGTCTCCGGCGAATGTTTGGACAAGCAATTCAAAATAGGCATTTGACCCATGAAGTGTCCCGCGCGGAAGGGCCTCAAGCTGCCACTGGCTAAAATATGCCTAGTTCTCTACCGTCACGTTTTCGTAAGGCTGAGATCCTCTCATTTCAGTGCTGCTGCCCTTGCACTCTCTCCACAGAAATTTGTGTTCAAAGAATTGTATAGGGAGCTGACCTGTTGAGAAAATTCCGGCCAATATCGGTTGCGCGCTCCGATATGCACGCTTTGAAGAATATGATTCGGGTTTGGCCGGTTTTGTTATACACGGATCTTTTTTTCAAAATGGATGGATTTGGCGTTTTTGATGCTATCGAGCGATACAAAATAGGAGGGTGCTCAGATCTACAGTAGCCAATTCTCTACCCGTGATATTTAAAATGAATATAACTCTGGAATGATAAGATGAAATACATTCAAACTTTCCATATCTAAGTTTTACGATGAGACGAACTGATCCATGCTTAAAAAATGATATGTTAATTATTCGCCGGAGACCTCCTTTAATCTTACCGTTTGTCCAAGACATGTCAAGGACAATCGGTCCCGACCGTTCTTGGTCATGACCATGTCAAGGACACGTCAAGGACATGTCATGGACACCTGCGCATATGCGCGTTAAAATAGTTTTTTTGACATTTTCAGCTCTTTTTAATGTTATTCTATATTTATTTCACAAGAATAATCAAATTAAAAAAAGAGAAGCAAAAACGGTTCACCCTAAGTCCACTTTTGAAAAAAATTCAACTTTTTAAGTCGAATTGCACCAGACAGGTTATCTAATTATGCACCAAGCAATTGGATGAGGGTCACCCCATCCGACAGGAGAAACAGGCTGCAACTTGTCGTTTACTTGTCCTAAGTCCTTCCTGCAAGCCAGTTTCCCTGTATCTTCTCATGCACAACCACATCTCGAGAAATTCTTAGATGTAACAACATTTATATAGATGTGGCTTCATAACATGAGCATAACAAAAACGGTGGGAGTGAGAAACATAGCAGAGGAACGGGGGGCAGTCCATGCAACATTTGCGAGCACTGCTTCAATACGACGCAGAGGATGCTGCTAAGCCGCGAAGTTGCGAGTTTGTATGAGTTTCTTGTTTGTTTTCTTGAGTTTCTCATTTTGTTTATGTGTAAACGGTGAGAAAGAAAAAAAAATGTCTTGACCGGATGTCGAACCCGCAACCCCGAGATTCCCAACCAAACGCTTACGCAATACTCTATAGAGGCCTAGGAACGATATGATGATACCTTTCTTTTAACGGCGTATGTCGTAAACTGGGTCGCATGCCATAATCTGTCCGGGACATCGGTAGTAAATACGAGCGTGTCACTCTGTGTTCTCCGCGTTTATGCACTCTCTCGCTATGGTCATGACCACGTAAGGGACAAGCCCACAAAAGTGTCCATGACCATTGAGATTTTTTTCTTTTTTGTCCAGGACACGTCCAGGACATGTCTTAGACATGTCCTAGACCCCTGTGTATTAAGATAGGCAGAAGTGGATGTGTCCAGGACATGTGTTCGTTTTATTTTGGAACGGTCATGACCGATTGTCCTTGACATGTCTTAGACAAACGGCAAGATTAATGCTGCGGCAGTTCTCTGCACACGAATCCGGCAGGGCGACCAGTCTTCTAAATAAATAGAAAACTTCGATCATGATAAGTATGCATACTACATACTACATATGATGGTGTTCTTGATTTCGTTACGTGTACGTGTAGTATTGCGAGGCCGCACTATAAGGCGGAACTAGATGACAAGCTATTTATTTCAGGAAATTGAGTTAAATAAAAAAAAAAATTAATGACGAATGATCAGCTCAAAACGATGGATTCTGAGTAAGTAAATCAATGAATTCGCCTTCTCGATGGCGACGTACGCAAGAGGAAACTCCTTTACGGCGCACGAGCGTCGGATGACATGTTGCACAGTAGGCAAGCGGTCTTCGCCAGAAACACCCAGAGCCTGCAAGTTGACTTCCTATAGGACCTCTTTTTTCCAGGCTGACATACGACAGAATATGAAGAAGTTATTTAATACATTTTCGATCAATCAGTCAATCAATTGATTAACAATTATTCTTGCATTAGCTAAATTCTTCTTTACAATTACCAACCGCGTTACTGTCGGAATTCTTTTTTTTTAGTGTGAGTGAAAATTATGGGCAATCGAGAAGAAATTTTTTAACAATATACATAATAAACTTTTTAACTCTTTTTGTGAACAACTTACTGTTATTATTACTTCTTGATTACATTTCAAATCCTGAATAGTCCTTGACGATTCTAACCTGAACGAGCGGAAATGCGGCTCCGAAGTCAACGAGGAGCTCGTTGATGGCTTCGTCCCCTGCATCCGTCACCTCGACATTCGAACATTTTCATTTTCAAGAAGCGTGTTTATAGGCTTTCCTATACAATCTAACATGGCGAAATTCGAAAAGCTTCGGCAGATAAGTGTTCATCGAAGGATTGCCAGGTTTCGTGCCGGCCGGAGGGACGAAATCGATCTTAAAGAAAAGGCGGAATTCAAGTCGAGATTTTAAGGAACCTTAAAATTTTCTTTCAAACCGCGTCGTTTCCAATGGACGAGGAGACTTTGCGATCTATGTTATAAGAGAAGGTTCGGTTCTGCCACCAGCGAGACCAGAACGGAAGGAGGAATCGCCGACCGGCCATGGAAGGGACAAGGACGTCAACTGACGATAAAAAAGACACCATAAATTTACCTTAAGACGTTGGCCAGTTTTATTAGAGAGATAAAACGAAATATAGAAAGATCTTGTCGATATGAACTCGACACACACGCACACAAACTCGGTGGTTATGATGGATGAGAAAGAGAGAGCGAAAAAGAAAGAGAGAGAGAGTGCGAGAGAGAGAGAGAGAGTTATAGTAAGAAATAAAGAGAAAGAAAGAGAGAATGAGAACAGAATTGGGAGTTGGGTTTGGCTAAAAATTTGCGATTTTGTTTTCTCAAATTGCGTCTCACTGCAGTTCCTTTTCGCTGAATGAAGAAAAAGAAGGATGGTGATAACGTACGACCCTGCGCACTGCGCTAACATTGTGCTGAAAAAGTCAAGATGTACTGTGAGGGGAGCAGAGAAGAACGAGCCAAGAAGCGCACTGCTCACACACACACACCTGTGTTGCTGAAGGGAACAGCGCAGGTGGTGACCATTTGGGGCCAGACAGCGAGTTCTATTGGCCTTTTCTTGGAAAAGGCCAGTAGAACATAGCTAAAGCATTGAGATTTAGCCTTAAAATTAAAATGAATAAACGTTGGAGCTGCAACATCAATATATGACCTACACAATATGTATGCATGTAGGTACATACATATATATGTATGTATGTACAGTGATGTTCAGCCAACGTTACTGATTTGCAACGCAATGTTGCAATCAGCACGCCTCGTTGTTCGTCATCGAGTAAATGATATTTAAAAAAAAGTCTTATATATTTAGAATCGTCTTGTTTTTCCACATCCAGCAGACCATAATCGAGAATTAGGTTGCCATGTTTCCAGTATTAATATGAAGCTCAAAAAATTGAGGCAAAAATTTTGAAATCATATTTCCGCCTTTCCAACTTATGTTTGGAAGGATGTGATAGTTGTGCTGTGGAATTTAATTTACTTTTCTATTTAAAAAAAGAATCAAATACGTTCAAGATGTTTTCTATGAGATATTTGCTGCGCGCTGATTTTAACATATCGATCATTTTGGAGGAACATCACTATATGTATGTCATATATTGATATAGCATGTACTATTCCGCTTATTTGCCTTTATTGATCCGATATGACGATATTCGATAAAGAAACAGCTTCATAACTCCCTCTTATGAGCAATCAGCGCTTGTTAGCTCGAAAATAAGATGAAAAAAGAAGCGAGAATCGAATCAAACGAAGCTGAAAGCGACGGAAGACAAGGTTGAATTTGTCACTGATCACTTCATTTTGCGCGCACTTTGATCACCAGGGATGAATTATCACACTGTGCCTACTGAGCTGATCATTCATTCCGTTTCGCAGCCGTTTCGCTGTTGTTAACGGAAACTGTGAGTGTCTCAGGGATGTAGAGGAGAACGCAGCAAAATCGTTCTCTCATTCTTCTATGACGACAACCTGTGTCCTTTTTATGAAATGGATTTTAAATCGTGTTCTTTGTTCTTGCTTTTTTTGGCATTGACTGAATGGCATTGGAGAAAAAACATAAAAGTTTAAAGGAAGTTTGCTACATCCGAGCGATAATTGCAGCCGCTGACAAAACACAATTCAAATAACCTGCATTGCAAGAGGAATCCGGTGAATTCGTTAGCCTAGACAAGTACATATTTATGTAGGTGTACGTTGCTTACTCTTCATCTTGCGAGAGAATTGCAGTGAACACTGCAATATTGGGAACACAAGTGTGAGCCGGAGAAGACAATGTTTATTTGACGAGATATGCGTATTCAGCCAGCGAATTCAAACGCTGTTTTCAGTTCCTTTAATAAATACAAACAAAGGCTCGTAACTTATACGAATTGGAGCAAATCATATTAATTTCTTATATATGATTCTCTCTTACCTAAACTATGTACATATATTGAAAGAAAGAGAGAGAGAGGCAGGCCGACGTAAGAGAATGTGATATTGTTGAAGAGAATTTTTTATTTTATTTTTTTTGCTCAAATTAAAAGAGCCAGTAGTCGCTCTAGAATTCGCTTTCCTTTTTGTCTGACCCCAATGGCGAGAGAGCATGTGATTTAGAGAGACGCGCATAGATTACGGTAGAGGGTCGTGCTCCATTAATTACGCGCAAATGCCGTGAACGGGTGCACGGTGGACGCAGATGTAATGACGGATGGCTGCCGCGTCGTTAGCTCGCCACTTCTGCTCGTGTTGCTGCCCTCGTTCGCCGCCGCAGAAGGCCAGAAACTGGATGAGCGAAAATATGTATAATTCAAGGAATGAACAAGAAAGAATTGAAGAAAGACGATCACACACAAAAAATGCAGTAATGGTAAACTTGAATATGATGTTTATTTGTGGTCTTTTGTATAAATTTTTTTTCGATGTCTGTGCATACACAAAGCTATTTGAAAATATCTTAAATGTTTAATATGTATATCGTAAATGGATTTTCGATGATCGGCCTTAGATAAGATTTAAAAACAGATGTAGAATATGAATGAATGAACAAGGATGTCTGTCGAACATATAAAATCTCTGTAATTCAAGGGTTGCTCAAAAGGTATTCGGAGTTACTGCATATATAAAAGAGCCAAAATTCTCGCTTTTTCCTGAGACACGAGGTGACGCGAACTCAGAAATGCTCAGAAATATTCAAATGGATTGATCTCTGTTCTCCCTTTAAGTGTCCAACCTGATAATCCTCATCAGCTCCACCCGATAAGGCTTGACGATGCACATCACGATGAGCGCATCTACGAACGGGAAGAAGGAGACGATCCAGACGGCGTGGTCGCCGTACGCGGAGAAGTCAATGCCGAGCAGGGGAAACGTGATGGACAGTCCGCACGGGCCGTACGTGCAGATGAGCGGAACCGCAGTCTGGCAGTTACAAAAAAGTATTGTATACTACTACTACACAGCGAAGATAGTAATACTACGCTGTGCTGTTTTGTCGGGTGGACTACATTTGCGCGCACACACTTGCGCACACCATAGCACATACAGTTGCGCACAAAACAGTTGCGCACAAGGGACATTTGCGCACAGTGACACTTGCGCACATGGACACTTGCGCACATGGACATTTGCGCGCAAAGACATTTGTTTCAAGGTACTTCTGTCCCACATATTAGTCAATCAAATTTCAGCCGTTTTGTGAGTACTGTATGCGATTTACTTTCTTTAGTTCATTAGATCCGCCACTTTTCTTTATCGACATATCAAGACCATTTTTTTTTATTTTATTGAAGGATCATTTAAAAAAAAGAAAATTCATCAAAATCCTTCAATCATCCAATTCGCAAAACCATAAGCATCCAATTCACAAGTTATCTAAATCATCCTATTGTTTGTCATTTAATCTTTCATTTCACAGTTTAGCGAAATCATCATCACGAAAAACTAAGAATCCAATTTTGAGCTTGATAAACTGAGGCAATGAAAGCAGATGTTGAAGACGGAAAGCGGAACCACGTCCGTTATTCACAGCAAGTCTTCGTCGCCTCTTCTTCTGCATCATCGTAGCGTTTTCATGCTTGTAATGGTCGAGTCGAAGATTCTGGGAATCCGCGCACTTGCACTCCGTATCCCACTTTGTAGCGTGACGTAATAGTCCTTCAGCCAACTCCCTCATACTTGCCTTAGCCGGAATATAAAAAAAAACCAAACAATAAATATAAATATAATTATATTATATGCACAAAAAGCCACATGAGCAGGGTGCACTCGCAACAGCAAGTCTCACTGATTCAGCTGTCGGCAACGTCTGTCGAAAAAGTTTTGCAAACTTTTGGACGGTGTAAGTCTGAAACAATAGAACACTATTACACAATTCCAAACTGCCATATTTCCCCAAAAATGTTCCAACAATTTTTGAAATTGCTAGTGGGCAGGGCACCCCCGCACCTGAACGGTTAGGATCCTTTTTGAATAGACTTTTTTTCGTTAAGATAAATTTTCCTAACAAAGAAATATGGGAATAGGCTTAAAGCAATCAAGAAATCTAAAGAAAAAATTTCAAACCTGACACTGGTTGAACCGTCGGTTTTTTCACGTACGAATCGGTAGGAGAACAGATTAGAGTCAAGCCATATCTTCTTTCCTTTAGTACTTCTCAACGTAGAGCTGGGCACACTAAGAAAAACACAACCATTTAAGCAATCCAGCTACATAATCAAAGGAAAAAATACATACAACAGCTCACCGTCTAGGCGCCACCATTTCACCTTCCTGGCTGCGCTAACACTGAAGCTTCCTCCCGGAATCACTGAAGAAAAATTTAAACCAGAAGGATTTAAATATCGTAAAGGTGCACATTAAAACAGATTCATTTCGTAGCACATTATTCCATTGATTCGGTGGAGAACAAAAATCAAGCAAACAAATACAATGTGTCGACCTAAAAAAACTTATCCTAATCATTAACGTTATCAATCAACAAAACGAAAGAGAAATAGAATTTCAGGCACAGGTGCAGTCAAAAACCTTTAATTTCGATGTCGCACGGTAATCTAGCGATGAGTCAGTAAACAGCATTGAACGAAATTAATAAAAATTGGACTTTAAAAATGTATGTTTGTATATTGTATGTGTATATAATTTACATTTGAAATCTCTTTTATTGTATGCATGTGAATATATAATTTACAATCTGCGCTTACGTGCGCAAGTGTCTTTGTGCGCAAATGTCCCGGGTGCGAAAGTGTCTGTGCGCAAGTGTCCACCCCCCAAATATAATCCACCCGTTTTGTCATTGCCGCGTAACAATGTAAATAAATAGTTCACCGTCCCGTTACTATCGATAGTTCGATAGTTTGTTGAGCGGAGGTTTGTGCAATTATGCTATAGTAAACCTAGTACATTACGCAAGATATACGTATGCATGGATGTACATAGATTGATCAATGATTCACTAAGTAAGACAATAAAACTAGAGGTCAATGACTATAACGCTTAGAGCACCTGTACGCATAGCGCGATGAAGAGCTGCTTCTGCATCCGACGCGACTTGTCGCTGAGGGCGTAGGAGCGAAGGCGGCGAACGATGCAGGCGGTGCAGACGGTCATAATCCCCATGCAGGCAACTATGATGGAGAGGAAGTAGCTCCACGCTATCAGCGGCCACTTGTTCAACTTCCCGCCCTCCTAGAGATCCATTTTAATTTTGCAATTATTTGAGCATACAAAGGGTGCATCGACAGAGACATTTTCTACCGTATTTAAAAAAAACAATTATATAAAAAACTGACTTACATAAAGCGGGACCACCTCTAATCGTTCTTTTTGGCCAGACTTGATCATATGGAAATATAAAAGAAGAAGTTATATTATCATCGGATACTTCCTTTAAACTATTTGCATCAATGCTATTCAAGAAAAGGATGGAAAAAAAACAGAAATAATTGAATCAAGAATATTTTAGATTACTAGAACAGAAAAAACAACAATGTTGCAATTTTTTAAATAGTTTTTTTTAACGACAAATACGCTATCAGACTGAATTATTAAGTTAGGCTATTAAGTCATTTAGTTATTTATTTTGACCATCGAAATAGTTAACCGCTACGCTACTATCCATAGTTCTGTTAAATAATGCTAAACAGCTTGCAGCCAGTGGAAGTATTGCCCTGAAATCAGGCAATAGTTCGATTTAGCCTTGATAGTTCACCGCAGGCTGGCTTGATAGCCTAGGGCGAACTACCAACTTGAACAATCTGCAGCGTGACAATGTTTACTAGTGTTTCATGAATCAACTATCTGCGTTGTGGCCCAATAATCTTCTATTCTCATGCTAACCTTGTATCGTCCGATCATGATGCTTACTTTGCGAATATCAACATCGTGTTTTTCACGATAGATCGGGGCCATTTCTGAACTTTAGAGTATTTTTTTAATTTTTCAGTATTATTATTTTTTCACTTTTTATTTATTATTTTATAGCAAAGCGAAGAAGCTTCTGACCGTGATATCCAGCTTCCGTGGGATAATATCCGAATTCACAAGACATAAACCACCCGAAGACTTCCAGCCAGAAGATAAGGATGAGAAGAACAACGAACCAAGGCTTTCCAAGAATGGCAAGTTTCGATGGGCTCAATGCAAACGAGCAATAAGATAAAAATACTCCAAATAGTCTTTTAAATATATATTTTTTAACATTCATAATGAAATTTCGGCATCATCATCTTATTAAATAAATTAATTGTTATTGAAAATGGGGTGCTAATTGCGGAGGTGACGCACGGATCGTCAGGTTGGCTTCCGGTGAAACGACGCAGACTTATTATATAGTACTCAAAAATAAAAACAATTAATTTTCTGCCAAAATACTTATTTTTACAAAGCTGGACAATATCCAATCGATCTTTGGAGTGGGGGTTTTTCGACCTTTAATTCGAAAATACTAGCGCAAACCACGATACGGCGAGGGCGCGATAGATGAAGTGGTAGGAGAGCAGGACGAATGCTTGCGAGAATGATGCGGCATAGAAACTCACGAGAACCTTTATGCGTTAAAGGAGGACGATCACAGTTATGTTGCTGAGGTGAAGGATGGTGAAAAAGTTAACATGATACTGCAGTGGTGCAATTAATCTAGGAAGAAAACAGGGCGAATGTTGAGTTCAACTTTTTAACAGAAAAGATTGAGGGTGAACTCTGAAAAGTGCGGATTAGTATGGAAAAGAAGAAAGATGGGCCCAACTTGCTCCAAAAAGCTTCCATCATTTAAAAAGCATACTCAGCCAAAAAGTGGTCAACATAATGGTCAACTTTTTTTTAACAGCAAGAGTGTGGAAGACGAGAGAGGGAAAAGGAAGCTATAAATCAGAGCTCTGTTTGGTCTTTTATTTTTATGTACTCTCTGGCCGAGAAAAAAAGGTTGACCTTAAAATGCCAAGGAAAAAAGACATTGCGTCTCGATCCCTCCGTTTTCATCCATTAGTTCCAGGCTCTCATCTCTGCCGATGAGCGTGCTATGGAAAACCGGCCCGACATCGGTTGCTGCCGAACCTTTGGCAGCAACCGATGTCGGGCCGGTTCTGCTATCGTGATATAGTTACTCTCAACCTCTCTGTGAAGACTAAGCCACGCTCCACACATTCATTACACTCGCACAGACCCTCAGGGCTTAGTCGAGTGTTCCCTCCTCCATCCGGCGGGCGGCCGCTTCCCGGCTCTCCCGCCAGGACACTCGCACTCCCCTCAATCTCCACTCTCTGCACACTCAGCACTCTTCACATTCTCTTTCTCTCTCTCTCTCTCTCTCTCTTCTCTATGTCCACTCTCCCATCTCTCTCAACAACGAGATCAATACAACAGCAAGTCTTCTTATATCTCTCTATCTCTCTTATCTTCTCTCTTTAACTTTCCCTATGTATGTTATCATAACGTAACAGATCTTCCTTACCCTTCCTTCTTCTAAAACACAAGCTACCGCTACACTCAAGATTTTCCGTTCTTCCTCGCTCGGGTATCCCCCGAGGGAAGAACGCGATACTGCACCGAGCCGGTTTAATTACCCAAGTTTGAGATACGCATTGACTTTGGCCGGCCAAAAGGCCAAAGCCAGTGTAATTTTAAAAGAAAACTCGATGCTATTGTTAGAGACCGCAATAACCCATGTGTGACCCAATGAACTCTGGGCCGGGTGCTACCGAACCATACTTCCTAAAACTCGAACAATGTAAATGCAGCTTGAAAAAGCTAGCAAGACATTTTTTTTTGTTGTTGTGATGTCCGCCGCATCTCCATAGCTTTTGCGGCGTTTTTTTATTCTTCATTAACATCAAGGAGGCCACTAAAAGGTATATTCGACATTTTATCCTCTTTGAGTGTCCATTCTCGTGGTCAATAGCAACATGCAATATTTTGACTGAATTTTTTTCGTTGCTTAAAGTAGAGCGATCACCAAAAAATTATGTGATATTTTAAATTGCCGCGGCCCATCGCACTCTCATTCGTGCACGCTATTTTCACGCAGCGGGTTTGTGCGACCTTCGAAATAGCACGCGATAATGAGAGTGAGGAATCACAGGGTAGACGCGACAATTCAAACCTGCATTAAATATTTTTCGGTGATCGCCCTCCTTTAAATTGAGCTAAAAACATATTTTATACTGTCGTAGCGGGCAAATTTCAACGTTCAATTTGAAGCCATGGCCTTTCTAAACAATTGTACAAAATTTGAAGTAACTTTGAACCTAGGGGTGTTAGATATCATCAAAATCTATTGTTTGGTATGTCATGCGAATTCATTATTTTGAGCTAAAAACATATTTTATACTGTCGTGGCGGGCAAATTTCAACGTTCTATTTGAAGCCATGGCCTTTCTAAACAATTGTACAAAATTTGAAGTTACTTTGAACCTAGGGATGTTAGATATCATCAAAAATGTATTGTTTGGTATGTCATGCGAATTCATTATTTTGACTTAAAAACCTGTTTTATACTGTCGTGGCGGGCAAATTTCAACGTTCTATTTGAAGCCATGGCCTTTTTAAGTATGCATGCAAAATTTGAAGTTACTTTGAGCCTAGGCGTCTTAAATACCATTGAAACATTGTCGGCAGCTGATGTGAGACTCGCCGGCCCAAACAATTACTTTTTTTTGCAGAATCATAGGCCACCGAACAAAGGAGAGGAGCGAGATTTAAAGATATTAGATGTAAAAATAAAAATAAAATTTTTGTGCTAAAAATTAAAAAAAAAGAAAGTGTAAATAAATTAGTTGGGCAGGAATATGCATCATCTGTGCGATCATCTGACCGGCCGAACGTTATTTGACACAATGACATGCATCTGCAGGCATACTGTAGGCGTCCCATACTTCCCAGGAATAAGCATATTAAAAACGCCTTTTAATAAGTTCATTTCAATTTTGTTTGGGTTTCTGATTATAGATATGGTTTTCTCGTCACCAAAAATCCCCAAAAACATCATTCGTTTACATTTCACTGCTATTTGAAAAAATCATCTGCGTTCTCTTGTATTGAGAGTTGAACTCAACTCTAAAAAAAGTTCCGCACACAAAAGTCGAGCTCAGCTTTTTTCTTCCTAGATTAATAGCACCACAGATGTCTTCGCATATTCTTTTATGAGAAAACATTTCAAGACCTTGAGACATAAGAATGTAGAGATTTACTCCCTGAAATGGAGCATGCGCAAACGCGTCAACTTGAGCAGAAAACATTGAGAATGTATTGGTGGTGATTACAGCCTTCTGAAATGTTGTAAATTTATTGAGAAAAGAAGGATAAAAATTATCTTGCATAGTTACATATTGGCAAAATAAGTTTATTTTCTTAATAATAAATCAAACTATTCTGAGATAGTTTGCCTATTTCTTAATTCTTCCATTTTATTTTTTTTTTTACAAAATCTACAGTAAACTCACCGGCGAGAGCAGAAACTGTATAAGCGCGAAGTAAGTGTCGCTTAGGGCAAACGCCTTCAGCAGATACTTGTAGCGGCCAATCTCTCGTGAAGTGCAGCGATATGCACACCAGAAGAGAAGCGAGTTGAAGAGGACGGCGAGGACTCAATTTAAAGGAGTCACAAAATTCATTCTTTTGAATTCGCGACAGTGTAAAGACAACCCTGGCTTTTTGAACATATAGTAATAACAAAATAACTTGTTGTTGATAGAATAATTTAAAGATAATGAGATATATGTATGTATGTATCCTGTAGAGTGTCTTGCTGCATTAAAGGAGGGTGATCACCGAAAAATTACTTGATATTTCAAATTGCCGCGGCCTTTAGCACACAGTGACGAATCACAGGGCAGACGCGGGAATTCGAACCTTAAATATTTTTCGGTGATCGCCCTCCTTTAATTACGCGCAAATGCCGTGAACGGGTGCACGGCGGACGCAGTTGTAATGACGGATGGCTGCCGCGTCGTCAGCTCTCCACTTCTGCTCGTGTTGCTGCTCTCGTGCGCCGCCGCAGAAGGCCAGAAGCTAGACGAGCGAAAATATATATAATTTAAGGAATGAACAAGAAAGAATTGAAGAAAGACGATCACACACAGAAAATAAAGTACTGGTAAACTTGAATATGATATTTATTTGTGGTCTTGCATTTTTCGATATCTGTCCATACACAAAGTTATCTGAAAATATGTTAGATGTTTAATATATCGTAAATGGATTTTCGATGATCGGCTTTACGTTACATAAGTTGATAACAGGTGTAGAATATGAATGAATTAACAAGGATGTCTGTCGAATATATAAAATATCTGTCCTTCAAGGGACCCTTAAAAGGCTTCGGCGTTACAGCAGATTTAAAGGCATCAAAAACTCAATCATGAATTTGCGCTTTTTGCCTGAGACATGAGGGCGAGAGCGCATGTGGTTTAGAGACGCGAATGCAATGCTCAGAAAAATTCAAATGGGTTAACTTTTGTGCTCCCTTTAAGTGTCCAACCTGATAATCCTCATCAGCTCCACCCGATAAGGCTTGACGATGCACATCACGATGAGCGCATCTACGAACGGGAAGAAGGAGACGATCCAGACGGCGTGGTCGCCGTACGCGGAGAAGTCAATGCCGAGCAGGGGAAACGTGATGGACAGTCCGCACGGGCCGTACGTGCAGATGAGCGGAACCGCAGTCTGGCAGTTAAAAAAAGTATTGTATACTACTACTACACAGCGAAGATAGTAATACTACGCTGAGCTACTTTGTCATTCCCGCGTAACAATGTAAATAAATAGTTCACTGTCCCGTTACTATCGATAGTTCGATAGCTTGTGCAGCGGCGGTTTGCGCAATTATTCTATAGCAAACCTAGTACATTACGCAAAGATATCCGTATGCATGGATTTGGATTGATCAATGTTTAATTAGGTAAGACAATAAAACTAGAGGTCAATGACTATAACGCTTAGAGCACCTGTACGCATAGCGCGATGCTTCTGCATCCGACGCGACTTGTCGCTGAGGGCGTAGGAGCGAAGGCGGCGAACGATGCAGACGGTGCAGACGGTCATGATCACCATGCAGGCAACCATGATCGAGAGGAAGTAACTCCACGCTAACAGCGGCCATTTGTTCCGCTTCCCGTCCTCCTGGATCCATTGGAATTTTACAATTATAGGAGAAACATCGAAAATTACAATTATATGTGTCTCTTCAATTTGTTTAAAGTATTTGCATCAATACTATTCAAGAAAGGGATAGAAAAGCAGAAATTATTTGTATCAACAATATTTTAGATTACTAGAACATAACAAAAACAACAATTTTGGCCTTTATTTTTTAAATATTTCTTTCAACGACAACCTCCACCCTAATAGAGGAATGTGAGAACACCCTCATGTGCAAGCCAAATGCATACATTTCTAATTTAATTTACACAAACGGCGCGAAAAGTACTACGAAACGGCCCTATCTGACTGTACTATTCAGTTAGGACTGTCCCATCGAAATAGTTTACCTCAACGCTACTATCCATAGTTAGGTTAAATAAGGCTAAACACCATGCAGCCAGTGGAAATATTGCCCTGAAATCAGGCAATAGTTCGATTTAGCATTGATAGTTCAGCGCCGGCTGGCTTGATAGCCGAGTTCGAACTACCAACTTGAACTATCTGCAGCGTGACAATATTTACAAACTATCTGCGCTGTGGGCAGAACATTCAAACCAATAATTTTCAATTCTCATGCTAACCTTGTATCGTCCGATCATGATGCTTACTTTGCGAATATCAACGTCGTGTTTTTCACGATAGATCGGGGCCAGTTCTGAATTTTAATAGTCAGAGTATTTTTAATGTTTTCTTATTTTTTTATTTTAATTTTTCAATGTATTGTTTTATAGCAAAGCGAAGAAGCTTCTGACCTTGATATACAGCTTCCGTGGGATAATATCCAAATTCACAACAGATAAACCAGCCGAAGACTTCCAGCCAGAAGATGAGGACAAGAAATACAACGAACCAAGGTTTCCCAAGGATGGCAAGCTTCGATGGGCTCAATACAAGCGAGCAAAACGATAAACATACCAATGTTCCAAATGGTCTTATGTATATATTTTTTACATTCATAATGCAAATGTGGCATCATAATCTTATTATTGAAAATGGGGTGTTAATTGTGGAGGTGACGCACGGATCGCCATTTCTTACCACCCATTAGCACTCATTGTCATTGCTTGGCTTTCGGTGAAGCGACAGAGACTTATTATGTAGTACTCAAACATAAAAGCAATCAATTATCTGCCTGAATACTCATTTTTACAAATCTGGACAATATCCAATAGATCTTTTAGGCTAAACTTGATACCTTAAAAGGAGAGGGAATTTTTTCGACCTTTAACTCGAAAATACGAGCGCAAACCACGAAACGGAGAGGGCGCGATAGATGAAGTGGTAGGAGAGCAGGACGAACGCTTGTGAGAACGATGCGGCAAAGAAGCTCACAAGCACCTTTATGCGTTAAAGGAGGACGATCATAGTTATGTTGCTGATGTGAGGTGAGAGATGGTGAAAAAGTTAACATGAATCTATTATGTCTTCGCATATTCTTTTATGAGAAAACTTTTATAGACCATGAGACATAAGAATGTTGAGACTTACGCCCTGAAATGGAGCATGCGCAAACGCGTCAGTTTGAACCGAAAACATTGAGAATGTGTTGGCGGTGAGTATAATCTTCTGAAATTTTGTAAATTTATCAAGGAAAGAAAAGTAAACAGTATCTTGCATAGTTACGTATAGATAAAATAAGTTTCTTTCCCAATAATAATTCAAACTATTTTGCGATAGTTTGTCTGTTTTGTTTTTAAACTATTCCATTTTTTGTTTACAAAATCTACAGTATACTCACTGGCGAGAGCAGGAACTGAATGAGAGCGAAGTAAGTGTCGCTCGTGGCAAAGGCCATCAGCAGATATTTGTAGCGGCCAATCTCTCGAGACGAGCAGCGATAGGCGCACCTGAAGAGAAGCGAGTTGAAGAGGACGGCGAGAACTCAATTTAAAAAAGTCTAATTCTTTCTTGAATTCGCGCCTGTATAAAGACAACCCTAGCTTGTCAGTAATAACAAAATACTTGTCGTTGATGGAGTAATTAAGATAATGAGATGCATCCTGAGGAGGCGTTTTGTACATACATTGTAGTTTCGATACCACGTTTTCTATATCAAGAAGGATGTTAAAACCTAAAGCTTAGGCGCAAAATTCGGGAGAATTCATGAATCGTCTAACTCACCCTCTATTTCTACGCCTTGAACAGGAACAATCCGTGAGATTAATGCAGAAACTGACATCCGATTCAAGTTATTAAATTCCACTTCCTTTCGCAATACTTACTTTCTAGTTTGCAGATTATGTTCACAATGGGCCAAAAAATATAATAATCTTTCTGCGAATGTACGCAAAATGTGCAGATGATGCCAATAAAAACATTTGGCCTCTTTTTCCTAATTTTTTTAAAGCAATTTTGTTTTCAGAGAAAAATTCTTCATCTTAAGAAATGGCAAATGTTATATTTTTTAAATACCGGCTAAACGAAAAATGGAGAGAGAAAAGCTTTTTTTAGTTGACATCGTCTTTCATAAATGAGTAGAGTTCTTTTCACTCTTTTAAGAAGGGGATAGAAGATTAATATCTTGATGTGAAAGACATGGTTAACATTGTGAGTCATACTTAAACCGATTTATCTTCTCTCGAGACCACGGTTTTGTTCAACATTACATAAATGACGATGCAAAATTCAATGGTTTATTTTTACAAATGCAGTGTGAATATTAGTTGGATAGAAAAAATACTTTAACAATGAGTAGCAAAGGTGAAGAAAATAAATCGAATTTCCGTTTAGTCACAAATTTTTCTTATCGTTTTCACCGCATCAATAACAAAAATAGCGCAGAATAGTAATGGCAAACGGAACAAGTGTAATCAAAGAGACAGTATGTTCACATTTCTGTTAGTAATTCTAAAGAGCTGCTACATGCATACATACATACATATGTGCATACCTATTCACAATCCGTCGAAGTCTTCTAAAGAAGATTGCAGTACGTAAAGAAAAGAAGATTGCAGTAAAATTTAATCTAAATTTGTTAAATTATTTTTCTGTTTCTTTAAATGAGCAAAGTTAAAAGTAATCGATGTCAAGTTTCCAGGCAATTATAGCAACGTCTTCTTAAATCACATGCTCGCAAACTAAAAGGAGAAAATTCAAGTGTGAGTTTCTTGGTTACTTTAATTCTGTACTAGGCAGATATGGAAGGATTCACAACGGTCGTGAAGGAGAGCTCCGCCGGAATGACCGCTTCATTCTTTTGACGGCAACAGGCGAGCAGCTTAAGCGGGCGCGGAATGGACATCTGTGACGATGAGGAGGGTTTGTGGAGATTTTTGTTTTTTAGGCACCGTATGTTACATACTGGTTTGGTGCGATTTGTAGGCACCATACATATTTTATAAATATCGGCTGATCTTGACGAAATGGGTACCTAACCAAATAATAGTTTCTTAAAATGGAAAGACCTGATGCGAGTGGATCCACGTTTATAAAACCCTATGTTAATTATTCAATGAACTGCTCCTTAAAAATGGAATGCACCTGATCACGTAGACACTTCACAAGGCTGATGACGACGATTGGATCCGTGATCGGGAAGATGATTGTAAATCGGACGAGGAGTGCGCCGCAGTTGCCGAGGTCAATTCCTATTTAAAATAATTTTACTTAAAAAAATGTTTTTTTTATTAAACTATTACTCGGCATTATTAGATGTTATTGATTTTATTTAAAACTGTTGATTTATTTAGTTAGCTAAATTTTCGCCAAAAATTTAAAGCCTAACAAACCTGTGATCGGAGACACGAAAACCATCATAATCGGTATGTAAGAGAACACGATGGGAATTAGAGTCTGGAATAAGAAGTGAAAATTATTGGACGACTTCTAAAAGCGGTAATGGAGAAATAGAGAGATTTTTTAAAAAATTAAATTAAAGTGTCACTAAAAGTTTCTTTCGATCTTTGTCGCTCATTTCGTATACAATATAAATAGGTAATCTTCAATAGGCTAGCTATGAATATACAAGTAATCTTTTTTTTCTAAAATTTAATAAACATCTATCGTCCTATTAATGTTGTTAGTATTTTTTTGAACCAAAACTCAATCTTTAATTCTCAGCCTTTTTTAATGACACAAGAGCGAGAGAGCATGTGATTTAGAGAGACGCGACAAAAGAAAGATGAGGGAAATTCAAATATGTAAATTGCAAAGGCTGAGTTTCGTCTAATACCGTATTTTCTCTATTAGTGCCCCCGGGTGTACTATTTTTCAATACACTTACGAGAGATCATAGAAAAAGGCACTATTAGAGGGGGGCTCTAATTGAGGGAGGGGCACTAATAGAGAAAATACGGTATGTATGCACATGCCTGCATGATGAGCGCGAGGAAGAGCTGGCGGTGCAAGTCGCGAGTGCGCGCCGACATTGCGATCGTCTTGAAGGCACGACGGATGCGAGAGAAGCAGAAGATGATCACCATGGCGGTAGCTGAGATTGGAATGGATGAGCATGGAGTGAGAGAGTGCGAGAGAGCGAGAAAAGTAACGAGAGAGGGAGAGAAAGCGAGAAAAAAAGCAAGGAGAGAGAGGGCAAGAGAAAGAGAAAAAAATAGACTGAGAGAGAAGCTAAATACCAAGTGATAGAGATAGAGAGAGAGTAGCAAGAGAAAAAAATAGAGAGAGAGAGAAAGCAAAAGACCGAGAAAGAAAGAAGAAAGAAAGAGAATGTACCAAGCACGAGCGACGTCCAGATCAGGCTCGCTTGGACATGAGGAACGTTCCAGTCGTAGCCGCCCTTATCATTCGGGATCTTTAAAAAAAACAAGAAATATTAGGAGCTCGCATTTATTGCCAGTGAATCACTAATCAAGGAGCAAAAAATTCACGTTTGAATTCGCGCCTTTTTGCCTGACACAATGGAGAACGTGTTTTAGAGAGACAATTTTTACAATGGTCAGGACAATTCTAATCAATTACTGTTGAGTATCGTGCTCCTTTGAAAATAAGTGATCATTTAGGAAGGTAATCCGACTTGAACAACTCTTCAGAAGTCATCACAAACTGACCAGCAAAATGAGAGCAAAGTACGAGTGACGCTTCGGATCCAGTTCGTAGAGTGCGTAGAGTGGAAGTCGACCAAGCAACTGCATGAAGGCATATTGTTGCTTATTTATTAAGTAATATTGAAATAGAAAAGTTTTAGTTAACAATAAAGAAATAAATAAAGTTTTAAAGATACATATCGATTCTTATGAGGCGATTAAGAAACTCTTACCATTCGTTAGCTCTTTCTCTGAACGTTATAAACACTTAATTGCGTCGGCGATACAAAAATAAAAGAAAAAGTTTTATATACAAAAATTTAAATTTTATATACAATTTTTACTTCTTTTTAACTTTTATATATATGAAAATTTAAATTTATACATGTTTATCGATGGAATTTTTTTTTGCTTCCTATATTGACAGATAAATATCACACGCAACCGACATCGTCCGAGTACGCGGTCGGGCAGCAGCATGCGAGAACGGCGCCGTCGATGCACAGATTGTAGGCGAGCACGAG
Source organism: Allodiplogaster sudhausi (assembly GCA_945643635.1). Taxonomy (NCBI): domain Eukaryota; kingdom Metazoa; phylum Nematoda; class Chromadorea; order Rhabditida; family Diplogasteridae; genus Allodiplogaster; species Allodiplogaster sudhausi. The sequence goes on from CALZFC010000010.1 coordinate 590,881, forward strand.
GCCGACGAGCAGCAGTGTCGCCCTCCACAGCCGCCACTCGCAGATCCAGCGAAGGCACGAAGGCCTGAGCTGTTTCGTCGTCTTCGTCTTCTTCTTTTTCTTTTTGTTGTTTTTGTTGTTTTCTCTTAATACACTCTGTTTATTCGACTATCGGGTCAATGGAGTAGGACCACATATATATAGACTTGTACATTTAGACAAGATGACGAAAGAAAAGCGGGAAAACACTTGATTGTGAGTTATCTGTAAATTATGCAAACATAATGTGTGCGTGTTCAGCCAACAACAAAAAAATAATTGCCTCTTACAATTAATAACTTGTTCAAGATACACATACATAGGAGGGATTCGTTCTTTTCTTTCAGCAACAAAAACCGACCTGCAAATGGCGTTCCATCGATAGACAAAGTGAAGCGCGAGAAGGGTGAACGTTTGATAGAACATGAGAATGAAGAGGCAGCACGCGACGATGCCGCCGTAGTAGGGCAGATGGGGCGCGAGCTCGGCAAAGTAGATGAAGCCGTTCCCACTGAAGTAGATCACCTGCAATGCATCTTGCCGTGTGCAATTCACAAATTACACGTGTGATGATGCAATCTTGCAGTGTGCAGTGAAATTCATAAATTATATTGTAAAACTTTGGAAAACTGAGCGTAATTCAAAGTATATACCTGTGTAATTCACACATTACAAGGAAAATCGTCTTGCAGTATACATAGTGAATTTCACAAATAACATATCAAACTAGGATTTGAAAGTTTATCACTAGCAAACAATGATAACACTTCAAATGGAGAGCGTTTTCCATATAAGAAGAAAAAAAGCAACCCACAGGCCGTATAATTGCGTGATTTAATGCGAAGATTATGTTCGAGACGGAAAAGGCGAGCAGAAGAAAGCGATAGTTGCCGAGACTTGCCTATAACCATTTGGTAGCTCATTTTTTTAAAGATTTTATTTTGGCAAGTGTTGCCAAATAAATCGATTAATGTGTAAACATATAAATATATATCGAATCTGAAAGATGCATGGCTTCTAATGTAGTTGAACAATAGTGTAGAATTTACGCGTCCTGCGACAAATTGGCATCAAATATATATATATACATATATATATATAATTTAAAGAAAATCTCTATCTAAATGATAGCAATGGAAAATAACTAACACGCGTGTGTTGCCGCACGGTCAAACTTGCGAGAACGCTATTCGTAATGCAGGCAAGAGCGGCGCCGGCGACATGGAGAGCCTCCATGGATGTTGTCCTGCTGTCGAGAGGCTATTCTACGAAATTTTCAGGACCTTCATTCTCCCGAGCCGCAAGCTAAATAGACGATTCTTCTATTTGCGCAGTTGCGCAAAGAAAATATCTCATCTGATCACCCGTAAAGGGCGAAAAAGGGTATTTTTTTTACTATTCAGAGCGTATAGTCAATTCTCATCGAACCCCCAGGGAGACAGGGAGAGATTCTCTTCGACGAAATATGACGAATGTCACTCTAATTGACATGGATAAGTTTGCGAACATGAAATCTGACAAAGCCAGGATATGATATGACGAAATCGGTTTTAAAATCCTGGGAGGGACTTACAGTATATGTATATATGTACACACATAATATATACGTACGTACACAGATACCTATATACAAGAATGAGTATCTAATTGTAAGAATACTGTTAAAATACTAACTTGCGCACAAATATTAGTAATGATGACTTCATGTCGCCGTGTGCAAGAAGCCAGAAAAACAAAAAAAAACCATATTAAAAACAATATAGCAATCAGTGAACATCATGACTTGGCTAGTCTATTCATTTGCAGAATTGCCTTTATTCACATGACATGACCCTAGTAAGAATACGTAACTGACGCATCCGTGTAGATTTGTGGTTTAATGTAAACATTTTACTCCCTTAATTATATCCAACTTCTTCTGCCGATTGAAGAAATAGCATGACAATGACTAATTTTATGTTCAACTTCAACAAACGCACTCTTGAGTACATATGTATGTATGTATTCGTGTATTGTACATACTAAATAAAAATGTTGGAAGAGAGCGGACATTGGACAAATATTTTTGTGCTTTTTAGACTTTCTTATGTTCGCAAATGTTTTCCTCATAGTAACTTTTAAGGTAATTAGCCCTAATTTGTTCTTTTACTTTTCGACAGAGTGACATCATATAGATGAGTTGCATGAGATCTGTCAAGAGTTGTCAAGCCAGACATATGAATATTGCAACGAAAAAAAAATATTTGTTTGTGTCGTCTATACAATTTTCTTCTAATTGAAGTTTTGAGGAAAGCCTATTAACGACAAAAAAAAACAGGAAAGAGCCAGCGTTAATTGGTCTGGAATGTCCGTCCATCAAGGTGAAAGAAACACAGGATGAGAGTGCGAGGAAGAAGAGAAGGCAAGGTTTGAGAAAGAAAAGAAGCAACAAAGAGTACTACAGAGGAGAAGATGAACGGTAACCAGTAAGAGATGCATGAAGAAGTGTTAGAGAGGACGAAGAAGCAACAATGAGAGATGAAGACCTTTTCATGAGCAGTACTTTGTGTACGATTCAACCCGGATCCACACTGTACTAACAGTAGTATGCATCTGTCTCATTTCATCGTTAGAAGTGGAGTTAGTTACTCATTGTCTGGCCCATCATTCCCACAATCGGCCTGATACAACGATAAATTGTATAATTGTAAATGTCATATCAATTAACAGCCATTAGCAACTATCGAACTCCTCGCCTTACACATATGTACTTGTGTTAGTCAAAAAAAAAATCGTCGTCTCACAAAGAGCATATACCGTTCATGGTTTTCATTTACATTTGATTGATGTGCCATTTAAAATATTTTAGTCTTTTCCGAGGCAATGCTTATCTGCAACAGTTATAATATTCCAAACTGTCCTTGGGACCATGACAATTCGCGGGACTGTATACATATATGTACACAGTAAGTTCGTCAGGTAAGAACAACACTAAATAAATGTTCACTATCCAGTTCTGACCTGGCTGTCCGCAGGCGCGCCCGTCACGATAACATTCTGGCACAGAGGCACATTTTGTACTTTTGCTTTAAAATTACGAATATTTGCTCGACCACGATAAACAATTTGGACAGTTATGATTAAAAAAGGCCCATCTGATCAAATTATTAGGGTCCAGGTCAATATTTTGTTGTAAAATTATCCAAAATGCACTACCACAATCTTTCCCGGTTTGCCGGGAGGCCCGCGTGGCCCGGGCGGGCCGGGTAGCGTGCCGAAATCGCTGTAGTCATCTGCTGATAAGTTACAGATTAGAAAAATACTTACATTTTGAAACTTTAATTAATTAAAATATTGAAAGAAAACGAGATTAGAAAGTTCTTCTTTATTTAATTATTATATACTAAACCGTCTTGGTTGTCGTTGTAGCCGTCGTACGCGGAAAGAGCCGGCCTACCTGGACGACCACGTGCAATTGGAGCACCGGCACGCCTCGGGCGACATCACTTCGCACTGTTCATAACGTTCAGAGAAAGAGCTAACGAATGGTAAGAGTTTCTTAATCGCCTCATAAGAATCGATATGTATCTTTAAAACTTTATTTATTTCTTTATTGTTAACTAAAACTTTTCTATTTCAATATTACTTAATAAATAAGCAACAATATGCCTTCATGCAGTTGCTTGGTCGACTTCCACTCTACGCACTCTACGAACTGGATCCGAAGCGTCACTCGTACTTTGCTCTCATTTTGCTGGTCAGTTTGTGATGACTTCTGAAGAGTTGTTCAAGTCGGATTACCTTCCTAAATGATCACTTATTTTCAAAGGAGCACGATACTCAACAGTAATTGATTAGAATTGTCCTGACCATTGTAAAAATTGTCTCTCTAAAACACGTTCTCCATTGTGTCAGGCAAAAAGGCGCGAATTCAAACGTGAATTTTTTGCTCCTTGATTAGTGATTCACTGGCAATAAATGCGAGCTCCTAATATTTCTTGTTTTTTTTAAAGATCCCGAATGATAAGGGCGGCTACGACTGGAACGTTCCTCATGTCCAAGCGAGCCTGATCTGGACGTCGCTCGTGCTTGGTACATTCTCTTTCTTTCTTCTTTCTTTCTCGGTCTTTTGCTTTCTCTCTCTCTCTATTTTTTTCTCTTGCTACTCTCTCTCTATCTCTATCACTTGGTATTTAGCTTCTCTCTCAGTCTATTTTTTTCTCTTTCTCTTGCCCTCTCTCTCCTTGCTTTTTTTCTCGCTTTCTCTCCCTCTCTCGTTACTTTTCTCGCTCTCTCGCACTCTCTCACTCCATGCTCATCCATTCCAATCTCAGCTACCGCCATGGTGATCATCTTCTGCTTCTCTCGCATCCGTCGTGCCTTCAAGACGATCGCAATGTCGGCGCGCACTCGCGACTTGCACCGCCAGCTCTTCCTCGCGCTCATCATGCAGGCATGTGCATACATACCGTATTTTCTCTATTAGTGCCCCTCCCTCAATTAGAGCCCCCCTCTAATAGTGCCTTTTTCTATGATCTCTCGTAAGTGTATTGAAAAATAGTACACCCGGGGGCACTAATAGAGAAAATACGGTATTAGACGAAACTCAGCCTTTGCAATTTACATATTTGAATTTCCCTCATCTTTCTTTTGTCGCGTCTCTCTAAATCACATGCTCTCTCGCTCTTGTGTCATTAAAAAAGGCTGAGAATTAAAGATTGAGTTTTGGTTCAAAAAAATACTAACAACATTAATAGGACGATAGATGTTTATTAAATTTTAGAAAAAAAAGATTACTTGTATATTCATAGCTAGCCTATTGAAGATTACCTATTTATATTGTATACGAAATGAGCGACAAAGATCGAAAGAAACTTTTAGTGACACTTTAATTTAATTTTTAAAAAATCTCTCTATTTCTCCATTACCGCTTTTAGAAGTCGTCCAATAATTTTCACTTCTTATTCCAGACTCTAATTCCCATCGTGTTCTCTTACATACCGATTATGATGGTTTTCGTGTCTCCGATCACAGGTTTGTTAGGCTTTAAATTTTTGGCGAAAATTTAGCTAACTAAATAAATCAACAGTTTTAAATAAAATCAATAACATCTAATAATGCCGAGTAATAGTTTAATAAAAAAAAATTTTTTTAAGTAAAATTATTTTAAATAGGAATTGACCTCGGCAACTGCGGCGCACTCCTCGTCCGATTTACAATCATCTTCCCGATCACGGATCCAATCGTCGTCATCAGCCTTGTGAAGTGTCTACGTGATCAGGTGCATTCCATTTTTAAGGAGCAGTTCATTGAATAATTAACATAGGGTTTTATAAACGTGGATCCACTCGCATCAGGTCTTTCCATTTTAAGAAACTATTATTTGGTTAGGTACCCATTTCGTCAAGATCAGCCGATATTTATAAAATATGTATGGTGCCTACAAATCGCACCAAACCAGTATGTAACATACGGTGCCTAAAAAACAAAAATCTCCACAAACCCTCCTCATCGTCACAGATGTCCATTCCGCGCCCGCTTAAGCTGCTCGCCTGTTGCCGTCAAAAGAATGAAGCGGTCATTCCGGCGGAGCTCTCCTTCACGACCGTTGTGAATCCTTCCATATCTGCCTAGTACAGAATTAAAGTAACCAAGAAACTCACACTTGAATTTTCTCCTTTTAGTTTGCGAGCATGTGATTTAAGAAGACGTTGCTATAATTGCCTGGAAACTTGACATCGATTACTTTTAACTTTGCTCATTTAAAGAAACAGAAAAATAATTTAACAAATTTAGATTAAATTTTACTGCAATCTTCTTTTCTTTACGTACTGCAATCTTCTTTAGAAGACTTCGACGGATTGTGAATAGGTATGCACATATGTATGTATGTATGCATGTAGCAGCTCTTTAGAATTACTAACAGAAATGTGAACATACTGTCTCTTTGATTACACTTGTTCCGTTTGCCATTACTATTCTGCGCTATTTTTGTTATTGATGCGGTGAAAACGATAAGAAAAATTTGTGACTAAACGGAAATTCGATTTATTTTCTTCACCTTTGCTACTCATTGTTAAAGTATTTTTTTCTATCCAACTAATATTCACACTGCATTTGTAAAAATAAACCATTGAATTTTGCATCGTCATTTATGTAATGTTGAACAAAACCGTGGTCTCGAGAGAAGATAAATCGGTTTAAGTATGACTCACAATGTTAACCATGTCTTTCACATCAAGATATTAATCTTCTATCCATTTCTTAAAAGAGTGAAAAGAACTCTACTCATTTATGAAAGACGATGTCAACTAAAAAAAGCTTTTCTCTCTCCATTTTTCGTTTAGCCGGTATTTAAAAAAATATAACATTTGCCATTTCTTAAGATGAGGAATTTTTCTCTGAAAACAAAATTGCTTTAAAAAAATTAGGAAAAAGAGGCCAAATGTTTTTATTGGCATCATCTGCACATTTTGCGTACATTCGCAGAAAGATTATTATATTTTTTGGCCCATTGTGAACATAATCTGCAAACTAGAAAGTAAGTATTGCGAAAGGAAGTGGAATTTTATAACTAGAATCGGATGTCAGTTTCTGCATTAATCTCACGGATTGTTCCTGTTCAAGGCGTAGAAAGAGAGGATGAGTTAGCCGTTTCATGATTTCTCAGCCATTTAGCCTAAGCTTTAGGTTTCTACATCCTTCTGGATATTGACGGCAAGAATAATCCAGCTATTCATTCTATCTCATCAGGCAGAATTAGAGAACACTCATCCACTCCTTCGTTTTTATGAACAAAATCGAAGGATACATATGATCTCGAAGTTTTACATGAATATGGTGCACTGGCACTTTCGCTGAAAGTGATGAGTCAGCATAACTTTTTAGGGACTCACGATTTTGAGACAATTTTTGTTTCATCACATTCGCTATTCAATCCTCTACAAACAAAGCCCTCTATCACCCATCTTTTATCACGATGGAACTCAGAAAATGCTATTTGCTATTTTTCGATCAGAAAATAAATGGATAATAACTATTGTGACCTTATTTACGTGCTCTAGACATAACCATTTCTCAATAATGGTCTACATTTTAAGATAGAACAAAGAATTCTGTATAAGATATCCTCGTTTCATGAGATTTGGAGAATACATATTTCTCTTTTTCGAGCAATATAGAAAAATTTACAGCATCATTACCGCGAATTTTCACCGTGTGAATTGGAATATTCGAATGATGCTCAATTCGAATATTCCAATTTGCCCGGTGAATTGGTGAATATACGTAGTGTTGTCTCGAGTTTGTGTTGCTTTCCGATTCGTTGCGAAAAATAGCCTTAATAAAACTATTAAGTTCATTTTTGATTAAAAAAATTACAGTTTTTAGCGCTATTTTGGTTTTTTCACTCATCTGCAAAAAGGAGACCTAGTTGTCGTGAAAGCACGTTAAATTTTCTACAAAATACCCTCCTTATAACGAAAAAAATAATAGCTACCCTTAATCTTTTGGCTTATAAGAAAAGATCGTATTCATGGAATTTCATTGAAAGGGGTTCATCTTGTACCAAATTTCATCCTCTTTCTTTTGATGTATGTTTGGACATGCGGAAATGTTTTTGAAGCAGTTTATTAAGCCTTTAAATTATACAAAACGTAATTTCCCATATAAATCGAAATTTTTCAAGAAACCTATGTATGTAACATTTGAAGATCTCCGTGAGAGCTCTTAGATGATATGCTAACGAGTTTGTAATATTAACATTGAGCGAAGTTATGGATCGATGAGCGAAAGGAATCAATAGATGTACTTGTAAAACTATTTTAATTGGTTAGAGAGAATTTAAATTTGAAAGAAAAAACTTCAAAACCCCTAGAAATTTGAGGCTCATTTTATGCCCAAATAGAGACAGTTCAAAGTCGACATTTGCATGAATATAAAATAACATATTCGAATTACGTAATAAGTTGTACAAAAAGTAAAATTAACCAACTTGTCAAAACGGGGTCGGTGGGAACCACAGCCATGCAAGCATGGCCATGGCGTGCGAAGAACGTCACAAAGAGGAAGAGGAAGAAGACGGCGGAGTGGGAGTTGGCCATTGCCGTTCGTAGAGTGCAAAGGCTTTCAGCCACCTGATTTGCCTTTTATACAGCATTCAAGAGCAATCCGACTAGCTGAGAACCGTTTGAGAGAGAGAGAGAACGAGTAGAGAAAGAGAGAGAGAGAGAGAGACAGAGAGAGGGAGGGATAAAGAGAGTGAAAGAAACAGAGAGAGAGAGAGAGAGAGAGAGAGAGAGACCAGCAGTTTGGTTTGAAAGGCAAGAAATTAGGCCCGGGCCCGGATTTGAAATTCAGATGCGGGCCGGGCCCGGGCCGGCTTGCCACTCTGCGGGCCGGGCCCTATGCCATACGGGCCGGGCCCGGGCCGGCCCGGCCCATTTAATTTAGGCCCGGGCCCGCCAACCTAGCAACGGGCCGGGCCGGGCCTCGGGCCCGGCCCGGGCCAGGCCCGGGCCTGGCCATCCTTGAGCAGGACCACCGTCTTGTCACCTCGATATTATTCCGATCCCACCGTCATCACTCTTTTTTTGCTTCTTTCACACTCACTCTCTTTCTAGCTCTCTTTCTCTTTCTCTCTCTCCCTCTCCCTCTCTCTGTATCTCTTTCCCTCTCTCTCTCTCTCTCTCTCTCTCTCTCTGCTTCTCTCACACCCTCTCAATCTCACTCTCATATCGCATTGCCAGCTCTGTCCATTTCACTCAATGTATCACGATCGGGGCCGCCCTTTCACTTTCTGTCTCTAGTCTCTCCGATTTCGTCCTCCTAGCATATGTCTTTCTCTATCTTTCCCTTTCTCTCTCTCTCTCTCTATCTCTCCCTCCCTTTCTCTCTCTCTCTATCTCTCCCTCCCTTTCTCTCTCTCTCTCTCTTTCTCTCTCTCTCTCTCTCTCTCTCTCTCTCTGCCTCTCTTCCTTTCTTTAGGATATCATGATGTGCGTAAGAAAGAGTAAGAATGCGAGTCTCTGCTACCTCCGGGGAGGAGTGAGGTCAGCGATCGGAACAGCTGTTTTCGACGGGCTTTCCCTAGACAGAACTCTCGCCAACCACCTTACATTTCGT